>VWZI01001191.1:1079485-1110425 GCA_013396835.1 Psilopogon haemacephalus
TTAAGATTCTGGAAGAGCGAGAAACATTTTGTGCTATGTGATAAAACTCTTTCTGGTTTGAACATGGGTTGTGTCACAATTTCCACAGCACCCCTCAGCCCACATAGCTTAGGGTGGCATTTCATCATTACAGATTTCACCTGGAAAGCTAATCACTCTTTGTGCCTTGCCCTCTGCATAGGACCGTGTATGTCTTTGCAGGCATTGAGGAGATTGCACTGTGCAGACAGCATTTGTACCACTGGCAGGTAACAGCTTTTCTCCTGTGCTGGTTTGAGGCTAATTGGAATATTTTAATGAGAAAATTTAGATTATAGGGCTGTGAAAAGAAAACAACAGTGATGTCCACTTCACTCATAGGTTTACTGAGATGTATAAAAGCAAGGACATAAACATAGATAAGACAGTGCCAGTTGCTTTCTGCCTGCTTAGACTGATCTCTCTCTCCTTGGCTTCTAGCTGGGTCTGTGTAACCCAACTAATCAATTCTCCTAATCCTCCTTGCCAATCTCTCTGATTTACCTTGCACGTAAGGCAGGTTCTGGGATAAGATTGGAGGGTGGGAAGAAGATGGAAGAGTAGTTGGGAACCCCTCTTGGGGACTCTGATTTCTGGGAGGGGCATTGTGTTTCTGTATTACCTTTAACTTGTATATTGCTGTATATAGCTGTAAATATTTGTAATATATTGTAAATACCTGGCTGTATATTATGTTTAGCTGTGAATATAAAGCTTAGTTCCTTAACTTCCAGCTGGCAGAGTCTAGTCTGGGAGAATTCAAGCATGTTAGGGGGCAGGGAACTCCCGAACCGTCACATCTCCTGAGTCTATTTGATAGATATTTTCCTGTATGAAATGGAGGCATAGTGATGCCCTTTCTTTTGTGTTTGGGATGGTATGAAAGAGAGGCTTGGCAGGGCTTATGTTCTACCATGTATGAGAAAGGTGAAGTGAGGACACTCAGCCTGAGCAAGCAGAAAGGAGAAACAGCAGGAAGAAAAGAGCTTGTGATGTATCTCCCCAGGATGGGATCAGGGTAGGATGCACGGATAGTGGCACAGACTAGAGCTTGCTGGAGGCAGGTTAGAGCAAGCAACTGCAATTTCAGCAGCCACTTCAACCAAGGGAGGCTGAACCAGCACAACCCCACTTCTACAATGACTACATGCATAAGTGAGCCTTCTCAGTAGCTCCTCACTGTTGAGGCACATCTGTGAAACTCCAACAAGGGAGTATGCACTGAGATTTCTGTACCTCCTCCACAAACAATGCAGAAAAAGCAGTTTCTCATCCCTTCCTTCAAAGAGTCAGAAGTAGGATGTGAGAGCTGGGTGTTTGTTTCAGGTGTCATTGGTGCTGACAATTTAGAAGTAAACAGCATTCATACCAAGGCTCCACCATGGCTAAAGATGTTGCCCAGCCAACACTGCCCAGCAGTTGTCATGGTATCTGAAGTAGATAACCAAGAGAGCTGATCTCCTCATAACAAAAGTTGTCCCTTTCAGTACTGTCATGGTTCACTCAAATTTGTACTTTGATAGAGGAGGACAAAGAGAGGTTCCCTGCTGAAGTCTGTGCAGATCTGATGAATGCAAAAGTTCATGAGTACGGCTCCTGACACTGGTAATACCACTGTTCCTGCTTGGAACCATCACTAGTAGTGAAGGAAAAATTGCTGTGCTCTTCCAAATGTGTCTTTTCTGGTGTCTCTTCACTGTCCACTTCTTGTACCTTTGCATAATTCTGCAGCAGTGGCTACAGCAGACCTTGGCATAGCTGAACTGTAAAAACTATGATAACCGGTGGGGGAACTGCCAGCCACTGCAGATCCCTGAGGTACTCTGCACAGTGCTGTGTGATGCTATGCAATGTGAACATTGACAGACTACTGAAAGCTAGACCTTAGCTCAGCTTTACACTATGTATAGGTTGCTAACAAGGCAGGCTTCAAAAGCAGCAAAAAGCACATGCCAAGAAAATGATCTGTGTATGCAAACATCCTTTAGCCAGTTAGCCAACGTGTCCTGCAATATAGTAAAATGTGTGTAACACACAAAGGACATTTGTGGGTGATGCAGTTGAATTCCACCTGCTGGGTTTGGCCAGCCAGTTATCGTTCAGCCACTGACAGACCTGCTCTGTGGTTGTGGCCTCTCATGTTCCCTTAATAAAGGATGTCTGGCTGAGCTCTATGGCTGACCCTTTCTGTTCCTCAAAAGGGTAGGATTAACAATGCCCCCTGGAACACAGAGCCCAAGGCCAGTGGCAAACAGCAGGACTGCTAATGCCAATTATGGGCTAGGATCTTCGAGGTCTAGTCAATGCTGATGCTGGAGTAGAGAGTGGCCAACAGGATAGACTGCAGCAGAAGTATCCCGCAGTAACACAACTGATGGCACTCAGTTCTGGCTATAAAACATGTACAAAATCCTCGGTTAATTAGCATTTCATCAGCTCAGTCTGTGGGCCGAGATCACAACACGTCAGCAGTGTCACAAACTGCTTGGACACGTGGCTGGATTAGAGTCGTTTGAGGGCTGAGCAGCAGCACAGTCCTTCCCTGGGATACTGAGGAGTGTCAGCATGTTTAGATCCCTGTGCCTCTCTGCAGCCTACGCAAACGAACACAAAAGATGCAAATCAACCTCCTGAGACCATTTTCATGCGTACCTTGTTTTCCTGTGTGGTGTGTTTGTGAATGCTTGCTGGTTAAACACAGGCAGTACTGTGCAGGAACATGAGGGGGTCACGTACACATTTCTGGCGTGGTGTCAGCAGTGGGAGAGCCAGGGCTGAGACAGATCTAGGTGGAGCTGTCTGAGATAGCTGCAAGTACACGTTTCACAGACTTCTCTCAGAACATTGCCTGCAGGGCACAGATGTGATACGAAGAATACATTTCTCTGGGTTCCATGTTTGTAATGACATGACTGGGTTTGTTTCTGAAGCTGAGCTTTTAAAACAACGTTGTTCTTCCTCCTGTGGTGCCTTTACCACACCATAGCATATGAAGTGCCTAGATGCTTAGACTGAGCCCTACTGTATCCGGTGACTGCTCAATAAACACTTTTCTTTCTTGCACAGTAAAAGGATCAAGCCTGGATGCACAGGAACATTGTGTGTGGGCTGTTACAGGATGCCTGTGATCGGGCAACGAGCAGCATGCAGGACAGCTCTTGTGACTGTAACTAAGTGCAGTTAAGTGTGACAGACTGTGCTGCCCAGGACCCCACAGTGCCACTGTAGCTCCCTGCCCTTGCTGTGCAGGGAGCTTGTGCCCTTGTTCTGCTGCGACAGGCTTTTAGGCTCTGGAGAGTAGGGACCCACTGGCCCTTATCATCCCTCCACCTTCCTGGCCACACTTTGCTTGCTGCCCTCTGACTTGGAGATTATTTTCACCATCATTGTTTGTTTGTTTAACGCCTGGTTTTCTCGTGTTGAATTTTCTTATGAATGTTTGCTTCACAACGTTAAGAAATTTCCCATCAGAAGACCTCTGCCTTGTTTATTTAGACATATTTCCCTTCCATTTTTTTCTCCTTTAAAAAGAAAAATCCATTCAATTTTGAAAGGTTTGGTGGTAGTCATGCAACAGTAAATGCCTTTTTAAAACAACAGCAGACAAACAAACAAACAAAAAAAACACAAACAACCAAAACAAACCAAGAAACCCTAATCCACAAACAAGTGATAAGGAGTCTCATTTGTATAGAATAGGTCTGCCTTACATTAAGTGTGCCAGATCAGCACAGGAGTTTTATATAACCTTGAACTTCTTTGCATTGGCAGCCAATGAAGGACTGCATTGCTGTTTATAAACACTGACAGGGAATCCAAACAGAAGTTCAATCCACTGTGGTATCTCCTCTACTTATTTGTCTTACTACAGATACAGGAATCTTATCTGTGTTTTTGAAAACAAAGATGCAGGAGATCAAAGCATATCATAGGAAGACTGGATAAACATTTACAGATTCCAGTTGAAAAAAAAAAACTACAGCTATAAAGTCAAAATAGTTAGGAGGGTCTTTTCACCAACTGATACTTAGACCGGTCTGACCTGTACCTTATTCTCCTGACTAAGTTTTAATAGAAGGTTTATTTTATGGTGTGGTTTTCAGCAGGCCTGAGGCCAGAGAACAGATCTGAACTGGTCGTGCATGTAATAAGGTGCCAGCGGTTATTTTATGACCTGAGGAGAGCAAGCATGTTCTTACATGATGTGGGATCATAATTCAATGATACCAAAATTTCTACTATTCTTTAATACTTCAACGCAATTTGCACTGGAAGAAAGATTTGCTGGATTATATCTCTATAAATTGAAATTCTTTATTGCAGAGCAAAGCCTGTGCTGAAAGCACATGCCAGGTCTTACCCAGCTGAGTACCTATACTGAAGACGTTTTCATAGAGCACAACCAGAGAGTGACTAGGGACACCATCTGTAAATTGTGTGACAAGGCATTCAATCAGTACTTGACAAACTCTGCTTCCTCTCTGTGAGTAAGCCACAGTTCTGGGCCCCTCAATTCAAGAGAGAAGTTGAGGTACAGGAATGTGTCCAGAGAAGGGCAATGAAGCTGGTGAGAGGCCTGGAGCACAGCCCTGTGAGGGGAGGCTGAGGGAGAAGAGGAGGCTCAGGGCAGACTTCATTCCTCTCTACAACTACCTGAAGGGTGGTTGTAGCCAGGTGGGGTTGGTCTCTTCTCCCAGGCTACCAGCAATGGAACAAGGGGACACAGTCTCAAGTTGTGCCAGGGGAGGTATAGGCTGGATGTTAGGAGGAAGTTCTTCCCAGAGAGAGTGATTGGCATTGGAATGGGCTGCCCAGGGAGGTGGTGGAGTTGCCATTGCAGGAGGTGTTAAAGCAAAGCCTTGATGGGGCACTTAGTGCCATGCTCTAGTTGATTGTATAGGGCTGGGTGCTAGGTTGGACTGGATGAGCTTGGAGGTCTCTACCTGACTCTATGATTTTAAATTAATGAAATTAGAAAGCAAAATAAAAAGGGTGAGTAACCTAGTAGTAGATTTGAGCGCAATAACCTACCTTCACTATAATCAGTAAGCTTATGGCACTGAGCTGGGACTATCATTAATGAAGATACTTAGACCCATTGTTTTCTCGCTCTCTTTGGAGGTTGAGTCCATAAACTTTTATGAGCTACAGTTTAGATAATGTTAGGAAATAGCTTGTCTGGAACTAAAATTATCTCATTGTTTGAAACAGGCAGGGACAGGTTTTCTTCTTTTCTGCATTAGTCTATTTGCTATAAAACAGATCTTATCTTTCAAGTATTGTGGAACTACGTGTTAAGTTTCTGGATTTATACATGGAAAATTCAGTACATCAGGCTTCTCAGTGTCTGTGCCTGCATGTGAATATGATCATTCCTGGTTTAGTTATTGAGAGAAATCTAAGGAGGGAGGGGGGGAAGCTGAAATAATGTTTATATTCTGTTGGGAATTTTTTTAAAGAGAGTCTCAGGATTATCTGGGTGAGTATCTCTATGACTGCTAGAAATGCTTCCTTTGACATATTCCCACCACAACTGGGATTAACTGCATTCTGGACACTGCATTTACGCAGTCAGTCAGTGGCAGAACAAGACTACTATCCAGGTCTCCTGCTTTATCCATCTACCTTGACTTCTAAGAAGCAAATGGTGACTTATTTCTAGCCTTTTTGGACCTAAGTCTATGGAAGTCTCTTCCTTTTTGATAGCCTAAAGAAAACTCTTCTCTTTTAAAAATAGCTTGTACACTACCAGCAAACTCAAATGTGCTGCCTGTATGGCTGTGACTAGTGAAAGCCAAGAGCACTTTATTCACTGAGGTTTTTTCCACTATGATAACACACTGAGTATCTTCCCATCAGTTATAGTTAGGGAAGAAGATGATTTTTGTACAGTGCTTGGTAAAAACTCTTTTTTGCTGATGGTAGCTGAAGTTCGTGGAGCTACTATTCTCATGCAAAATGATGCTTTCAAAGAACAGTTGTAAGTGTCATAGACCCATGGATTTAGACAGTCACATTTAGCAGGAGTTCACAGTGTGTTCAAACGAGTTCAGTGTTGTTTGCACTGACAATGTACCAAGTGACTACTCCACCCAAGAGCAAAGCCAAGGTCTCAGAGAGAACATTGCTGAACAAAGGCACAGTCAGGAAGGAGCTGGAATCTGTGATGTTCATAGCTATTGTTCAGCCCCACCACCTCCATCCAAAGCCCCCAAATTTTCAAATTCAGGGCTTTGATTCAGGCTGACTTTTCACTGATGCTGATTGTTTTCAGACAAAGATTTTTTTTTTCCCTTTCTTCTTCTGTCATGAACTATTAAAATAATTTAGCTCTCCTAGAAGTGCCTCCCTTCTGCTATATATTTCTTAACCAAGTTCTTGGCATAAGGAAGGGAGAAACTATTTCTAGTTGTTAGAGTAGCTGTGTGAACTGGGAAAGCCTCCAACTTCTAGCAGTATATTTAAAGGCTTCAACGAGATCCACATTTCCAAATAATTTTTACTCCTTTGCTTGGTCAGCTGTCAGTATTTGATAAATAGGGTGGGACTACTGTCAATATTTAACAGCTCAACACAAATATTATTCTTCATGCGTTATAAAAATAGCATATGAAATGCAAATCAGGAGCTTTATCCTACAGTTTGGTAATAACAGAAGCGAGTGATAAAATCTCTCTTGCCTCCATACAAAGGCATAGAGAGGGAGGAAAATGTTACAAGTGGTAACAGTCTGCCCCGCTGGGAAGCAAAGCAGCAAGATTCCTCACTCCTCCCACCTAAAGTCATGTCCCACGATGGGTGCTGTGGTAGAGATTTGTTGTGAAGTGTTCCCAAGTAAGAAACAGCAAAGTATGACTACCAGTGAAGTCTTCAGTAAACAGAGCACCTCCTATCTCCAGCAACATATCACCAGGACCCCTTGAAACGCTCTGCAGTCATACTGTCACATAAAATTAAATTACTTCCTTTTATTTGGAGCAATTCCCTCCCCAAAGTGACCGTTTGGCGTTAGCCTGCTGGAAGCTGTGGCTGTGGCATTATTTCAAGATGCGAGGTAGTCAGTGTGAGATGGGTTTAATGAGTATCAAAAGTAGGCTTGGACATCACTTCCCAATCCTGGGTTCCAAAACAGTTTCCATGATTTTAAATCTTTAGAAACGCGTCACTATGTAAATGGTTCAGCACAATAGCCAGGAGATAATACATTTTTAACTGAAGGAGAGACACTGAGTAAGATGGCTCAGCCACAGCTGTGCTCGGTGAAAACGGAGGACAAGCTGCAAGGAAGTATCAGCATTGCCCAGCCCCGCATGCCTCAACAATGTTAGTTTTGTTGGTAACTAGATTAAGCCACCACCCACACAAAACAAAGGATGAGGAACAGAGCCAGTTTAGTCAGTAGAGGTTCAGATCTGGTATTGTTTCAGATTTGGCTTCAGTCCAGCGTAAAACGTGTTTTGTGTGTTCCTAGAGCTGCCCTTTAGAGAGGACCCTCAGGTAGCAGGAAACAGCTCAGTTATCAGAATTGTAGTTCATGGGTTGCACGTAAATGAGTGTGAGTAAATCCCGGAAGAAACACAACTAACAGTGAAACACCCTTACTCCATTGTGTTCAAAACAGACTGCTTTACCATTAGCTGAAACTAGTTCTTCCCCAGGTTATTTACTAGGGCTACTGCACTGTTGATGTTTCAACTGCCATCCACAAGTCTCTCTTGAAGCCCATTCCATCCTTACCCTCTCTACCTTCTCTAACCAGAAAGCTGAGCCACCTTAACTCACAGACTGAAGTACAATTTCTGTTAGAGTAAGTCTACTAATTCAGTTTGAGATCATGATCTCAGCTGTAGCTGCTACTAAAGTGTTCATAGGAAAGAGGTATGATATTAATTTTAATGAGTTTATTTATATTGGACTTCTCTATTTGAGAAACCAGAATAATAACCATCATTTCCTTCAGGAGATGCTGGCAACCTTGTGACTTTCAGATCATGTGCTAAGGTATCAAAAGTTACTGCTCAAGTGTAGCCAATGAGCCGTGGGGTGCTGGGGAAGACTTTGCGCATGTCCATACACTTCTTGTCAATGAAGAAGGAGTTTGTCTTCACAGAAATGTCCTCTTCCAGCTTTGATTTGTTGTTGACCAGCATCTGCAGGGTATCATTAGCTTCCTGCAGACGTTGCTTTAAGGTCTGTAAAGTGTTATCTAGAGTGAACACTTCAGTGACAAGCCTGAAAAAAAAAAAAAAAAAAAGAGGAGGAGTCAGGTTGCTGAGATAACTTTAGGAGTTCCTCACCACATCATTCCTTCTTTTTGACAGTGGACAGGTCATGCTTTCAGGAAGGATCTGAACAGCAGTCTTATACTGAATTGATATGAAAACTGTTTGCCAAACTAGCTTATACAGCACCTCTGAGAAGTGATAATTTCTTGCTTGTGATCACTTTCAAGAGCAGATTAGGCCACACAGGTGGGTCTTTCCAACTGCCGTTTGTAGCCTCTCTAAGGCTAGCATGGAAGGGTAGCATGGCTGTGCTCTTGCATATAGTCCTGCAGAATACGTCTGGGAGAGTGCTGTAGTTAATGATAGCTTAAACTTGTGCAGCAGGATGTGCTAAATGGTCTAGATTTGGCACAGCAGCATGTTAATTAGAACAAGAACCACTTGCCAGAACAACCACTGAAAGCGGAGCTCTGAAATTGAGGTTTTCTGTGAGCTGATATTAGCCACATTTTCTTCCAGTGGCTTATTAATGGAGATGTGGCAAATCTTTCTAAGTCATTGAGCTGGTAAACTCTCTAATACTGTCATCTTTGTGTTTTATCTAATGATCTGTTAATTGCTCAGTGCACTGTAGAATATATGAGAGATTGATTTTTTTTTTTTTTCCCTGAATCCACTTCAACTTTTTTTTTTGGGTAGTCTTAGTCTTTCCAGCACAGTAAAACTAGACTTTATTAATTTGTTTTCTGTCTTAATTCCTTCAACTACAAAGAAATTGGCAGCACACCCAGAGAACGACTGCCAACATCAGCACTTCCTTTTAAATAAACAGCAAACTCAGATAACATTTACATGGTACAAAGAAGTGGTTCATTTGATATTTTCTTTCTCTATTACCATTTAGCTATTGGGCTGAATTCCTTCTCACTTTAAACCACATGAGATAAATATACTTTAATTATTTAAAGAAAAAAAAACATTTCTAAGTCAATTAGCAAATGAGTCTACTTTCTCAAATAGGATTTTGGATTTTGTCTCTAAGAAAATACATTTTGAGATGTGAGCTCAACTGAAAACTGTGATAGAAATAGGAGTCCAAATTCCAAACACCCTGTCAGATTTTCTATTTCTAACTGCAGCTGTGATGCAGATAATATCCAGTGATTTGAATCAGCAAAAGCACCCAGTATGGCCTGGTCTAGATGTGGTAGAGCAAAATTCACATGCACTGGAGGAAAGAGACCAGGATATGCCAATTATCTGTCAATATAACTACATCTACTAAACCTTGAACTTGTAGAAACATTGAAATGATTGAAATACAAGAAATCACATTAGACAGACAGAAACAGCTACATTATTGAAATGTAGCTGCTTGGATTTTACTTCTTTCTCCCAGCATCTTCATCACAACATAATAAATGCAATTCTAATCTCATCAAACTGATTCATACTGTCTTTATATTTCCTGTCCTTGAGTGGCTGGTGAAGGAAGGGATGGAGTAGTCTGGCCTGTACTTACTGGAACTGAGGAGCATCGTAGCAAAGCTCTATGTTGGGTCGTTTAGTTCTTCCCTCCAGGCGGGTCTGAGCTACTTTCAGTGGGTAGTCCTTTGCATTTATGGATCTCTCCAGTGACATGATTGTATCTTCTGTCTGGAAGATTTCCTGCAGCGTCTGAACAAAGCAGAATGCTTCTGTAAGCCTAATGTGCATACAAAATCAGAACTCACCTCTGCTTTTAAACACTCCTGTTGGAACCGCTTCCATTCTGGCATTTTAGGGGAGGAGATTTATATAGACTCACATCAATCAGATGGATTTGAATATTGTCGGCTTGATCTTGCCATTTCTTGAAAAGGACATATGGTAAATCAAATCCCATAGGAGAGCCAGAAGGAGGGGGGCTGTACACTCATACATCACAGAAAAGCATTTAATGAAGTTGTTCCTAGACAACAGGCAAACAACTTCTCTTAAGAAATGCACCACCTCTTTCCTATTACTCATTTCAGAAATTTGTAGGCAAACTGCAATATAAATGTATTACAAGCAGAAGAGAAACACTGAATTATGGTGATGGGGGAAATGTCTTGTGATAAAGCCACTTTCACAGAGGCAGTGTTTATGGTTCCACAGGGACTAATTTCCATTTTGCTTCGTTATCTAATTTTTCTCCTAAATAAAAAAAATCTGCTGCTTGATCTATGAACATTTTGCAGAGATTAAATTCCAATAAACTGTCATTTTCATTTAAACCTTCATTCAGTTCTCTCTCTCCTTTTGCCTCATGAAAATTCAGAAGCAATCAAATACGTCCCCTCTGAGATTGTTTCATACTGCAAGTATTTTGGGGACATCTGCTGCAAGAACATATCAACACAAGTCATTTTCATACTGAAACTAAATTCTCCAAGTTTTGAAAGCTCCTCTGGGAGCTGTAGAGAGAGGATCAACTTCCTTTAAAGGTTTCTTTTCTGTAAATGGAGAGGATAGGGAGTGAAATATCACCATAAAGGAGAGACCCTGTGGAATTAGCACAGCAGAGTTTTCAGTTGCAGTGAATGTTATTGTATAATCTTATTATCCCTGAGAAACCTAAGGGCTTCTTTTATGTTTTCATCTGTTTGAAAACAATGAGAGAAAATGCAGCAGAAATGTTTTGCTCAGTCTTAATAAAGAAATAAGGGAGAAAATATTTGTATTCAGGTAACATGTCCCAGCCAATTGATGATGGTGTTACTTTCACTTATCATGATTAATTACAGCCCACATGGTCAGCCTGTTCAAGCCTTTCCTGCAGAAAGCTTCAAAATGGAAGAGAACAAATAGAATTACTGTTCAGCCAGTCTGCTAAAATCAATGCAACTTGAATTTCAAGCACTGAAAATGGCCTAATGTGATTAAAATTATGCTGCTGTTTAGATCTTGCCTATATACTAAGTTGTACCAGGTTTGCTAATGAAATTTGAATTAGTTCCTGAAAAGTTATTTGTAAGCAAAACCCAAAGAGTTAAGAATGCCAGGAACCTGCACCCCAGTCCAAATCCTGAAGGGCTTGTTCACACCCTATAGCAGAGCAATCTGAAAAATCTCCTGGCTGGCACTGTCCAAACCAGTTCAATCCTTACAGCAATGCAATTTTCCACAAGATGATTCATCTTGGACCCTGAAGCAGCAGTGTATGAACATGACTGTACTGATGTGAAGCCAGGTCCCACACTATACCAAGCACTTTGTCCAAGGCTGATTCTTACAGAACTGGCTTGAGAGCATCTTCACTCAAGAAGAAGCCTTTATTGCTTAGAGCCTCAGGAAAGAAATCTGGTTTGTTACAAAGGTAACAGAGTATGGAAGATAATGAAGAGAGAAGCAAGTTTCCAACTCTATTCTGCAGTAGTTCTTTCTCAGACAATCACTGTAAGCTACCTATGTTTGAGAGGAAATACTTACACAGTTAATCCAGTGCACTTTGGGAGCTATTTGTTTTGGAGAGTGCATTGTTAGATACATAATTTTGTATCTTGTCTACAATTTTCCCAGTTGCACATACTTATTTTATGGATACATGTGTTCTATTATGGATTAAAAAACAAGAGAAGGAAACTTCATGATGTTAAATGTCTTGATTGCGCACCAAGCCTACATCCTTTCTACCAAGGATTTGGGGCATCAGCTGCTCAGAAGCAGAATTTGAATAGTTTGTGCTGTTGTCAGAACTTTGCTGTTTATGACTTCCCTAAGAGAATCCAGCATGTGTTCACCTGTGCCTGACAAAGGTGAGGTCCAGCTGGCAATTAGGTGGATGTATGTCAGGCAGAGCATGACAAGCCTGTCAGTCCTATCCGTTGTTCCCACTGTTCACCTTCATTGCTAACCAAAAACATCAACCTGTGGGGACATCCTGGGGCTGTGAGGCAGAGCACACAGTGCTGTGAGAGGTCACAGCTTAGCTGGGTCCTCCTTTCCTGTGTTTATGTTACAGCTTCTGTCCCTGCAGTGGTGTTTCCCATGCTACGCCTTGCTGCCTGCGAGTGAGCCAGATTCTGTTACCTGCAGAGGGGTGCTGTGAGGATGTTGGCCTCTTACATTAATTCTGCTTAAAGTATGAAGCAAGTGGTAAGCAGATTTATTTCTTTTAAATAAAAAGTGTATTTCAAAGTACAAACAATGAAGCAAAGCCCAGTAAGAATAGGGCAAACCTGTGTCCTTTGCAGAAAGGACTGGGTAGAGGTTGGCTGGTTTGTTTTTTCTGCTTCCACTTTCAAGTCTGATTCCGGGCAGGAACTTTTTGGCTCAGCCTTTGAGCCATCTCTCACTTTCTCTCTAGGGCAATAGTTGAAAATGGTGATTCTCCTCTGTGCAGCAAATCTATCAATGAAACAACTAATGCAGTCCAGAGTACGTGATTAGAAGTGAACCAGGACTGAGAAGGCAGCTCCCCAGAGCAATGCTGCAGTTCACAAATGTGCTACTACCATAGTAAGTGTTGAAATGTAGTCACTCTGCTGATTCTTTCTGTCCTCTGATAATATGAATTAACATGATTTCATTTATTCAGTGAGTGGAGTTAGATTACAAGCTGTCTTACATGTAATTAGTTCTAATTGTTCTAACCAGGTCAGAGAAGAGGATGAAATTAGTATTTTCTGCAAGAAATATTTTCCTGCCCTATTTTTCTTTGCAAGCAGCACAGACATCTTCTGTTTATTCCACACATGGAAGGAAAGCAGGAAATGTGCACAGAAATGTACTGCAGCAGACTGTGGAAGCACTGCACAAAGTTATGAGTGGACCAGGGGAAGAAATTTAGTGATCTTCAGTATTTCAAATACTGACACTTTTCTGCCACAAATCCTCATTATATGAGGATTGCCTGTAGCAAACCATTGCCCTTCCAGTACTATGTGACAATGCTTCTCTAATGTTTGGGTCTCTTTCGTTTGTGTGAAAAAATAAATTACATATCAGATACTTTTAAGATGCAAAAGGAAAAAGCTGATCCTAGTACAGACAACAGTGAATGGATTGGCTGTGTATAAACCATCCTCAGTCTCTCAGAAAGGCCATTTTCTTAAAGCTCAGCTAGCAGAACTTCAAAAGAGGCATTTCCTGAACCTGCACTTTCTTCAAATCCTTCTCTGGTGCATTTGTATGTGGCCAGAGTGCAAATACAACCACCAGACAACAAACTCATGTATTTCAAATTGAGCAATAACATTTCAAGCATGATTTCACGCTAGAAATCATCAAGCCTGAGAGTTCTTCTGTTCTTTTACAGCACATATTGTGTGATGTGTTGCCAGATAGCACCTGACTGGGCCTCACCATCCAGTCTACTCGTGGCAAACACACAGGTGTTCATTTTAGAGAGACAGAAGCAGGAGACTCTGTTGTCCTTTCTTTTCAGTGGGCACTTCCCCCATAAATAATGGCACTTAACTGACACAGGACAGTAGTTGTCTTGTATCTAGAAGTGACTCCAAGTATTTAGAGTTTGCACAGCCCACAAATTCACACAATGTTAATGTTTGAAAAGGGCAAGCTCTGAAGTCTAAACAGAACATGTTTCTCTTTCTTGAGAATCCAGCAGTTCATTAATCATGAAAAGAGAGCTTTCATCCAAAAACCACAGAAAGCTCCATTTTATGCCCAACCTTTCTAAGGCTTTGTCAGCACAACATGCAGCAACTGCAGTCTCATGCCACACGACTTCATTAGGTGCCCTGGTGTTTGCTCATAAAAGTAGAAGCAGTCTGGGAGCAGGTTATGTACAACCAAGGCAATTGGTTAGTGCTACCGAGTAAACCTCTCGCTCATTTGCCAAAGGAAGATATTGTTCAGACCTGCCTGTACTCAAAAGTCAAACATGAAACTACACATCCATTGGCTACACACAGGTGGATGTGGTTTATTTTCACGGTGTGTTCCCATATTATTTCTTGCTTTTTTAAAAAAAAGTGCTGTCATTTAAGACATACAAAGAAAAATAGCCTCCGGGGAACCACCTCCGATGCACCTCTGCAGCTCTGCATGAGCAGTTTTTGATTACTCTTTCTGGCCACACATTGGATGAAAAGATTTAGATAATCTGCCCTACATGAACGGATTGGTGGGGAGGATCACCAGATAGTGTTGGCCCAGCCTGCGTCATGTCTGGATAACCTCCAAAGGCAGGAAACAAAACCAAGAAATGCTGAGCAGCATGTTCCTAGGAGAGCGTGGTGAGGCATTGGATCAGGCAGCTGCCCACCCGGAAACTTCCCTTCCAAGGCATGAGTAAAGGTTTGTGCTGCGGCATTCTTGAGAGCTTGTAGAAAACTGTTCTTGCTGCTTTCTCACTTCACCAAGGCCACGATTTTTATAGGCTGGATACAGTTATGCCAAGAGAAAGCTCTAGCTTCCCCATTTCATGTTCACCTTAATCTAATCCATGAAGTGCAGGACTGCCGCATGGCAGGCTGAGGAACCAGGCTTGTCCTGCATGGTTTCTGCACTTGCCCATAGCTCATGTTCTGATACTCTAGTCTGTGCAAGTCTTTATGGTTTCATGAGATTAAGCAATAATTTTATGTTTTTCTTTTCAAGTGAGTGTCCTAGCTCTCATCTCATTTCCCTTGGTTTGTAGACAGAAGTCTATTCCTACCTGAAATAACTATTTCCTCCTCCAAAGAGGTTTTTCCAGGCAAATTTGAGCTGTCTACACCAACCAGAATGCACCTTCCCCACCACTTCTGAATCACTCTTCATTAATCATTTTTACTCTCAAGCAGGTTCCAATATTAAATGATAAGATTAACTGTATACCTAGCCACAAAGAATAGGCATGGAAAAAATGTAAACCTGAAATTTTAAGGCATAAAAAGAGGAGGAGGGGAAGCAGTGAACAAAAGTGTATTTTAAAAGCTCTGTGAGGATCCATTGGGGTCTGAGATGAAAGCGTTTGTGTAGCAGGAGTAATGGAGAAAGCACTTTCTTTGCTGTACAGCTCACAACACTGCCACAGCTCTCCTACAGGCTTCCTGCATGGGCACCTCCCATCATATTTTAGTATTTCTTTATGTTCCTGTTGAGAGGAACAGGCTGTGTATTTCTCAACAGCCACAGAGGGGTTCCTTTCAGAGGACTTATCAGATAAGTTTGAAAACTATTTCCGAGGCCAGGAGGCAGTTTCTGCTTTTATTGCCACTGAAGTTTTCCTGGCTTTTGTGCTGTGTTTTTTTATTAGTCATACAAATAGCTAGGTTCATCCCCAGAATTAGAAGAAACTTTTTAACTATGAAACGTATTCAGTTCTTCTACCATATAAACATACTCAAGAGTTGCTAAACTCGGAGAGGTTTGGAGGTTTTCTTTATCAAATAATTTATAAATTTATATTTAGTAAAAATAATGCATGGAGGATGCACACTCTGAGGGCATAACTTATTTAAGATATGGAATAACTTACTAAAGCAATACTGTAGGCTCTTTAGGTATAGAGGAAAAAAAAAAAAAACAAACCAGGCAAAAAGGAAAATGAGAGTTAACTTCCATCATATACTGATATAACATACTGCTCAGGGGTTAAAAAAAAAAACAAACCAACAACCAAATGGAGCTGTTTCTAAAAGTGAACTGAGTGGAAATATTCAGAGTTATGGCTATTCATCTATTAGACTGAGTGGTTGGTTTTTTTGTGTACCTGTTTTCCTAGCACCTTTCTGAGCCCTGTGCCCCCTAGCAGTGGAACAGCAAAGCTTTCAGCAAGGGTGGTGCCGGGCATTCTGCCCCTGGACATAGAAACACTTGTGAGCATAGTACAGGTGTTGGAGCTGGCAGGGATAATCTGCCACTGAGGTATGGTATAAATATTGCACTACCTAAACATGCTCCTTGCTGTCTGGTCTGGCTGATTCCCAGAGCTAATGTACATAAACATCCTGCCCCCTTGGTTATTTCCAGGAAACTGAAGCCAAAGTAACTATTTATTTTAATATTAAGTTTATGGAAAAGAGATGCAAACATATTAATGACAGACTGGCACCATGATTAAAGGTTTTCCTTCTTTTCCTAAAGATTTATGTCCTTCTACACCAGATGCAAAATGTATTTACCATACTACTTCTTGGCATACACTGGGTGTTTCTTGAGACACATTGAAGACAACATACCACCTTCTACCTTCTACCAACAGCCAACCCTGTCCTGGGCTGCATTAAGAGGAGTGTGGCCAGCAGGGCAAGGGAGAGGATTCTGCCCCTTTACTCTGCTCTACTCAAACCCCACCTGGAGTACTGTGTACAGTTTTGGAGCCCCCATAACAAGAAGGACATGGAACTGTGGGAAAGAGTCCAGAGGAGGCCACGAAGATGCTCGGGGGCTGCAGCAGCTCTGCTATGAGGACAGGCTGAGAAAGTTGGCACTGGGCAGCCTGGAGAAGAGAAGGCTTCGAGGAGACCTTATAGTAGCCTTCCAGTATCTGAAGGGGGCCTACAGAAAGGCTGGGGGGGGACTATTCACAAGGTCTTGTAATGACAGGATGAGGGGGAATGGGTTTAAACGGGCAGAGGGGAGATTTAAACTGGATGTTAGGAGGAAGCTCTTTACAGTGAGGGCGGCAAGACACTGGAATGGGTTGCCCAGGGAGGTTGTGGCTGCTCCCTCCCTGGAGTTGTTCGAGGTGAGGCTGGATGAAGCCATGAGCGACCTGTTCTAGTGGGAGGTGTCCCTGCCTATGGTGGGGGGTTGGAACTGGATGATCTTTGAGGTCTCTTCCAACCTAAACCATTTTATGATTCTATGATTGTACTACACTGAATTGTGTACACTGTATTTTCTGTTCACCAGCCTACAAATCTGGTCCTAGAGCAGCTCAGAGCCTGTCTAGAGTTGTATGTTGCAATTAGACCCTGGCAGAATATTTGCATCTCCAAAAGACCACATGTTCTGTGTGTCCAGCAATGATGAAACATAGGACAGCTGTAAGACCTTCTTTGGTTTGTGATCTAACCCTTGTCAAATACCTAGCTAGGGATTCTGGACTTCTGTTTCCAGGCTTCTGCTGGAACCAAATTCTGGATGCAACTTGAGTTGTTGGGACCAAGATTAATTCCAGAATCAAGTAAGATAAATCAATCATAGGCTTGTGTAGTGGGGACAGAAATGGAAATGGGATATTTTCAGTCTAGAAGTCTTAGCTACGTGCTAAAGCTGCACTGGCTGCAGGCCCTTAGTTCATCCCATAAAAATGTCTTTCTTGTAAGTCAGTGCCTGTAGGGAGATTAAAGCTTTCAAGGAGGACAATGATCTTGAGTTTGAGTTCCTGGTACTAATGAAGCCATTTCTCTGCAGCAAAACTGTTCCAGTGATTAATTCCGAAAAGCAAGTGCTTGCTTTCCATCTAGCTTTGTCTGGATTTTGTCTGACCACTGACTCCTCTTTGGTTTTGTCTGCTCAAGCAAAAAGTCTTCTATTAGGATTATTTTTCCTTCTATATAGATACTTACAGATTTAGCAAGTTCTCTGCTCCTACCCCATTACTTGGATAAGCTAAATAAAGCAGTGCCATACATTGCTTCTAACAGTAACTTTTTCAGCCTGATACAGAGAAAGTTGAGGAACTTATTGTATCTATTGCTTGCTTTCCAGTCTTTTAGTTGTTCCTGCAGCTGTGATGACTTCTAGGCTTTGGATTTACAGTAGGAAATGCTTTATACCACACCCTTGCTCCCACATACTCGGTATGATTGCCACTGCAAAGATCACAAAATGTCTTAGCTCTGTAGAAGAAAATCAAGCAAATGGGGGCAGAGAAGCTCTGCAGTGAGCTGGACAGGGACACATCTAAACCAGGTTTTTAAGGAGAGTATTTCCCTTCTGTATTTGATAATTTCCTGTTCAAAATTATACAAAAGCAATTTAATCCTTTTATTGTGTTCCCATACACAAATCACTTCGCATGTTTCTGACAGATTTGGAGTTGCCAGCTTCACCAGCCAGCTTCCCCAAAAGAAGTGGCAGACAGGAAAAGCCAAATAACAGACAATGAAAAACTGAAGTGAAGATAACTTGGACAACTTCCTGAATACATCAATGAAATAAGAGGGAACAGGCAGCAGCTGGTCTGAGAATACAGAAGGGCAAGTGGAATCACTGACAATCAATGCTTTTTGGAGTCTCCCTTGTGTTGACTTGGTTACTTGATCTGAATCTGGAGCCTATTCAATATTGGGATTCAGACCAATCTTCAAGCAGAATAAAGGGTAAAAATAAATCTGATCTGCCCTAAGAAAAGACATCTACAGGTTCCTAAACCATCCCTTGAACTAAGTGCAAACTATTTTAAGTTTATAGTAAAAAATGTGGACGGGAGATACATATCCTGAAATGATTGGGCAAGCATGTTTTCATCATGTGTATTGCCTGATGACTTTAAATTGAAGGCATTTGGTCTTGTTTGGACTGTTTTAGACATGAAAAAGAGGCAAAGGCTGCATGCCAAGCAGCCTGAATGTTGAGATTTGAGACAGTACTTTAAGGAGCAAAAAGCTGTTTATTCTAATGCCTATCAGGACAATTTCTTATGTGCATCTCTCAGCTTAATGGGACTGGAAAGTGTGTATAGTTAAGGAAAGCTAGCTGAAGTCTTCTGAAGACTGTATTTGGCTTCTAAAAATGATATGTGAACACTCTATAGTATGAACCTAGGTTAAACTTGGATTACTCCTCTCCAGCGTGTACAATTTTCCTCTCCTCCAGCATTTTACTATTCTAATGTAACTACATTACTGTGGAGTTTGTGATGAGTAAGGCACCTCTGATACACATATCCTAACTAGTACCTAGGCAGTAACAGCCTTAGTTCAGAGAGTGAAATCTCCTTTGACTTTAAGTCCTTGAGAACATACAAACTAAGTATTCTTTAGGCAAATGTGATTGCTTAATCTCAGAATTACAGAAACGTCCAGGCTGGAAAAGCCTCTCAGGATCATCAAGCCCAACCTATAACCCTACTCTACAAGATTCACTCTAAACCATATCCCTAAGCACCCTATCCAAAAGACCCTTAAACACATCCAGAGTCAGTGAGTCCACCACCTCCCTGGGCAGCTCATTCCAGTCCCTGACCACTCTCTCCATGAAACACTTCTTCCTAATGTCCAATCTTAACCTCCCCAGCCTCAGCTTGAAACCATTCCCCCTTGTTCTGTCCCCAATTACCTGTGAGAAGAGACCAGCAGCAGCCTCTCCACAGTGTCCCTTCAGATAGCTGTAGACAGCAATGAGGTCTCCCCTCAGCCTCCTCTTTTTCAAACTAACCATCCCCAGCTCCCTCAGTCACTCCTCATAAGATTTATTCTCCAAGCCCTTCCCCAGCGTCATTGCCCTCCTCTGGACTCACTGCAGCACCTCCACATCTGTCTTGTATTGTAGTGCCCAAAACTGAACACAGCACTTGAGGTGCAGCCTCACCAAAGCCAAGGGGACAATCACCTCCCTGCTCCTGCTGGCCACAGCATTTTTAATCCAATCCAGGATGCCATTGGCCTTCTTGGCCACCTGGGCACACTGCTGGCTCATATTCAGCTCCTGTCTATTACAACCCCCAGATCCCTCTCTGCCAGGCAACTCTCCAGTCATTTGAGATGCCCTGCTCCATGACCTTCCCTGGTACCAAGGTCAGAGTGACAGGTTTGTAGTTTCCCAGATCTTCTTTCTGCCCTTCTTGTAGACAGGTATTGCATTTGATACCCTCCAGTCCATTGGCACCTCCCCAGTTAGCCTGGACTTCTGGTAAATAATGGAAACTGGCTTGGCCATCATGTCTGCCAGCTCCAAAAGTTTCTCCAGATAGCTTACCAAAGCTATTTCATGGTGTAACAGTATAAGGACATAAATATTGGTTTATCTACTCTATGTCAAGGTGTCAGCTGGACTTCAGGACAAAATCCCTGCTTGTATGTGCACTTTGTGATTCCATATACATATGCAGCTGCCAAGTCTTAGTGAATCTTACCTTGGCCAGTTGTGCTTGGAGTTTATTCTTTGCATCAGCCACCTCGGCAATACGATTGTTAAAGGCCAAATTGGTACTGACAAACTGGTTCCACATCTCCTCAGATGTACTCTCTAGCTCAGCCTCTGCATCCTCTCGGAGCTTGATAGAGTTGGCCCTTGCATGTTGAGAGAACCTGATATTGTCCTCACTGAATTTAGCCCATGTTGCAGGAACTGAAGCACTAGTAAGAAATTTAAAATAAGAAAATAAGGAATTTAAATAAGAAATTTCAAACCTGAAAGTTTAGCTGAGCTGTTTTCTTTTGGCAATAGTGCCAAAGAACTGCACTGTGTTCATCCTTTCAACTGTGCAGTCACATATCAGGTGATTCTGTGGACTTCATGTTTTCTGTTTTCCTCTATAAACCAAAGATTTGGCAGCAACGAGTGAGATATTAGGGGAGCTCTTGTTTTGACAGTGTTTTTATTTCTTGCTTGAACATTGTAGCTGCTAACTAAGGGTCTTGGTGGTCCTGGAGTCAACTACAAAGTTAGCAGGCCTGTCCTTTGCTGTATAAAGAAGGACTATTTCTTGCATACTTTATTTGTTGCTTCCAGGATCAGATATGAATGCCAACAACACAGCTTCTTTGTGTCTTTAACAGGCAAGGTGAAGCTCTGAGTTCACACCTGCTCTGATTTGAAACTTGACTGATTTCTCTGTACTGTGTTTCAGAGTACTCATGGCTTTGATTGATTAGCAGATTATTTAGCACATGGATTAGCAGATTATTTAGCACAATCTCCTATGCACTGCACACCATCAAATTAGATTCAAATATCATCTACTTTTGTGAATTCAAAAGGTGTTTTTCTGCGGAGAATGAGTTACGTGTCATTTTCTCATCATTACATTACATTTCCAAGTAGATTTCCATCCTGACTTTCTGAAATACTCAGTACTTAATCTGTTAACATTGCTCTTTCACACTATAATTTATCTATTTGGCTTTGCTAAGGCAGAAAACACCTGCCCTGCTCCTGAGTGCTGCAGGTACATCTCTATCTGCCAAACGGTTTCAGGAAAATCTAAATGAAAAATGGCATTTGTTTGGCTGGGGAGAAAAGAAAAGGGAAGTAAAACTTATCCAAATGAATCTGCTTTTTACTAGAGCTGGCAAAACTCATTTTATTTATTGCTAATCCTGAAAGTAGGTAGTTACTAGAGTCAGCAGAACGCCTGCCAAGTTTCCTTTGGATATGCCCTCATTTCAGTAGTGAATGAGGTGATCTTTTAATGAAAAGCAGAACATAAGTAAACAAATAATACTGACTTTTTTTTTTTTTTCCTCTCCTTTCAACAAGACACAGCCATTATCGTTTCAGGTGGTGAAGCATGATCACCATTCAAATGCTGCTGTGTTAAGAGTGATAAGGAAAGGAACAAGTGATTAGCACAAGAACACTGCCCTCTGTTGCACGCTGCTTTTCTTCTGCTGTTGCTTTCAGATTGGATGCAGGTCTTGATGAGGCCACGACTTTAAAAGCTGTATATAGCTGGGACGTTTTAAATCAGTCATTTTAGTTCAGACTGCAATGCTAAAGTAAAGACGTGCCAAACCTCTCTGATCATCCTGTTTAACATTTATCTCTGTATAGCTTAATGGACTAATTTCCAAGTAATCTAAGCTACTTTAATGGAAAATAGAGGTAGACCTCGGTGTGCACATTGCACACTGCACACCTCAGCTGAATTTTGATTTGATTGCATTTGATTTTGAAACCTAAAGATCAAAGAATCAAAACTAGAAGCTATCTCCACAAAGAAGTTTGAGTCAGGTGCAAAATAGTTGTAAATAATCATCCTCACTGAAGAACACAGTTCACTGTACATCAGTTCTGTAGGTGCTGCAGGCTGCCAGCCTCTGCCTGGCTCCACAATGGCAGCTGTTAGGAGGCAGGGAATAACTAAGGGTGATGGAAAAACTGGATGGAAAATGCAAGTAGGGAAACCACTTCTGTATGACGTAGAATCATAGAATCAGTCATGGTTGGAAGGGACC
This sequence comes from Psilopogon haemacephalus, assembly GCA_013396835.1. Lineage (NCBI taxonomy): Eukaryota > Metazoa > Chordata > Aves > Piciformes > Megalaimidae > Psilopogon > Psilopogon haemacephalus. The sequence continues at coordinate 1,101,771 of VWZI01001191.1, forward strand.
ACAATGATCATCTAGTTCCAGCCCCCCTGCCATGGGCTGGGACACCCTACCCTAGATCAGGCTGCCCACAGCCTCATCCAGCCTGGCTGCAAACACCTCCAGGGAAGTGGCCCCAACCACCTCCCTGGGCAACCCATTCCAGGGCCTCACCACTCTCATGGTGAAGAGCTTCCTCCTCGCATCCAATCTGAATCTCCCCACATCCAGCTTTGCTCCATTCCCCCTAGTCCTGTGACTACCTGATAGCCTAAAAAGTCTCTCTCCAGCTTTTCTGTAGGCCCCCTTCAGATACTTCTCAACAGATAGGGCTAGGACTTGTGTTATCAGGTTCCTACTTCCAGCAGGAAGCACAGAAAGGGAAGGTCACAGTAGCCATACTCACGTCCCATTTACTTTTTCCACTCCATGGTAAAAGTTGATGCTGTCTGATGTGTTCCTCAGGTTAAAGCACTTCTCATCAATAAAATGGGCTGAGCTTTTGTCAGAAAGATCCCGCTCCAGGGCATGCTGTGCATCTCTGTTGATGCTGTCGAGAGGAAAGACTTCTTTAATCTGAATCCCCTTGAATGCAAAATAGTTAATTGCTTTCATTAGCTTGCCACAGTGCCTTATTGTCTATTTCTTCGGCACAGTGACTTGAAAACGCTTGGTGCTGTAGTTCAGCTAGAGGGGGCTGCTCTACCACTCATCTCTTCTGGTCTCCGGCAACTATTCCCCAGAAAATTGTATTTAACTCACTGCCTTTAATAATGTTTGTCATTTTGATGACAGACAATCAGGAGGGTGAAAAACAAGTAGTTGTTATGTGGCCCCAGAGCAAAAGGGAGGAATGTTTCAGTGACAGCCTCCATGCCTGCACAGTGGTAAAGCTGGAAAGAAAAGGGCAGACCAGAGCTGTGGTTTCACATCTCTCCTGATCTGGAGGATGAATCCACTTAGCTAATTAAATAATGTAACTTAAATAGAATTTGCATTTAGTAGGACATTTGTGTGCTCTCACAGAAATAAAATACATCCCAAAGCCTCCCATAATAGAAATATACACAAAAATTAACTTCAGTCCATTCTGCAACTCATCTTGTACTTTATGATGTGCTTAGATACCTGATTGTCAGTAACAGATTTACTTTGAACTTATTTAATTTTTTTTTAAAACCCTTTGTACTGCACACCAATGTGCCACATAGCAACCCTGGCACAACTAAGCTATAATTTCAGTATGCCTAATTTTAATGGAGGAGTTCAGATTAAAGATTTAAAAATTGAGTCACGGTCATCTTTAAATAGTAAGTGTTGTTCTCTTGTGGTTTCACACATAAATTCTCTCATTGGTAAGAACTAAAAGTGGAGGGCAGTGAGCACCTAACAGGTGAAGCATCTGCTTTTGCCTTTGCTATTCTCAATCTGTGGTTAAACAGTAGCTAACACTGGATTCAGCTTTCACATCTTTAGAAGAGGATTTAAACGCAAAGTCTTGCCTCAGCTGCTGATTGATCATCTGTGCATGTTTGGTCAGTGTTTCCTGACAGTCCTTGAATACATCGACCTCCTAAAATGGAAAATGCAGAGTCAGTGCTTTCATCCTATTTCGTGTGTTTTAACAAACTTACTATTTCATTTAGCATTTTATATGTTGCAACCATTTCATGTACCTCAGATGCAATGTGAATCAAGAGAGGAAGTGTTTCGGACTCTCTCTCTTGCTCAGTGCTATGATGTTCTATCTTTTTGCTTGGTTTTTTGTTTGTTTTTGGGGGATTGGTTTGTGGGTTTTTTGCTTTTCAAGTTATATCAAACATGCTAGTGGATTTCATAGAATTATAGAATCAGTCAGGGTTGGAAGGGACCACAAGAATCACCTAGTTCCAACCCCCCCTGCCATGCCCAGGGACACCCTACCCTGGATTAGGCTGGACAGAGCCTCATCCAGCCTGGCTGCAAACACCTCCAGGGATGTGGCCCCAACCACCACCCTGGGCAACCCATTCCAGAGCCTCACTACTCTCATGGTGAAGAACTTCCTCCTCACATCTGGTCTGAATCTCCCCACCTCCAGCTTTGCTCCATTCCCCCTAGTCCTGGCACTACCTAATAGCCTCAAAAGTCCCTCCCCAGCTTTTCTGTAGGCCCCCTTCAGATCCTGGAAGGCCACAATAAGGTCACATGGGAGCCCCCTCTTCTCCAAACTGAACAGCCCCAACTCTCAGTCTGTCCTCATAGGAGAGGTGATGGAGTCATTTGAATAAACAAAGTCAAATTTTGTTTGGCTTAAGTATAATGAAGATACCTGAAACATGAACCTTCATCTTCTAAACCACCCTCTCCAACTACTACATTTTTCTAGACAACACAAATATTTTTATAATTGTGGAGCAGGTTGAAAATATATCTGATATCAGAAGCAGGCTCCCTAAGGACCTATACTGTAGCACTCTTTCAAGCTACAAGTATTAGTCAAAGAAATTCAAAGCCAGATTCCACTCAGCTTAAAATAAATTTTAAAATATTCATACCAACCACACTGGAAACTATGCAAACATGGCAATTGTGGCCTCGCAACTCATCTTATGGTGTTCCAGGCTCTTCTCTTTTGTAAAGAGCTCTGGTTTAACACCACATACCCTCTTGCCTAAAAGTGTTCAGTCTTGTGAGTTTTGAAACAAGGAATTAAGTGTTTCAAATTATTTGAAAGTCGTTAAGACATCTTCAAGTTTAAAAAAAAAACAAAAACAAAAACAAGATTCTATCTCTGTACTTGCACAGCAACTTTAGAACTGGCTTTCCTGTTACTACAAAATGAGCCTTTATTGCCCTTGACTGTCACTCTCTAGCTTGCTCCATAGTGAGAACAGTGCTTGGGGAGACCAGGCAAAGAGGCTTTCTTTTCCATTCTGAAAATACATTCTTTTCTTCTGCTCATGGGGAGCATTTAGCAGTACTTCATCACATCCTGAACTCCCATGCTAAATAAAGTGCTGAAATACTGAAGCCAATGTGTATATGCTCCTTGATTCTTCCTTAAAACTCTTCTTAAAACTTCATGTTGCAGGCTGTAGGCTCTGAATAAGCATCTCTGTTGTCCAAGTGGTCTGAACATCCTTCTGCATCCAGAAGAGTGTTTAATGCAATGCCATTGCCCCATAGTGTTCTTCCCTGCTACTTTTTGGTCTCATACACATCCAGTATAACTTCTTTTAAATATATTATCAAAATTGGGGTTTTAAAAATTATTTAAAAGATTTAGTAATTACTACAGTGCATCCCATTTTCCTTGTTCAGTAACACTATGTATACAGCAAAGCATTTTGTATTGTAAGCCCTAAGAATTAAGGGAATTTTATAGACCGTGGCCCAGAAAACAATCTTGAGAAATATTTCCACCTTGTTTTATAGGATCAGGGAAGACAGAACTGGACAAGAGCTCACAAGGACACTGTGCTATTCCTTTTGCTCTGGGAACATCATTAACCATCCTAGTACACACAGTTTTATGAAATTTATTCCTCTTTTCATGAAATTTATTCCTTTTTTCCCTTCCCCAGTCTTACAAATGACTGAAAGGAAGAAATTTCTGCCACAGTTGTACCCTGATAAACTTGTCATTGAATTTTGTTTCTGCACTTTATAAAACAAACTAGTCTGATCTTACCTTCATTAGGCTCTTTTCCACATTATCATGAACTAGGTCAATACCACTCCGCTTCTCACGGTGGTACAAGCATTCTAGGGCAATCTGCAAGCAAACCAAGGAACATAAAGATTGGACTGGAATGATAAAAGGTTGGATTGGATGATCTTGAAGGTCTCTTCCAACCAAATACATGCTGCGATTCTGTGATTTGCAGTAGGCTCAGTATTGCTTTGTGGTGTGAAATCTTGTACCTTGCTGAAGGGGCCACTGAGCTGGCATGTCAAGTAATGACCACCAACTGAGGATGGAAGTGGTCTCAGTGCACTCAACTGACTCATCTTAGTGGCTCATCCCTACTTACCTGCTCATGCTTACTTTTATGGATTAACTGCCACCCTAGATGTTTACTAATGTGCAGCAAGGTCAGCGTCCCAGAACGCCTGAGCTTTGGTGTGAACTGTGTGGATTAAAACCCTTGTATCACTCAACATTAATTCATGGCAAATTCCTATAATCTCATCTCCCCCTATCCTCCCTTAGTCAGTGCCCAGGTTTGGAAGTTTCATACCTACAGAAGAAAATGACAGTATCTGAATAGCCCCGGTACATTAACTTTACTATTAACATCTCATCCACTATCAGGATATTGCAGCTTACATGACCCATCTTTTGCTCTCCTGTAACGTCATGAGCCCGTGAGACACCCAGCCTCCTGGAAGCCTCAAGCAGAAAGAAGAAAAAATAAAATGCCTGGGTAGGTTCCTTTAGACTTTTATATATAAAAGTCTGTGGTGGAGAAGTTTCCTTTTTACTGGGGGCAATGTTTCACCAAGCTTTGTCTTGATGGTAACAGTAAAAGTCATACTACTATTCAACAGACAGTTGAATTCCCAGCGCTGTGCCAAACCCACCTTCAGAGGTCCCTGCATTTCATCTGCGGCACATTCGAGCCGCCTCTTGGCTGTTTCCAAGGCTTGAGTCTCCTTCAGCAGGCATTCGAGCTCGTAGGCGAGCTCAGCTCTCCAGAAATCAATGTTGCCCATCCTCTCTCCCAGGTGTCTTGTGCTGTCTTCTTGCATGTGGTAAGTCAGTTGATCCTTGTCTTGCACCAGCCTCCTAGAATCAGTGTTCAGTCTCCCAGCACTGTATGTGGAGGCTTCGGAGCCCTTTAACTGAGCCATGTTCGCCAGGTGCCAGTCACGAGTGCTGTAGCGGGCATGCAGGCTGGAGTGCAGTGCAGGCAGGACCGTGGGTGGCCGCCCCGTGGGGTTGAACTGCTTGTCAGCGCCGACAGGGACTGAAACCACCCTGTGAAGCAGGCTCGGCCTCCAGGTGCTCAGGCTGCGGTAGCCCGGTAAGTAGTAGGACCGGTAGGTGTCCTTGGTGGTGGTGGTGGGAGCTAGATCCGGAAAGAGGCAGCTCTTCTTTGTGCCACAGTAACTGGCTCTCTGCGTGGTGCCCAAGAACTCCATCCTGCGCCGGGCTCAAGCAGCCGCCCTCAAGCTGTCCACCCGCCGCAGCTGCTCCGAGCAGCCTCTGAGCCACTGTCTCCTTGGAGACGACGCGCAGCCCCTTTGTGACACTGCAGGTGTCACAGTTCCAACGACTTGCAGCGTCCCGGTGCTCCAGGGACCTCCCTTCCCTGTCCCAGGACCCCTTGTTCTTCCCGCAGAGCAGCACTGGGGCTGCTGGGCCGGCAGCTCTAGGCACCGTATGAGACCTCTTGGTTACAGCGCTGGATGGCTGTGGAGGTTACCGTCAGAGCGTTTACCTTGAGCAAAACACGGTGAAAGCTTCACTTTAGAGTGGTTTTCTGTCAGTTGGTGGCTGCAGGGAAATGCAGGAGATGAGCCTTCTGAAACACAGCCTCTGAGAGCCATCTCACAACTGTCACTGCATATGGTTTGGTTCAAATGAACCCCAAAAGGTATAACTATCTTGAGGTTTGCTCTTCCTGTCAACTCCATTAATCTTCCGTTAAATGTATAAGATGGGAGAAGATGGAAGAGACATCATCATGGTGATGAAGGTGCTGATGATGATAATGATGATTTTTCTCCAGTTCAAAATGTTGAGTAACTTTTCAAATAACTTTTCTAATTTTTCCTTTTGGCCTATCTGTGGGGAAAAAGAAAAAATCTGTTTCTGAAATCCACTGTTCTAAAATTACACCCATCTTCTGTGCCAAGAATTTTCAACATAAATAATCAGTTGTAACTTAGGTGCTGTATTTTACTCTTCTAAGAATCTGTAAGTCAGCATAGATTTCTTCTAGGTTGAATGCAAGACAACTGCAATTGTTTCTTCTTCTTCTCCAGATAGATAACTACAAAAGCTTTATTTTAAACCTGGGGAAATAAAATACATATCTACATATATGCATTACATTGCAGCATATCTTGTCTCACAAAGCTAGGAGGACATTACACCCCTGCTTAAAAAAAAAAAAAATTTAAAAAGCAAAGGTAATTTTAAACAAACAGTCATTGTAAGTTAAATTTATCTTCTCGTGATGTTGAAATATATACAAATACAAGTGCCAACTGGAGAGAGGAGCAGACAGAGGAGCCACACATAGTGGACAGGCACTAGACTGGGGTGTATAAACAGAATGAGATTGATATTGCATGCACAAAAAACCCTTTCCTCTTGCAGTAACTGATGGAATTAATTCTCAGCAGCTGCCCAGAAGGGGAAAGATATTCCTGAGCATGGAGACCGCAGGAGTGCCAGCAGAGTTCAATGCTGAGTTCAGTCTGACTCTAACACTATAAAAGCCAGATAGTCCTGCACAAAGAGGCCTTGCTGGCTCAGAGGAAAAGGGGTGCAGAGCAAGAGATTTACTTTTCCTTTCTGATGCCTTTTGTGGGGTATGTTTTCAAATAACCTCAGGAAATGATCTGTTGGCCCCAAAATAAAAATATTTGAACACGTAGTTCAGTTTAAAATGTGCTGACATCAGTGAATCTAATGCATATGTTTGAAAGGAAGCAGAGACCTGAAGTGCTGTACTGAGCCAAAACAGAGCCAAATTCTTCATAGGTAAGGCACAGTATTAAGTTCCTCAGGAGTTACTAGCCTGTTCCTCTCACCCCAGGTACTTGAATTTGTTTAAATTCCTACTTACTTTTTTTTTTTTCTTTTTTCCCCCCATAGATGATAATTAAAGAGTAACAAGTGAGCATGGGGATGTGGGCACGGAGATGGGCTTCTGGCACTATTGTCAACAGCTGCTTAGCCTGTTCTAGCGGAGAAATTTCAGTGCAGTTTAACAACTCGCTGCCGTCCATACTCTAAGCTTAGAGAGCTCAATCAGCGGAGCTCGGTGCTGGTCTCTCCGGTGCTATGAGGAAGTCTGTTGCCAGGGTCGGTGCTCACAACTTGCCGCGGCTGAGCGGGAGCCCCACGCTGCTTCTTGGCGAAGGGATCACAGCAGACTTCGCCTTCCCCGCCCTACCAGAGCAACCGGACAGCGAGCGGCGCCCGGCGCCCCCTGGCGGACGCGTGGAGTGCAGGCACATACGAGCGAGAGGCGGTCCCCTCCGCCGGAAGTGACGCGCGGCGGGCGCCATGGCGGAGGAGGGCGGGGGCGGTGTCTCCGGGGCGGTGTCTCGGGGTGGGCGCGTGGGTCACCGGCGGTGCTCGTGTCCGCCTCTCGTTGTCCTTTGCAAACTGCCCGGGGACGGGCAGCGCCCAAGCGGGCAGGGCCGCCGCCCGCCAAGCGTGCCCCGACCAGAGACTCCGCAGCCGGCCCCGGCCCCGGCCCCGGGTGAGAGGCAGGCTGAGAGGTGGGCGCGGGGCTGGTGCGGGGAGCGTGCACTGACTGCGGCCGCCTCACCCCGCAGCAGGGTGAAGCGCACGGTCCTGGTGCTTCCCCGGGAAGGGAGGCTGGGGGAAGAGCACCTCCTGGTTCACGGGCTGGCGGCGGGCGAGACCAAGCAGGTGGCCGGCGCGGGCGGCAGCGGTTGGAAGCAGCTGGCAGGGGTGAGCACCTGCGGGCACTTAGCGCCTTCCCCTTCTCCAGGCTTTGGATGCGCTGAGTGTGCCGGCGGCTTGTTGCGTGATGTAGCCTCTGAAGACCGGCAAGACCGTCTCCAGCGGAGTGAGCTGGTTTGCTTGTTTTCTAGGTTGTTCTGCTGGACATGGATATCTGTGGGTCATCGATCCGTAAGATCGGTCTAGAAGGAGAAGAGGTAAGTGAATGCTCAGACGCCTTGGTTGAAGAATTTCTGCTTAGCGTTTCATTAACGTTTTAGGGTTTTGTAAACTTAAAGCTTATGAAAGGGCTGCTTATTGGGAAACGTGTCTGGCAGTGCGCAGGGAAGTCGAGTCAGGTGGAAAAATTCCGGTTTAGACTGTAAGAGTTGCCTGCTTTGAGAATGACGAGTTCTGCAAACCAGGTTTTGCTGCATGTTGGCCACCTGTTCACAACTGTTTGTATTTTTCAAAGTACTGTCAGTACTTTTTATCAGCCCTGAATTATTTTATATAAATGTTTAAAGTCATGGCTAAGGCCCTTGTAAGAGGTTCATACAGTCATTACTCACGTAGTAATGGAGATGTGGCCCTTCTGTAGTTTTAACTCAGCTGCCTCCCATAAAGCAATATTGTACCTACAGGCAATTTACCCAGGTGTGACTTTTTATAGCCTTCAATTTCTGAGGTTTCCAAGGTTTTTAGGGCTCCAATTTTTATGGTTTCAGATTTTTTTTAGAGCTCAAATTTTTACGGTTTCAATTTTTTTTATTTAGCTCAAATTTTTAAGGTTTCAATTTTTTTTTTAGGGCTCCAGTTTTTAAGGTGTCTTTTTTTAAGGTTTCTAATTTTTTTTAAACTCTCTGTTTTTAAAGCTTTGCACTTTTTAAGGTCTCGATTTTTCAAGGGCTCCAATTTTGAAGGCTTCACAATTTTTTAGGGCTGTGGCTTTTAAAACTTTTCTACTTTTTAAGGGGATGAATTTTTTTAAGAGCTCAAATTTTTAAGGTTTTGAATTTTTTTTAGATCAAATTTTTAAGGGACTTCTG
>VWZI01001191.1:1116333-1138916 GCA_013396835.1 Psilopogon haemacephalus
AAGGTGGCAGCACTGAGCAGTAATGGAGCAGAACGCGTCTCTAGAGGACTGCAGTGCCGGTAATTAAACACAGGGTGGCAGCACTGAGCTGTGACGGGATGACATACAGTGCTAAAGGACTGCAGTGCCCATAATTGACCACACGGTGGCAGCACGGAGCAGTAATGGGGCAGAACTCGTCTCTAGAGCTCTGCAGTGCCGATAATTAAACACACGGTGGCAGCACTGAGCAGTAATGGGGCAGAATGCATCTCTAGGGGACTGCAGTGCCGATAATTAAACACCGGGTGGCAGCACTGAGCAGTAATGGGGCAGAACTCGTCTCTAGAGGACTTCAGTGCCCATAATTAAACACAGGGTGGCAGCACTGAGCAGTAATGGGGCAGAATGCATCTCTAGGGGACTGCAGTGCCTATAATTAATCACAGGGTGGCAGCATTGGGCAGTAATGGGGCAGAACGCGTCTCTAGAGCTCTGCAGTGCCGGTAATTGACCACAGGGTGGCAGCACTGAGCAATAATGGGGCAGAATGCATCTCTAGGGGACTGCAGTGCCTATAATTAATCACAGGGTGGCAGCATTGGGCAGTAATGGGGCAGAACGCGTCTCTAGAGCTCTGCAGTGCCGGTAATTGAGCACAGGGTGGCAGCACTGAGCTGTGACGGGATGGCACACGGTGCTAGAGGACTGCAGTGCCTATAATTAATCACAGGGTGGCAGCACTGAGCTGTGACGGGATGGCACACGGTGCTAGAGGACTGCAGTGCCCATAATTGATCACAGGATGGCAGCACTGAGCAGTAATGGGGCAGAACTCTTCTCTAGAGCTCTGCAGTGCCCATAATTAAACACAGGGTGGGAGCACTGAGCTGTGACGGGATGATATACGGTGCTAGAGGACTGCAGTGCCCATAATTGATCACAGGGTGGCAGCACTGAGCAGTAATGGGGCAGAATGCATCTCTAGAGGACTGCAGTGCCGATAATTGAACATAGGGTGGCAGCACTGAGCAGCAATGTAAATTTTGCTCCAGTGCGTGTGGAGTAGCTCAGCTTGGCTCTGTTCATTTTTAATCTTCTTAAGTTAAAAAAAGGACACCATACACACAGGAGGAAAAAACCTACTATTTCTAATTCATATGCACACAGTTTATATTTCAAACAGCATGTGGGTCTGAGGATTTTTTTTTTTTTTTTAATATTTTTTAGAGGCCTCGATATAATTGCGGGGAGGGAAATACAGCCCACCCTGTGGTGGAGAGCAGAGGCCTCCCAGGAGAGTGGCAGCAGCCAGAGGCTGAGGTCCACCTCAGCTCCGTCCAGCAGGTGACCATGTGTCTCTCCCCCATGAGACTTGGCAACTTCCAGCTCCTTTTTGATCAGCTGAAGTCTGGCTTTGCCTGGCTCAATTAGTGTGCATTCGAGTCTGAATGTGTTGTGCGTGTGTAACAACGCAATGCTTATTATGCACAGATCAAATTCATAGCAATGCACCACTCTACAACTCCTGCACCGTGGCACTCCCATCCCATAGGAAGGAGGTGCACCTTCCAGCTTGCTGGCCCCCATTGTGGCAGGGGTTTGCGCTTCTAAAAGCCTTTTAGGGCTGAGTACATACAGGCTTGTTGTTTTAAAATCCTTCTTTAACTATAAAGTAATACAATTGTAAAATACTCTGAAATAAATAAAGGGGACTTTTTGACTCATCACAGTAATAGCTACGATTTAAAATATTTTTTAATCTCTCTCCCCACGCTCCCCACCAGGAATTTTCAGGAATGCCAAGACTGCAGAGGGAAAAACACCTCTGAATTTCTGAGTCTCTAAACACAGTATAGCTGAGAAATAAAGATCAAAATTTTATTTCCATATTGGTAGTAAAAATAATTCCATGACTTCTGTAAACCATTGAATAAGCACTACAGTGTAGAAAAGTCTTTAAGTGCTAACCTTTTTAAACAGTTCACTAGAAGTAAATGAATACGTATTATAAATAGTATACAGGAATATGCATTATAAATAGTATACTTTGTGCTAAGAATCATTTAACTCACAAAATCATTTGTCTATACACTCAAAACATTAACAGGTTCCATAACTTAGTAAGAGTAAAAAGTCCATATTTATTTATGGCCACCGTTACACAAGTGTAGTGTGAGAGTATTAATATTACTGCCTATATTTAAAAGTAGGATACTCTGAATGGCAATATAGAACAAAACAAGTATGTCCTTAGTAATCTGCTATTCAACAAGGACTAATAATCTTAGAACATGCAAGTTTGGGATTTATCTGTACTTAACATACTTCTGGTTAAATTACAGCTCCTAACTATAAAAACCCTGAGAAATCACTATTTTAATCTGTTGTTCCCCAGGCTAAAATAATTGTGACAACATATGGCATTCACATGAAAAATTATATTCGTACATAAATTAGCACAGAACCTTGTCAAATACCAAAAAAGCATCTTGAAAAATCTATTTACTTTGCTTTTATGCATTTTATTAATTCAGCAAAATGCTGTACTGTGGTCTCTCTAAAATATAATTTTCATGTATCCAGTTTCTCAATGACATATATAGTACAAGGACAAGTACATACATAGGTCAGGTTTCACTTCTGACTTCTTCCAGTCTCTGTAGTGAACTGCATGAATTTTATTCTCCATTTTTAAAGCACTGGTGTAAAGTACTTGCATTTTGCAGTTGAATTGTTTTAATAACAGAAAACTTTGCTTAGAATTCCTCACAATAAGAATTGCTGTATTATTTTCACATCACAGCTATGTGTGACCAGGTGTGGTTGAAGCAATTCATCTCCAATTACAGCAAGCTGCCCAGGCTGAGAATTTCAAATATCGGGATGTTTCTTTGGTATGTATTTTTTCCTTCTCCACAAAATGGTTTGTTAATAGCTTTTAAATGCCTCTGTAATTTAGCATCAAAGAAATCTACAGTGAACACCAGCAAAAGCTTTCATTGATACTACTACAGGACACACTTCATTACTTTCAAGATTCATCATTGCCAAACACACAACTACAAAAAGCTATAGGAGTTCAATTCCACTAAAAAATGCAGCACATCATAAATTATGAGCATCAATGTGATGATTCACACTGCAAGTGTGGGTTTGCATTCCCTTTCTGTTGGTGTTAAGAAATTAGAAAAATCACCTGTAACTAATAAAAAGGGAATAAAAATTTATATATATATAAAAAGACCAAAAAGGACATAGGCAAATGCACTAAAATGCACATGAAGAGCTATAAACTTTGACTAGACAGCACAAAACCCTGCTTCTGTCTCTTGTGGGTAACAATGGTTGCATAGCTGCATATAGGCAGCACAATGTGGTCTAAGCTGATTTCATCTAAAATACTGAAGTAAAAGTTTTCACTAAGATATTTCTAAACATTTTTATAAGCACAAGAGTTGCAGAAAGCTGTTCCACACTAGATATAGTAAACCAGCGTTCAAAGTAACTGCTTGCTTGAAAAAATATGTAACAGAATTTTGAACTATAAGTCCATGTTATTTGTTGGGTTTGGTTTCAAGCAAACAAACAAACAAAAGCAACCCTGGCACAACTCAGTTTGCTTTAGGCCAAAATGCTCTTCAACAGCTCAAAAAGTCATTGTTTGTCACAGGCTGCACAGAAGCAAAACATACAATAGTATCTAAAGCCAAACATGCCAATCCAAGTTCTTTTGTTTTCATAATTCCAGAGCTGGCTACACCTTTAAACCAGCAATATGTTCAAAAAACAGTGTTTAAAAATGCAAACAGAGTCCAGTGCTGCACATTCGGTGCTCACAGCACTTGAGTCATAATTCTTTGCAAATTCTGGCCTTGGCACAAAAAGAATGCCACAGCCCAAAGGACAAAATGATTTCAGTACTGTTGGCTTGGACCCTTTATTTAATGCTGACACAGTTCTAAAAGCTCAATTTCAACAACAATAATTTTAGTATACAACTTGGGTTCTGTTCTAGCATGAATGAACTTTGTACTGAACGCTTCACTACCCATGGGAACTCACTTTTTGTTCTGAACACAGTACCATAGAGACACAAACCAGGTAACATAGTATCAGGTCATTTCCACCTAAGCTGCATTAATGTCACACCTGAATAGCAAAAAAAAAAAAAAAGAGAGAAATGTAGGCAATTATTCCACATAAAAGTAAAAATACAATGTTAACATGCAGTAATTAATTAACTGCTTCTGAACTGTATGTTCCCAGCTACCAGGATGAAGCAAGGATATTATACCGCCTTTTACAGGAATCACCATGTCAAAGTGTCACTATCTGATTATAAGCATTATTAATAAGAATGCAACAACAGTAACAATAATTATGTGGCTCCTTTCAAACATGCTTTTTACTTCCTTACTGGGAAAAAAAAGTATTTTAAAATATTTATGAAAACAAGATTATCTTGTCAAATTGTTCAATACAAAATTAAGGAATAGAAATTGTTTGCAACTTTATTTATTTGTTTTTAATGTCTTTTTAATTGGATACTGGGCATAGGCACTTGGTAATACTACACATATATCCTGATCAGGTTAGGAGATGTACAAAAATGTTAAGACTATAAACACCCAAACTGAGGGAAATATGAAAATGCACAGCTGTATACTAAAACTGATCTGTTTCACAAAATTGAAAACAGTGTTTGAATACGAAAGCGTATGTGCCTCACTGGTTTTGTCTCTGCTGGTACATTTCTAAACACTACAGGATGCAGTTAACTTCTTATAACTTGTAGAAAAACTAGGTAAGTTGTCATTTCTATTTAATCATAGTGTGATTTAACAGTAAAACCAGGTGAAATACTTTAAATTCACAGTACACACGTAACACGTCCTATTATTGCATATTAAAAAATAAACAATCAGAAAGAAGCTCCAAGCAATTTACAACATATCTTCCAACAGAACACAATAATTTAAAAGTGCTTTTATATTAGAGTTTCTCAAACATCCAAGTAAACATAGTATTAGACCAATCTCAAAATACTGGCTCTGGCATTTCACGCACAACAGCCATGGCCAAGGGACCATTTGTGCTGTTGAGTGTGTAGTTGCTGTGTCTACGCATTCATCTTCTGTTGATGACAATAACAGGGGATAATCATTCAGGCATTGTGGTAAGGTTTATACAAAGTGATTACAGTGCAAATGAACCTAAGTAGCTTGTGCAATGTAAATGGAAGTCAGAAAAGGCTGCTGTGAGATTGAGAGGGAACAAAACTGCCTCGAGACTCTAGAGCTTCAGCAAATGACTGAAGCTGATATGTTAAGGGGAGCAGGCCTTACTCTCAATCTTAAAAGACAACTGAGTTTATCACAGCAAAAAGGGAATCAGAATAGCACTATTAAATGGGTTAATTATGAGGGATGTAATTCTTACTGAAAATACAAGAACACAAAATTATTTCATTCTTGAACACCGCACAAGTACGATGCCTGCCTGCTACCAGAGATTGTTGTTCTTCTGACAGCAGGGACATTCTTCTTGTGCAGCTGCACAGTGATCACAATGTTGGCATGGATTCAGGATAATGCCACGATCATCTTCTTGACATATGACACACTTCCTTGACCGAAGCTGAAAAATCACCTGTGAAGAGATCACTGCACTCAGTTAAAAAAAAAATACTCCAAATGATACAGTTGCATTCTGGCAACTTTACACTTACCTGTCCCCAGTAAACTTCTAGCTTAACAGCCGTGTTCTTGTATGGCAGATGACTGAGTTGAGGGTTGTAAATTAGAGCATGAGCAAAATTAAAAGTAGCAGCTGGAGGAGTATATAGGTGCTTTCAGAAAGGAAAATATCTAGAACTGTCCTAGTAGTGAAAAGAAATCCTTTCCTTTTTTTTTTTTTTTTTCGTCTGGACAGTCCCATCTCAGCCCAAATGAAATAGCAAGAACTGCTTTCCTATGTTGTGTTCATTGCCCTCTGAGATTGCAATGTGAATGCAAGTTGTGCCCAGCAAGGTTTGAAGTATAGTGCCTGCAGCAGTGCATGGTTCACCCTTAATGTACTGAAGAGGAATGGCACCCAAAATTCTTGGCTTTGAGAATAGCCTCACTATGACAGGGAAGAGTTTTCTACAGTTTTGGCAAAAACCGAGTCTAGATTTGAGAGAAGGTGAAATACAGAAATATGCCACTAAGATGATGAAGGGAATGCACAGCATCTGATACAAAGGAGAGGCTGAAATAGCTGAAAGGATTAATCAGACTTGAGAAGAGGTGGGCATCTTACTAGTAATACCTGATGGGAGGGAGTAAAACAGATTCCTCTTGGTGGTATCAGTGAAAAAATGCAACAATGAGCACAAATTAAAATACAGAAAATTCTACACAGACATAAGAAAAAAAAAACAACAACTTTTCTTACCACAAGGAGAGTCAAATGCTGTGAAAGGTTGCCCACAGAGGAGGTGGAATCTCCAGCCTTGGAGATACTCAGCACTACTTGGGTAAGGCACTAAGCAACCTCCTCAAGTTCACGCTGTTCTGAACAAGGGACTGGATTATCTCCACAGCTCCCTTCTAATATCCATGATTCTATGGGCCAAGTCTGTCCTGGCCTTTGAGCACATAAACTCAGAGAACTTCATTATGTACAAATGAAAAAGCATCTTCTCCTTTACTTGAGACAACTCTTTAGCTAGATAGCACCCAAAACATTGATGGGTAAAGGTTTTTTTTTGTTTGCTTTTCATTTTAGTCACCCCAAAAATTAAAGAATCCACAGGGCTGAGAAATCTGAATCATTCTGCATTCCAAAAAGGAAGACTTAACAGTAAGAGCAGTGCTGCTCTTTAAAATGAAACCTGGCACAAATCTGGTGTTGAAGATTATTGAGCTGCCAGTTTCAGTTAATCAAAGCCAGTCATGCGTATGAAGCAACTCACCTCATCTATTGTTTCTAAATCTAGGTGCAGCTGATTTTGTAAAGAAAGCAGCTTTGGCAAGGATGTCTTCTCTATATCTCCGCAGTTTTTCATATAAGGCAATGTAGCAGACAGGCAAGAAGCTAACTGTGCCTTCAGCTTCCTCAATTTATTTTCCACTTCCTCCTTCTTCTGCAGGGCAATTTGTTTGTCCGCGTCTGCGATGGTCGCACGTTCTTTTGCTTCTTGGGCCTCTTTTTGCCATGCGTCGCATGCCTGTGACAAAGAGATTTCCAGAGGATAAAGAACTATGTCTTTTTAAAAAAATTAACAACAGAATAGCACATATAAAAACTCTCAAAGATGCAGGTAATCTCTAATTTTAGACATAACTATGCAGTTACGGCACAATTTAACACTTCTACCTACTCATCCTATCTTCTAATTAACAACTCTTCTTGGCTTACTGCAATTTTTAGGTATGTGATTTTTCCTTCTCTGCAAACAGCCAGAAGCCTTTTTGGCCTTCTCTACATAGAACACATTTTAGATGTTAAATTCACAATTTAGTGTGAAGAGACATCGAAAGCTATCAAAATTTAGTACAGGTGTTTAGCTACTCCTCATCACAGAGAGAACAATGTGAGGGGAAGGAAAAGACTACTGAAAATGCACTAGATTGGCAGCTACCAACAACCTCAGCTTGACTGTTGAGATGGCCAGATACTGTACACCAGACAGATGCATCTGCTGGGCAAGCCTTTGCCTTTTGTGAGTTTACCATCTTGAAAGAAATATAAGAGGGGATGTATGTCTTTAATTACTTAAACATCAGGATATGTTGCTGTCCAGCCCTGTCCTGAAGAGGTGTAAGTATCCTTGCCTAGAGGCAGATCAACTGTCAGAAAATTATTTGCCTTTCAAAAAGCTCAGTCTTCTTTATGCCACTAGCTCATTTTGAGGATGGAAGAAAACACTCCTTTGACAGCCTATAATAAAACTCTGGGGACAAAAAGGAGAAGATACTTCAAAAGGAAAAACTGCTTGTATATATGTATCTATATACATGTATAGAATTTAATACTGCCATAAATTAACATACCTGTTTTACTTGTTGCCAAGATTCTTCCCATTGTTTCAGTTTTCTCTTAGCATCATCAAGTTCCTGTCTAACTTGAGTTAGTTCATTCCCACTGTTGCTTGAACTTATTGAGGGGGCAGTGCCACTGCTCAGTACAGGGGATGGACTAGGAGAGAAACTCCCAGTTACAAAGTCCCAAATGCTCCCTGTCACACCATTTAAACCTACAAAACAAAGGCAGAAAAAAAAAAATATTCTGCACACATTGCTGCAAACTGTTTCACATGCAGAGCAAAAGAGATGGGCCACATGCATACAGACTTTTGTCTGCAAGACTCCTAACGTTATTCCACTACCTTCAGAAATGTGACAGTCTGTAAAATATTCACAGTATTTAGAGCAATTCAGCAGACTTTTAACTTCCTTTTAATAAAATACATATTATTTTTATATAAAAGTCTTGTTCCTAGCTGCTCATACAATTTTAATTCCTCCTCTTTTTTTGCTATGTATTTTCCTTTAGCAAAATGCTGCAGCTAAAATGAATTCCTACAGCATTATACCAACTTCTATATTTTACCCCTTTCAGACACTTCTGCAAGTAACTCCTCTTATAAGAAAATTGTGCCTTACCTGCCTTAAAGTACACAATGCACAACCTTCAACTTACCTAAAGAGTTGTGAGAAGAGGCTGAGGTGCCTAACATATTATGTTCTGTCTTCAAAGCCTGAGGCTGCTGGTGGTGAGGAACCGTAGCGGATGAAGCAAAAGACTGAGAAAGTGACTGCGAAAGGGAACTGAGTGGAGAGGTTGAAAGGGATGATGACGAATGTAAAGATGAGGAACGAACAAGAGAACCTGGAATATTGACAGGTGCTGAACTTCCCAGCAATCTTTGACCTGTGTATGGGGTAGGAGGAAAGAAAAGAGTTGTAAAGCAGTACACAGTTCTCTGTGTTTGTCCAGATAAATGTATCTAATGTAAATTTAATTATATATTGAAATACCTTCCATTAAAAAAGAAAATTTTATTTATCTCCTCTTACAAAAATAGTTTTTAAATTGAATACATGAAAGGAGTTTTCCAAGTGCCTGGAAACAGAATCTGTGATTTTACACAGCGGTGGCTTCATCTGCAGCTACAAAGAAAAACGCTTTTTGGATTGTTATTTAACTTCCTCAGTTTTACAGCCAACAACTAATATGAGTGGAGAAAGTGAAACTTGAAAGGATTGATAAATATTTGTTGTTTATTTAAATATATAAAGTAGAGTTAAGCAAGTGAGACTATATACTTTGAAAATCAGAGACAGAACTCAGCATTTTTTAATATACTTCTACTTTTGTTCAGATTTTAAATGTCAAATGTATTCAGTCTCCATAAAAACTGAATTTGAAACAATAAAAATTCACAATAATTTTGTCTAATAAATGCATTGTTCATAATTTCTCCAAATAACAATAATAATCAAAAACAGGTATGTTGGCTTGAGGTTAATTGGAATATTTTAATAAGATAAATTAGGTTCTAGGCTGTGGAAAGAAAACAATGGTGATGTCTACTTCACCCTAGGTTTGCTGACAACCCCTGACATCCTGTGAACCTGTGCCTGCATATCTTGAGTTTCCAGGTGGGCAAGGCTGCAGGGCTGGCCATGAGAGGCCAGGGGCTGCCCCATGCAGAAACGGCCATTTTCCACTGTCTGCTACAGACCCACCACAGGCAGAGACACACTGGTGGTATCTCTGGAAGAACATATTTAAGAAAGGGGGGGGAAGGTGCCACACAGGCAGAGGTGGAGGGTTGAGGGGTTGAAGTGGTAAGAAAAAGGCCCTGTGACCACCAAGGTCAGAAAAGAAGGAAGAACACATGTCCCAGAGATGCCAAAGCAGAGATTCCCTGCAGCCCATGCAGTGTTTGGAAGAGACCATGGTACAGCAGGTACTGCTGCACCCTGCACAAGAGATCAGTGAGCTGGTCAATCAACCAAAATAAATGCAAATGCCTACAAGCTCTGAAGAAATTTCCACTAACATTCGTGATGAGATCCTACATAAAACTAGATGACTACCTACTGAGATTGATCTCTTGCAAAATGCAGTCAGGGTCACGGCAGTGCAATCCCTTTACATCACAAAGTTAAACAGATGGAACAGAACTGAGGACTTTTCTTCAAAGTCTTTGCTGTGTGGAACTACTCTGACAAACAAAAATGTAGAGATATCAGAAACAGAGAAATTTTAAATTAGCATAATTTTACAAATTTGACCTCTTACTTGCTAATCCAAGGTCACTGCCTTCTTGATCTTCTAATTCTCTATCGATGGATGTGACGTTCAGATCATTAAAATGCAAATCTAAAGCAGAACCTGTTAAAGAAAATATTATATCAATTAATTATCCTTGAATTATACCTTAACTATCATGATGGCAGAATGAGGAAAATTTTACTTGACCATATTTCTTAGTGCTTCCATCACAGAACTCTTTCATGACTAGTTCATACCACAGACACACAATGAAGTATATTTCTTAGTATTTTCTTCATATATAAGGTATTTCAGCTCTTTAAGCTGGTAAGATGAAAAGTGGATAATGGAGAAGTGGCCATCTATCTGGATTTTCAATTAATCTGTGTCACCTGTTGTGCTTAGATGTGTGTCAACTGAAAAAGAGGAAAAAAATGTGGATACCTGTATAAATGTATTTTTACTATTATTATAGAATAAAGGCAGGTATTTTATCTGAGGAAGACCGCTGTAAATGCCCCTTACAACAATCAAACCATGTGATAACTGAGTTACAGGGCACAGAGATGCAAGGAATGTCAGAATATTCCAATGAGTGTATGCAATATTGTAAAATTAATAAAGTACATTTTTTTAAAAATCATTATTTCATATAGACTCAACAGTTGGACTGCCCTTCACCTGGAGGCCACTATCTGCTATGACCTGTGCAACCCACTAATAAATCTTTATATATGTGAACCTGTTCCAGCATCCTTTGTGCCAAAACACCAAATACCTGTGAAAGCAAACCTCTCATCACTATGCTGCAGGATATTCTGGGAGAGCTCCCTCCCACTTCCATCAAGAGAAGCTGTTCTATTTTCTTTCCAAAAAATTACAAATTTTCTCAATCACCAAAAAAACCCCCAGGCTTTAAACTCCCAATACTAGCATCATCATCTTTTATTTCCAAGCTCCTCCAATTCCCCACATCACCCAGATGTTATTAATATTTGAAGTCACTTGCAGTGTCTGACTCAACACGTTGCCATGTGAGTATGACAGGCAGGAACAAAACACAAAGCTGACATAAATCACAGCACTCAAATAGTAGATCAAAGCTAAGCCTGTATCCTTACTACATCACTAACCTGTCATGTTGCCCTCATGCTAGGCCTTAACTCATCTTGCCATGCTTGTCCTCTCCCACTACAAAAAGTGTTCATTACTCCTTACTGTTCATTATTTAGATTTTTGAAGCTTCATTTCTGATACCTTCTGATTGTCTCAGGCTCCACCTCAACCAGTGGAAAGTCAATGGAGTGTGTGGAGAGAATGCAGCAACCCCATTTTGCCTTTAAGAATCTCCCAGACAGCCAAAATCCCTATGCTTGAGTGCATTAGAAAGCAATGGAAGCAACCACAACACTCCCAAGGGCGGGACAACTCAGCACCTTACACAGACAACAGGGTGGAGTATCAGGCTGGGTGTTCTCTGTTGTTAAGGTCTCACTTCTTCCTTACTACCACTTGAGTTGTTTCCCTTCACTGCTGCCCATTCTCTATTTATTCCTCTCTAAATCTGTCTCCTGTGATGCTTTGCTTATTTAATGTCTCTATTATTTTTTAAAATACTTTTTCGGTTTGGTTGGGTTTTGTTTTTCAAATTCTCCAGAGGACTTCAAACAGCCTGCTGCTTATATGTTCTCAGAGTATGCCTCTACATTTTCTTATCAGAACAAAACCAGACCACTTTTCCCATCTCCCTTGAGTCTGACAGCATATTGCAACAATATACCATCTTTCATTCCACCATTCCTCAGTTTTCCACATGTTGTCCAAGCCCCAATGCTAAATACTTGTTCCATCTGATCCGTGTGCTTATTGCCAACTCCCCTGCATCACTCTTCCCCACCTCCTGGGGACTATTATTCAGGAAGCAGACAAAGAGCTTGGAGCTCCCTGTGAGATGAGGATAAAGTCACAGAAAGGGCTAAAGACCCCAGTATGACAAAGCTTCTTCAGTCCTTCCTAATGTAACTTTTCTGCATTCCCCCCCAATTTTTTATCCAAAATCATTCATCCCTTTTTTCCATAATCACCTGCAGTTTTTTCTATCCCTTCATAATTGCTGCAGTTCTTTTTCTATCCCTTTTTTTTTTTTTAAACGATTCTTCAATTCACCACTTCCTACAAGAACACCATTTATTTATTTCCTGTTCCACAAGAGCATTTTTATTTTTTTGCTCTATTCAGATGACTTGCTGCACTGTTTTCAATGTCATCCTATATGTACACAAAGTAGAACTCTGGAAAAATAATTTTTATATATACATATATATATATAAAAATAGACACACACACACACACATATATATGTATATATATATATGAAGTTCTTTAAAGGAAACTCCCAAAATCTATGCAGTTACCATAAAGTCACTACAGAAGACATACATTTTGTGATTCATGTTCTGTTAACACACACAGCATACTGACAACTGTTTCAGAAAAGCATCCACAGACAGCAGAGGCATATTCTGACTCAGGAGAATCCAAAGAAACTCCATACTATAATCACACTGGGATATAGGAAACATAGTATATCACTGCTTAAATGACTTTGCAACACTTGTTCAGCATATAATGATTTTTAAATTACACTGAATAAGCACCCCATCTAGTATGCAGAAATTAGACCATGATTTTTGTTGTCATATGTGTAACTTGTACAGCAAACTAGCCCCTACTTATCCCAGAAGCAATGTTTATCTGGATGAAACTGTGATTTCATTCCATAGTGGATCTTAAAATAATAACAGTAAGCTGATGAAATTACATTACTTGCACAGAATAAAAACCATAATTCTGTTCATTCTAATTCTGAAATTTAAAAATAACACAACTCTTTTTTCCTAACACAAAGATCAAACAAACCTTTAAGGAAAGCAAGCTATACACTTGTGAAACTGTGGGGAAAAGATCTAGCATTTAATATTCTGCATAGACTTCTTCAAAAGAAAATTAAAAATATAACAACTGAATGCCTAACTTACCATGCCTAAGTGCTGACTCACTGTCTGCAGTCTCCTGCTCACTGCTACACATTGATTCAAACACGGAAAGCTTCAAGTGCAGCAGCTAATCACAGCAGCTCCCTCATCACATGACTCAGACCACAGAACGTACAGCACAGCATCTTCCTACACTCCCTGACACAGCCTCCTCTATAAGCCTCCTTTCCTGCAGAAGTGCCACGATTTCCAACAACTTTGTGGGGAAGACTAAATGAAAGGAGCAGCTGATACATGCCATCGCACATATCACAGCAAGACTGCCTTTAAGAGGGATCTCAAGACTGAAGAACTGTACTGGCACTAACCCACAACGAAGGCTAATACAAACTGCACCCTTGCATCAGTGCAGGCAGTGGGGCAAACGATCACAAAGCAGCGCTGCATTAAAGCATCTCTGAGCAACGTTCAGCATGTTCTGTAGCAGTAAAAGCTAACAGCTTTCTACCCTGCACTAGCAGAAGTGTAGCCTGCAGCTTGGGGAAAGTGATTATTCCTCCAGCACCTTGGACATACAGCTAACCAGACTGGAAAATACAGAGGCAGCCAAAGAAAACTCATTTTCACACAAATGTGGTAAGAGCTGTAACTCTGCCTGCTATGGCAACAATAAATTAAAAAAAAAGAAGTCAAATCTCACCAACTCAGGAAAAGAATCTGGGGATACAATACTTCTCCTTCTACCAACACAGTGAGGTGCATTATGAAAGTTTTACACTTTTTTTTTTTTTTTCCTTTAATTACTGCTCACTACCAATGCCAAAATTCCTACATTCACACTGGAGACTTTGTGAAAAATAATGATTTGGGGTGAAAGCATTAAAATTAAATTTCAGATATTGCTTTTAATTGCATATGATAAAGCAGATCTCTACAACATTACTGTCTTTAACAATATACCCTTTGAATCTATGATGACATGAGAACTTGAATAATGCAAGAAAACATGTACAGTCAGAGATGAAATGCGAAGACTTACCTATTACTGATTCTACTGTGTTACTTCCAGAGTAGAACTGGAGAGCTTTGGCACTAATAGCAGAGACAGCTGTAGGAGATGAACTATCTGATCCAAGACTGGAGGCCAGACTGGAAGCTATACTTGAAGCAAGAGGATTAACTGCTGAAAAAACACTGAGGTGGTTCTGTTAAAAAAAAACAACAAACAAACCAACTTATGTACACACATGCACACACATATATGTTACACACATATATGTTACAAACATACACATGAAATGCAATGTTTTTTAAAGCAGTTATTTTCATTCAAACAGAAAGAAACCCAGAAGAACCCTTTGAATGAATAGATTAGAATCATTTTCCTTATCATTTATCAACAAGTGCACTTCTCCAGTGTGACATTGCTACCATAAGAAGGAATTCTGCTTTCAGAAAAAAGGTGTTGAAATACTGCAAATAAGCTCTACAAATTCATACAGATTTTTTTTTTTTTGATCAGCCAATTATCTCATTTTATGTGATTGTAATTAGTACATAAAGCACTGACTGGTTCGGATAGTTGAGAAACCTGACTGCAGTGCACACATAGGGTCATCACATTACACAATGACCTGCACGGAAACAGCCTTTTTCCAGTGGTGCTGTGACAGGACAAGAAGTAACAGGCACAAACTTGAGCACAGGAAGCTCCATCTAAACATGAGGAGTAATATCTTTATGTTGAGGGTGGCAGAACACTGGAACAGACTGCCCAGAGAGGTGGTGGAATTTCCATCTCTGGAGTCATTCAAAAACCGCTTGGATGCCCTCCTGTGCAACCTGCTCTAGATGAAGCCGCTCTAGTAGCAGGGGTTGGACTGGATGATCTCCAGAGGCCCCTTCCAACCCCTATCATTCTGTGACCCTGTGGCCTTTGCTGTGTTACTTCCTTCAAGCTAGATACTTCTTTCCCATACAAATCAGGCACTTACATTACGAAGTGTAAGAAATGCAAACACTATGTAACCATGTAACACTATAAACTGGAAAATAAATTCACAAAATCTACAGGAACTCACTGCACAGTTTCCAGTAAATTAACTCCTTTTACTGTGTATTGTTTATTTAATCCTCAAATATTTCAGTTAACAAAAACCATATTTAGCTCTGACTGAATCAATCCACATATCCTCTCACTGCCTTCTGTGTGATAAGCAGTCATTGTGTGGTATCTACTCTTCTGATTTCTACCAAATGCACAGAAATTTTTTTATTTATTGCCAGATACAGTGCAAGATTGAGGTCAATAATCACCATGAGAATGAGCACTTTTTTTTCTTTAAAAATGGACACAGACTGAAACACAGGAAGTTTCACTTAGACACAAAAATATTTTTGCTGTGATGGTGGCCAAACCGTGGGACATGTGCAGAGGCTCTGCAGTCTGCATTTTTGGAGATACTCAAAACACTACTAAGACACTGAGCCACATGCTCTAGCTGAGCTCACTTTGATAAGGGAACACACACCAAAGACCTCCAGAGAATCATAGAATGATTTGGGTTGAAAGAGATCTTCAAAGGTCCAATCCCCATGTTGTGGACAGTGACATCTTCCACTAGAAGTGCCTCAAATGCTGCTCAGAGTCCCACTCAAACTGATCTTGAACACTTCTTTGAAGGACCCACAGCTACTCTGGGCAACCTGCTCCAGTGCCTCACCACCTTCACAGCAAAGAATTCTGTGAGTATATCCAATCTTTCAGTTTTAAAGTGCTGCCCCTTGCCCTGTCACTATGGGTCTTGGTAAAAAGCCTTTTTCTGTCTTTCTCTAAAGCTCCTTTTAAGTACTGGAAGGTCACCATAATGTCTCCCCAGAGCCTTCTCTTCTCCAGGCCACACAATGCCAACTCTCTCTGCCTTTCTTCATAGCAGGTGTTCCAGCCCTCAGACCACTTCCTCTGGACCCACTCCTTTCCTGCGCTGTCTTCCCAGAGGCAGACACAGTAGTGCAGGTGAGCAGAGGGGCAGAATCACTTCCCTCAACCTGCTGGCCACGCTGCTTCTTATGCAG
Organism: Psilopogon haemacephalus; assembly: GCA_013396835.1. Taxonomy (NCBI): domain Eukaryota; kingdom Metazoa; phylum Chordata; class Aves; order Piciformes; family Megalaimidae; genus Psilopogon; species Psilopogon haemacephalus. Next base: position 1,132,653 of record VWZI01001191.1, read on the forward strand.
CTCCAGACGTGTGGCTTTCTGGGCTGCCACTGCACACTGCTGGATCACTTGCCAGGATCCCCATGTCCTTCTCTGTAGCCCTGCTCTCAGTCCATTCATGACCTAGTCTGTGCTGGTACCAGACTGTCCTGACCCTTCTACAGAACCTTGTGCAGACTTGCTGAACTTGAGGAGGTCACTTCCAAGGTCAACTAATCTGTCTCTATGACATGCTTTTTCAAACTTTGCTCCAATATTGCAATTTACACTGAACACACAACAGAGTCTCTCAATGCTAGATTTCCTTGCTGCCTTCTGTTCTCAAAAATGTTTGAACCAAGAAAAATGTATTATCTCTGAACTGCCAATACATACTAAACCATGAAAAACAGCTATATAATTCAAAAGTACAATGAAAAAAAATCACAAGTTATAGGTTTCTTAAGTTATAAGTCTGATATCATCTTTCTCTAAAGGCAGGGATCATGATCAAAGTTAACACAAGTAGGAAAGGCAATGCAGGCTTTTTTGTATTGCTAAAAAATCAAAACTTATCTCCTTTTGACTTGCTCAGTCTTAAACTCAGGCCTACTGGTGAGAGAGGTGAAGAAATTTTACACACCCAAGCAAAACTGATAGATTTCTTCAGTTAGTTCTTTCTTCCCAACATAAATACCTACATCTCATAGACCATTCAGTCTTTTCTTCCTCTCTAATCCATTTACAAACAGCAAGCTTCTTTTGCTACTCAGTACCTATAGAGAGATGCACTTGTGCATCCTTATTCTGTTTTGATGGACCAACCTCGACCGTATCTATGACTTCAAAACTCTCTTCTGGAGCATATCTAAGCACAACAGAAACAAAATAAACAGAAGAAAGCTTTGTAATCACTTAGCAGAATTTCATATATTCTGAACTATTTAAGCTGATATTAACACTTTTTGAAATAAGAAGATGATTAAACCAACCTGATAAGTATTCTTAGGATCGCCAGATAATAGGAAAACTCAGATTGAAAACATCTTGAGGAGGTCATCTAGTCCAACCCACTGATGAGAACTAGGGCAGATCAGGTTAGTCCTTTGCATAGAGAGACTGACCTCTAACCTGATGGCCTTAGCTTCCTGGATGGTCAAAGCTATGCCCTCTCCCCTAATCACCTGAACTATTTTTCTGAGTATCTGACACTTGAACAACTGTCTCATTACCTTCCTTCTGACCTTAAAGTTTATCAATCCATCCCCAAATCAAGTTAATCCAAAATTTCCCATTGAAAACTTTGACATGGAATTCCTATAATCAAAAGCATCCTCAAACTGCCTCATATTCTTTTCTTCCCTGGTACTCCCTGCAGGACACATCTATCGGACACAGAACCTAGAGCCAGCTGTCCGGTGCCATATCCAGAAGACTTACACATAACTTCAGAGGAGGAGACTCCACAACCTCTCTGCGCAACTTGTTCCAACGCTCAATCTCGAACACACAGTAAAAAAATATTTCCATAAGTTTGTATGGAACCTCCTGTTTCAGTTTGTGCAATGGCCTCCCATCCTGTCACTGGGCACAGATTCTCCTTAGACTATGTTGTAAAGCATTTAGCTTTTAGCAATACCTGCTTGTTGTCTTGTTCATTTACTGTCTGCTGATTCTCAGTGGGGAAGCTTCGATGCTTTGCCTAGAAGAAGAAAAACCTCTATGCTATATTAACAAGTCATTGCTACAAAATGTATTCGCTTGTAAAGGGTCATTGGCATCTCTGTAACATCTTCGACACACTTCAAAATAAAGGCCCACCTCGTTTGCCATATAGAGAATTAACTTTTAATGTCCAGGATAAATCTACATGGAAAAGGACCAGTAGTTGCAATTGTTCCACTTCTATGCATAACTGAGCATGTACAAATAGTTCTGGTCCAGAAACCAGTAGCCACATTAGCACTATGCTGTGACAGAAATAATATCCTAAATGCTCACCAGCTCAGCAATACTTCTCCAAGTGGCTGGTGGAAGAAAAGCCTGAGGTAGCCAAAAGTTTGAATGGAACTGCTTAGATTTGCCCTAAAAGTGATCATGCTACAAATAACAAGAATAAATAATCAAATATAGGAGTAGATTTTTCTTTGAATGCAATAATAGGGAAGCATAATTTAAATAAAAGGGAATTCTAAGCAATTTCTCTTTGCCCACTGTGTTCTTGCAGACCAAGATCAAAAAATCTCCATTCTTTTCAGGCCAGTGACTTACTGAATTGTGATAAACTCCACAAAGTGCTCTCTCTTTCGTTAGAAAAAAATGGTTCTTTCTCCTCTCTTTGAGCAATCTTGTGTCTGTTCCTTGCTTCCCTTGGGAGATTCCTATCTGTCTTGTAGTGAAAAGCTTCCTAAGTGGTAACAACTCTACATCTTTTGATGTGCCTACCACTGCTCTAGATGCTTCTTTATCAACTGCAAAGTCCACCTACTGCTCTCTCTCAACAGTTTCAATGTGGCCACTAAAAGGTAAGGAAATGATGTTTTTACTTCTGAGACATATTCTTCGCAGCAGTACATAACTCACTAATTGTAACCAAAACAGGAAAACATCAATAATTACATCACTTCTCAACTACTGCTGCCTCATGAGCAGAAAAAATCCATTTGATACTGTAAATGCTTTGCTTCCATAGCATTTTAATCAATGATGACTCAATATTTACAACTACCTGAAAGGAGGTTGAAGTGAGGTGGGGGTCAGTCTCTTCTCTCCAGTAACAGTGAAACAACAAGAGGATAAGGTTTCAAAGTTGCACCAGGTCAGGCTGAAGTTGGAAATTAGGAACAATTTATTTCCTGCATGAGTGGTCAGGCATTGGAACAGGCTGCCCAGGGAGGTGGTGGAGTCCCCATCCCTGGAGGTATTTGAGAATCATGTGGCCATGGCACTTGGGGAACAAGGTTTAATGGCCATGGTGGTGTTGGCTTGATGGTTGGAGTCAATAATCTTGGAGGGCTTTTCCCACCCGAGTAATTCTATGATTCTGTGATCAACAGCCAGAAATCAATGCATCTTTTCACCATCTGTTTTAACAATAATTAAAATGAATCCAAACAAGTCTAGCTATGATTATTTTTTTCCATCATTATCTTGCTCAGTTCTTGGCACCGCGGGCTTGAAACAACATTTCTGCAAAACCAGAATTTATTGCAGGGCAGCTGAGCTGAAATGACTGTTTGCATTGGTGTCCCTGGCCCAAGACTACTGTAATTTGATGCAGTTTAGCTCACTAAAGAAATAGTTTCCAAACTCCGTGTCCTTAACTATCAAAATGCAATGATGATATGCAAGACAGGCAACATTTTCTGCTGAGTCTAAATGAATGTTAAGATTGCTTTTGTACTTGTAGACCCGTATTAGTCACATACCTGATCTTCTCGTTCAAAGCCTGGTGCTTTTGGATAGCTGGATGTGGGTGAAGAAACAGCTGATGTGCTAGACTCAGAACACAAAACACCATTTCCTAATGATCTCTGTCTACAAAGTGGTCCAAGGGGTGATAAAGAACTAGTGCTACCAGAACTTGATGTTACAGTTGGACTTGAAGAACAGGAAATCTGCAGAAGACAGAAAACAGTGTCTACTATACTCTTATGATACTCTAGGTATTAGCTTCCATAGGGGAGATGCCTAAGTCCCCAAATCATCCTCATGGCTCTCTGCTGGACTCTCTCCAGCAGGTCCTTGTCTCTCTTGAACTGGGGAGCCCAAAACTGGACACGGTATTCCAGGTGTGGTATCGGTACGGCAGAGGGGAAGAACCTCCCTAGACCTGCTGGCCACACTTTTCCTGATGCACTGCAGGATGCCGTTGCCTCTCTTGGCCACAAGGGCACATTGCTGCCCCATGCAGAACTTGCTGTCCACCAGGACTCCAAAGTCTTTCTCTACCGAGCTGCTTTCCAGCAGGGCAGCCCCCAACCTGTACTGGTGCCTGTTGTTATTCCTCCCCAGGTGCAGGACCCTGCACTTGTCCTTATTGACCTTCGTGTGGTTAGCCTTTGTCCAGCTCTCAGCCTGTCCAGATCTCGTTGGATGGGTGACAGCCTTAGGGGTGTCAGCCACAACCCCCCCATTTTGTATCATCAGCAAACTTGCTGAGGGTACACTCAATCTGCTCATCTAGAGGATTTCATGCTCTTTGCACACAGTAAGCCCCAAAGAACACTGGAGAAGTGTCAAGAAACTTATTACTTGAAAGAGCCATGCAGCTTAGTGCAGTATGGGTACAAGTGAGTGAACAGGTATCCTGCATCAAGAGGGACTTGTGATTCACTGTTAACATGAAGTCAAGTGTAAGGGATTTTGTTTTCCTTTCACTTCCAGTCCTCCTTCCCATCCCATCAGGAGGGTGGTGTGTGGAACTCAGCTGCTGGCTGAGTCAAAAACATAACACAACTGCACTAGTTATTGGCAATTCCTTTTAAACTCTATTTAATGTTTCATCTGGTTTCTAACCAAACAGTATTGATCAACAGTGCTGGAAAGCTAAAAGTGAAAATTCTGGGAATAAATGTCTATGACTCTGTGCTGCAAATGAGAGGTAAGAAAAAGGCAAGTCTGGAGAGAATGAGAGATGTAGCAACATTACTTTGCAACAAACATAAAACCTAACTAAAGGATCTATTCCAACTAATGCTAAGACAATAAAAGCTCTACTACGTTTCTTCCTCCTTTCTCTCACCCACTCTTCGGTGACAAAATTTGTTAATATAAACTACATTTATCACCCCTGTGATCAAACACCTCTCTACTGCCAAACATACTGCATGTACTGCACCACTGCAAGAAGCTTTAAGTATAAAGCATGTTCAGGTAGGACACCAACTCATTCCTGATGTTAATAAATTATGGCAGAAAAGAGGGCTGGGATACGGCAAGATCTTCCATGAATTAAACCCTTCCTACAGAAAAAGATACATATGTAAATTAAAGTGTCCTGTAGTTGTATATTTGATTAACAATTAAGTTCCTTGCTGTAGCATTCAAACCACTGCATCTAAATTCAAAACACAAGAACAGAGCAATAGAAACAATACACACTTCAATCTGGTGCCAGGGGAGACATTCCATTAAGGCTTACAGTACCAGTTAAATGTTGCTGCCTGACATTTACTATAGCCGTGGCTTTTTTTCTTTTGCCAAAGTACAAATAAACAAACCCCAGACTTTCAAGAAGTAAAACAAACATTGTATATTGGCACAGTAGTTATTATCAATACCTTTCCCAGAATGATTTCCACTTACATTTGCAGATAGCCCACTGCTATTTGTAATGCTGTTTGTGGAGTTAAGAGTGCTGCTCCATTCATTTGCAGTTCCTGCACTGTCTGTGGAGAACAGGTGAGCACGTGGCTGTGACTGACACCCACTGTTCAGTATGACTACATTCATGGTGTCCTCTGTGGAAGGAATCCCCAACAATTACACACAGATTCGACACATGGCTGTGCGAATTTAACAGTTACATACCTAGTACCAAACATAGTGCCTGTCACATGGAAACATCAATCATACACAACAGATATCTCTTTAATATAAGCATAAAGGCAAGGTAAGAATAATATAATCCACTATTACGTATTAGTGGTTATTAACCAATGTGCCACTCATTTACTTGTTCCATCAGAACCTGATGAGAGTTAGATTGAAACTTGTGTGTTTAAAGTATTCTAGACTTTGCTTTATTTTTCAGAATCTCTGTAACACCAGGCTTTAAATATAACCCTGCAATAGCATCATAATTATACTGTTCTTTGTTTTCTTTTTCCAGTTTAGAACCAACTCACTTAATCATGAAACAATCTGAATATGGGACTTATACAGTTTAACTTAAAAAGGAACAATAAACTTTGAGAAATTTATTAACTTATATGTAAATTGTGACCGATGACTTGTTCATTTTCATACTAGAAAATCCAACAAGGTGACTGAACAATTATTTTGCAATTCTCCAAAGGCTACTTTACTAAGCTAACGAACGTTTTAGATATCTGAGTGCTCTCATGAGAAAAAAAAACAGTCCCTCTTCCCTTTTTCTGCATCTGTAGTTTGAATGCAGTGAAGATACACGTGGGTTATGGAGGAAAGAGGACAGCTGGCTATTTTCTCTGTGTTCCTTTAAAGTTTAGCACTAGTTCTGTAAATACTTGTAAGGCTGTTTAACCCTTACCAGAGAAGTTTACTATAGGTTTTAATAGGAGAGCACATATATAGATATATATACATATATATATATATATATGT
>VWZI01001191.1:1138946-1178255 GCA_013396835.1 Psilopogon haemacephalus
CTTTTACTGCTGATGCAGATCTGACAGGGATGCAGCAAGTTGCCACAGCTGTGCACAGTGCTACAAACCACAGAATACATTTCAAAAAACAAGTCACACCAACAATTAATGATGCTAAGTCACTTCTGAGGCTTAGAAATGGTGGTTTGCTTTCATGAGCAGTGATACAAAATAACAGTTCTCTTACTTACTTTCAACATGTGCAAACGCACAGAAGGGACCACGCGGGCAGTAGCCTGTCTGGCGCATGTCATTGCACTTGGTAGATTTGTAAATCTAAATGAAACAGAAGGGTGGTTAACAGGAATGTTTTTGTTATGCAATGACAAAACAACTAAAACATCTGAAAACCTCCCAGTTGGAAATTCTGAGTGTCTACTAGCAGTATGGAAACGTGGTGATTCAGTGATTCTGTGACTTCAATAAAGGATGTGGTAAGATTCATTAACATAATGAAGAACACAGTTCTAACCTATCTGTGGTTAAATTGACTAATGGAGAGATGACAACAGATGATATTAAAGAGGAAGGTAGCAGACAAAAAACAGTAGCATTAGTAGCTCAGCCCTGTGACTTATTTTAGCACTTTCATTCATGGCTTTGTCATACATAAAAGTATGGTAGCAATGCTAAGGAAGACGTCCTTCCTACAGAAAAGGGCTGGAGTACAATGCCAAAGAAATTAGCTGATCTATAATAAATCTGGACTGTACAATCTCTGGTAATCAGGACAGTGAAATTCTGGAGCAGCATTTCAGAGCAGAGAAAAATATGCCTCTTTAGTATAAGGATGCAGCTGGTCAGCTTATGAGAGGGAATGCATGATATGAGGCTTGCAACAATCATGGAGTAGTAGTTTAAGAATTCCTTTCCCAGTGTGGTCTTGAGATGTCTTCAATAACCTTTACAATTGGAAGATAAATAGCAATTGCTTGAATGATCTTTGCTTATACCTTACTAAGTATTGCATTTTTTAATGCAAGAAATTACATCCCACTATGAATTCTTAATGTCTATTCAAAGGTCCCAGAATGCAAACAGACAGCCAGTGTTCTACAGGTGGATCCTACCATAACGTATCTTTTCAGTACCATATTTGTTTCCATCAACTGGCACATTTGGTACTGTCACAGAATCACACAGGAATTAAATCTCAGCAGGCACTGCACGGCACTGCTCTCTTCCCTAGCATCCAAATGTTATAAAGACTTTGCCCACAGAGGAATTTAAAATCATCTGGTTTTTCTGGAGTGTCACTAGAGAAGAGTTTTCTGCTCTTGCCACCATCTATTTGATTTCTCTTAATTATTTGTAACAAAACTGTGTTAAACATACTTAAAATAGAAATTTGTCTGTCATTGGGTAGCAGTTACTATTGTGACTTCATTACCAACCCAAGAAGTAAAAAAGAGAACACATTTATTTATGCCCAAACCCAGAGGATTAATTTTTCATAAGCAGTACAACAAAAATGCCTATCAATGAAAATCACAGAAGTACAAATAACTGCTTCTTAGAAAATTCTTCAGCGACTGGATGTCTTGAATGAAATGTCCTATTTTCTTTACATAAATAAACATTATCTGGTAATCTAATCCATCACATATTTGAAATCACTAAAAATAAGCAGAAACACAGTTCTTACCTCAGGGTGAAACTGCTGCTCAGTACGAGAATGACAATACTGACAGCTGTCACCATTTTCACACCTTGAAGGTTCACCCCATTCATCTGCATGTTTTACGCTGGGACAAGGAGTGGACCTAAGAAAAAGTGATGCCAGGGCATGTTTGTATTTACTCCCTAGCAGATGTCTCAATTTCCTACCATATCTCAGAATTTTACACTCTGGGGACCTTTTGGAAATTGTTTGTCAGAAAGATGGGCTAGTTAGAGTCTAACAATCTTCTGACTATTGACATTTATTCACAGTCCTGAGACTGTTAGGCAAAGCCCATTGATTCTAAACCTCACTGTAAACAACCCCACCAGACACAATGAAGGAACCACAGTGTATAAGAATGATGCAAAATAATGGAGAATGATGTAACAATAAAAAGAGGGAGATGCACTGAATTTTGGTCCTAAAAATATTGCTTAGAAACAGAAAATTATAGAACAAAACTAGACAAAAGACAGACTTTATAATTGATCTTTTTATAACAAAGGTTTGATCTAGTAATTCTGATTTTGCTAAGAATTATGTAAAATGTTTTCATCCTTCACACAAAAGAAAGATATGCTCTGATCATTCTGAAATGATGATTGTTTTCCTCAGGAAAAACAAAAATAACAAGACTACTGGGAAAGAGATGGTTTTCTTCCACTAAGAATATCCAATCTCACTACAGAAGAACCCAAAAAGACCAGTCCATTAGCAACTATCTGACTCGCCAAGTCAGTTCTTAATGCATATTTCTGTACCTGTATTTGAATTTTCTGGGATTTCTTCTTCTGTCTCGACTATTGTGATAGTGTGGACATGCATAGCCCTGGCGGCAGAGTCTGGGTGGCTTGGTGCACTGCTCTGTCTTGTAGCCAGCTAATACAAAATTTGTGTCTGTAAACAGGTCAACAATTAAGAGAAATAAACAACTAATTTTACATTTGGAGTGTCTTTACTGAGCTTAGATATCACACTGCTTTTTGTAAAACAATGACTCACAGACCCCTCTGTTCATTTATAAAAGTGCAAGAGTCCGTTTAAGTTTAAAATAAAGTCTAACACATTTAGATGCAAAGCAATCTTCATTGCTTTTATACTCCATAGCAGTGTTACACAAAACTACATTAATAAAGTAGTAGCTAAATGATCTGGAAATTCTTGTTATATACATTTAACATTTTGAAAACAAATGCCTGAAAAGACATTGTCCATTTTAGTAAGAAAACCACTAAAAGCTTGGACAGTTTTGTATCTGGACATCTCTTAAGTTCAGTGTTGACACTCTTTATTTCACCAAAACTGCTCTCACATTAACTCATGGTAAGGGTATCTAGTAAAATCTTTCAGGAAACATTCTATCCCTTCTTCTCTACCATCTTTGGCTTCAGGAAGGAGGAACTAGGATATGACAAAGTTCTGTCTAGAAACAGAAGAAATCAGAAAAACAACGGAGCAAGTAAATAAATGAGAAGGTACAGTTTTGACAACAAGAAGCACAGGTTTATGGGGGGTAAATCATGTCCCAGTTCTTCCTATGGTGGGAAAAAGGATGTAGGTAAAACAGAAGCAATGTCACACGTCTTGACTTCAGCAAACCTTTTAGCCTGAGATGTTCTCAAAAATTAACTGCATAATTTTACAAGACTCCTGTAGGATTCGTGCAAAACTAGCTGAAGAAACATTCTCAAAGTCATTATTTTTTTCTATTCAAATAGCAGATTATTCATTGGACTATCATACAGAGTCTACTCTTTCTTCAGTCCCTTTCAACAGTTTCATTAAAGCCTGAGGAGAACAAGGCTGAAATCAGAAGTTAGCTGATTTTCAATCCCCAGAGTCTATGTGTAAGTTTCACCATATCTACAGGGACCTACAGAAGCTATACAACATAGACCAGTCACAATGCAAGGAATGCAATAAAAGTGCTTGTAGTTGGTCAATTTTGCCATCTTTCAATGTCAAACTTACTTTTTTTTTTTTTTTTAATCTAGAGCTGACAATTAAGCTCTACATATTAATAGTACTTGCATGGTAGGAACTCAACCTATAGCTGATTTTAAAAATATAGAAGGGACAAGTATCATACCATTATCTCCCCTTGAGCTCCTTAAAGACAGCATCTTCCTGTCACCTCTTCTTGTGTTACTGTTCTCACATGAATTTTGTGGAAGTAATTGTACCCAGCAGCCTTTTCTAAAGCAAACTCAGGCAAGAACTCAAACAATATCCAGTGGATACTAACATCTTTGGCTACATAATAGGCAAGTCTGCACCAAGAACATGAGAATCAGCTTGGAAAGCCTTTAGAAAACTTGGGCAATTTGACTTACTTCCAAGAGATTTAATACAATGCTTTCAAGTATTTTCTGTTTTTTTAATATTCTGCTCCAGTTCTACGCTTAACATCCTACTTCATTCCTGTTAGTTAAGCTCAGCAAAGAACAATGCTCCATTAGTTAGTCCACACAACTCAAAAAATGAAGACTCTAATCATTTCAGCACAAGATAGTGTTCCTGCTAACTTTTAAGAATGTTTATTCAATGGACACAGATTAGGAACACTCCTATCAAGTAAACTGAAAAAGACATCTTAAAATATTTTCAAACTACTGTCACAGACAGTAAAATTTGTTCACAAATATCCATACTGCTTATATAAATCAAATTTTTCACTCTTTTAAAAAAAGGGTTTTGAACTTCTCCCAGATGAAGATCTAGGAACAACATACTGCCTCAAACACCAACAAAGAAAGAGAGAAAGCAGATAGGATAACATTACCCTGCCATCTTGGATCTTCACTAATGATCTTCTCAATCATCGCCTGGCTTGCTAAAATTCCTGGTTGCACATCTGGAATGGCTTCACCACATCCTAGCTGCCCATTTTGTAAGGTTTCCTGTGCCTGAAGTTCTCTGGAATGAGGAAAAGAAAATGACACCGCTAAACTATATAGGTACAGTAACTGTCTGTCACAGGTATAATTCTGTCCAGCTCTATCACAATTTTGTCACTTAACCCAGCTCTTAAGAAGCAACATTTAATTGACTGTATTTCAAACCATTACTTGCACTGAAGCTGGCAAAAAAACTGTAAGGAATAACCAAGCCATACAAATCAGAGAGAACACCTGAAGTAATGCTGGCATTATGTACACAGACTGTGTTTGTACCAGCAATGACCATTCATATCTCTTCTGCATCCTGGTGTTACGACATTTTGAATATACTATCATTGCCACACAGGACATGCTAGAATTAAAACAAGATATATAGAAAAGGCAATAAAGGTGATCAGAAATAAAGAACTCCTCTATGAGGGAGAATTAAGTATCATAGGACTCTCTGCCTTGGAAAAGTTGTGATTGAAGGAAGGCACAAAATACTGAATACTACATCATATAAAAGCAGCCAAAGTACATTTGGCTCACTGTAAGATTTTGGAAGAAAAGTTTCTCAAGACATTTGGGATACCTAGCAACGAACAACAGTCATTGCAAGGAAATACAATCTCTTCTGCAAGAAGTTACAACTACTCCATAAGTAAGCTACCACAAGCTTGCTGAAAGATCACAATGACTGCTATCAAATTAAAAGACATTGTATTAGCCATACGAAAGCACTTACAAAAAAATCTTAAGACAATTTTATTATACCATTTATAGTAAAATTAAGCTATACAGAGATTCTGCAATGGCAAATCAGTACAAAATATTTTATTTTTAATAATACTATAGTGTAATAATATTTGGCAGACTTTGAAGCAATGGAGAAACAAGGTGAGGAATAAAATACCAGAGGTGGATCTGTAGTACTCTGTGACAATTAATGGCCTCTACCTCCAACTGGCACTTTCTCCAGACACAAATGTTCGATGAGTTTAGCTCCTATACCAAAACACTCCCACTCAGGATCTCTAAAGAGGAGTTTGAAAGGTATGGTCATTTATAATGTAACTAGTCATGGTATCATTTACATTTCAAGAACTTCCAAGACCCCAACTACCCTCCAAGAAAGAAAAATCTCAAGGGGAAACGAAGAAAAACATACCCACAGCCAAATCTAAACCCTTCCAAACATGCAAAATATTTCTTTTACAGAGTCAGAGAAGGTGCTAGCAATGCAAAGAAAACAGTTCCTGGAGCACTCTTTCTTTAAGGTGGAAATAGAGACAAACAAGGCTATTAAAGGGAATAAAGTCAATGTCTGCACTGGTGATTCTACTGCCACTGCTCTGCTCTTTAGTTAAAACTGAGAAACCCTAATATCTGTGTCCACCATAGAGCAAAAAGACCATGAAAAAAAAAATAAGACTGGATAGTTTAGACTTTCTTATGAATGCTGGGTGCCTGTAATCAGAAGAAGAAATGGCACAGGACTGTTTTTCACAGACTCCAAAGAAGTCTGAGGCAGCCTACTTGTATGCTCAAGTCATTAAACAGACTCCAACTGCAAATCATTAATAAACAATCACACAACACATGAAAAGATATTTAGAAAAGGCAGCTTGGTTTCAGTCTTCCTGTCCAGTGACTCTTCATTACAATACGATGGGTAAGATTACAAAGATGCTAAGCACTGTGTACTCAGACAGATGTGCCAGCATGCTGCATGTGCTAAATTAGGGAAGGTAAAAAAAAAATAAAATGGACAGATGACTTGCAGAAGCAGCATCTGGAAAGAAAAGTTATCTGTAACTACACAGTATGTTACCAGGCAATATAGCAGTAAATTCTGTAGAAAATATGAATTTTTAAAAATATTAAATTACTGAAAAGGCACTAACCTTACTAAAATTATTGCAAAGGGAGTTAGCAACTCACTTATCTGTAGGGAGCTAGCAACTCCCAACAGATGGTTGGGAATAGGGGATAACAAAGGTAAGAATGTAACACAGCAGCCATACCAGCTCAGATTAAAGGTTCATCTAGCCTGGAATCCTGTCTCCAACAGTGGCCAATAGCAGATGCCTGGGGAAGAGTATAAGAATAGGGCAACCATATAGAGATACTTCCCCAGAATGCTCTTCCACTGTCCAGTAAGAGCTAGCTACTTGTGACCCTCCAAGGCTTTAAAACCCCATTCCTGCTGAGTATATGTAGAGCTACAAGATGCCTAGAGGTATCCACTCCTACGGAGTATATGCAGACCACTTTCTCTAGCAATAGTTCCCCTTCCAACCATTTATAATACCTCCCAGTGACACACTTATCTCCCACCTTTGGGCACAACTAAAGCTCCTACCTACCACTGCATGATTCACAAAGCACATTCTACTTGATTATACACTACAAAGGTAGAAAATAATACTTACATCTTATACATAAAAAAACCCCACAACACAATTAAAAACAAAAGGCAACCTCCACAGGCAAAATGTCAAGCACACAAGCTGAGAACCTGAAAGATTTTTTAACAGAATCATAAATTTATGAATGTAAAAAACACATGCACATTTACAAGGCATTAACTACTGGTCTTTTACCAGTAGTAGGAACTACATATACGGCTCCTGAAATTGCAAGTTACAAAACCTTAGTATTTGTATCTCCCAGTGTTCTTCTACCCGCTATCATTATGCACAATGAATTTATTCCTTACGTTTAGTTACAGAAACAAGTGTATTTTTTGTGCAAAGTACACTGCATTTTCTGGTAGGCTGTGATAACAGGCATGTGATATGACCTGATAATCAGGCTGAAGAATTTTAAAGACTACCTTGTATCATATACTGGCCGTCTAAGGTCATGTGGGCCATGGGCAAAGGCACAGTGAATTCCATTCTTCACACAGTGACCTCGGGCATCTGTTTCGTGAATGCATGTTCCAGTCTTGTAGTATCTGAGATGATATTTCCTTTCTGTATCCCCTGTTGTTCGATGCAGGTAAGGGCAACTACATAACAGAAAGGGAAAAGTTAGAACACTGCTATGAGTTTGGGTTTCAATAACTGAAGTTTGCATTAGGTGATACCTCTTATTCACTTAACAGAACTAACTTTGCAGGATTATTCAAACAATAATTATCCCAAACAAATCACCATCGTGGATCATCTTTGAATTGAAAAACACACTAATCTATTTCTTAGTCTCTGCTAAAGTTCTAGGAATTTATAGCAGGCTGGCTAACAAAGATCTTATTAATAAATACAGTAAGCACTCCTGGAAACACAACATCCTATGAGCTAGGGGCTGACATCTACCACACTGATATAAGCTCACATTATTTCTACACCAAGAGGTACAAAACTTATTTTTTTCTTTTTAATGTTACAGTCATCTAAACTCAAGGGGTACTGAAAGCACAAAGATTATTTTTCTTGTCTGTTTATAGACATAGTACTTACTGAACAATCTCAGAGGAAATCTAAAATTAGTTTTGGGATAAAAGAGAACAATCTTTGCATCAGTAATCTACCTTTGTACACATACTAACCATTTTTCAGACACTAATATGGGAGTTATGGTCTGTACTTTAAAATGGCTAACATCATGTATTGATTATAACTCCAACTACCAGTAGTAAACTTTTTTTTTTTAAACCCACAACAATAAATACATGGGGGAATCTATTCTCAGTTTATTTTAATGTAACCAACCAACCAAAACAAACAAACAAAAAAAAACCTTTCCCCCATTCCCAAAAATCTTAGAGACTGATACAGGACAAGAAATTTAAAGTCTCACAGAAATAGCTTACTTTGAATGGGAAACAGTAAAACATTAAATACAATTTAATACTCACAAGAATTTATGCTATCTTAAGCTTCATTTACTCTATTCTAAAAATGGTATTTAGAAACTAAACAAATGCAATTATTTCCAAACATTTACAACCCTGGTATTTATTTATATGACAATGATACATTCTTACCATTGCTTGGGTTGACTTCCAAGTACTGATACTACTTATGATTTCTGGGAATCAATCACATACTTTGGACAGCACTAGTCTTGTAGAGAACTCTAAACAAGCACAATCTGGGGCTATATTTTTGTTATTAAATGCCTCACCACTGGCAGAATCTCTGCAGAGGTCAGATGCTTCCATTTTCCCAGCAGACTGTTCATTACAATTTCTAATCTTTTACTTAGACATGCACACCTTATAAAAAGGAGAATACTGCGGCATATTCTCATGCACAATGTTCATGCCTACACTTTAATCTACTTATGTCTGCTTACTCCTATTTGAAACAAGAGTTAAATATCTTATCTTACACAGAAGTGTCTAAGCATTTGTATTTCATTGTTCCTCTCTTAAGTCCATGGTTTGCTTAAATATTTGCATTGTTTTCCTAACTCTATAGGTGCAGGAGGTGTTGCCCAGAAAAATCCAAAAGTTTAAAGTGTTCTCTTTTTTTACAATTACTGCTAAAGAATAAACAAAAAGATAATGCCATGGAACACAGCTGTAGCTTGTCAGACAAGCAAAACCCAACTTGCATACAAGAGAGAGGGAGAAATACTCAGGTGTAGCAGTTTAAGCACTAACGCTTTATTCTGATTCTAAATTATAAACGAGAGGAACTTTCAGGACATTCTTTAGAATATAAATTGAATGAGCAGGGAATTGGTTGTAAAAAGAATAATAATGATAAAGTCTGTATCATTCGTTGGTTTGCTAAGAGAGATAAAATAGCAATATATAAACAGTTTTGGGCTCTGGCTCTGTTGCTGTTTCTTTGCCTCTCTGACTCCTTCACACCTTGCACTAACTTTCTGCTGATTACACCTGAGGCCTTGCTGGTTTTCTGAGGGGAGAGAAGTGGTGGCATTGGCCCCTTCTGAGCTTTCTTTGTCCAAGGGGGAGGACTGGATTTCTGTATTATTTCTAAATTGCACATGACTGTAAATACATGTAAATATATTTTTTAATATATGCTTGTAAATTTAGCTTGCTATAAATTATGGCTTTATCTAACTTCCAAGCCACCTGAGCCTGTCCGGTAAATTTTATCTGGAGGGGTAGATTTCCTAACCCACTACCATCAGGTCACAATTTTTACCCAAAAAAAGACAAAATCTAAACTGTTATAAGACTCTGCAGAACTGAATTTAGGTTTGTCTATTCCAAGACTCAATACTCATGCCACCAACAGCTAATGAAATACAAATGTTACAGAAAATGCTTTCCTGCTGCATATTTTGCTAAAGAGTCCTGTAACAGGTGAAGCCCTCCAGAAACCAAGGGAATGCTTTAATGGGGCTATCCAGTGCAACTGGGACAGGTGATCTCAATTTTGTCTAAGACTTGTAAAGGACTCGCTGAGGGCTAATTATAAAGGCGACTCAGAATTATACAACATATAAACCTCAAAGAGCTAAACCATTAACATCCATTTTGCATCTCTATGTTTGACACCTGAACATGTTATTCATACACTACCACAGTACCACAGACATCTCATTAGCTGTAGTTCCTCACAGGATCATCAGTCAGAAAGACAGAGGACAGTGCTTACTGATACATGCTGTCAGACTAAGCCAACAGGCCAAAATGTACACAGATCAGATATCCTACTCAGCCTTTAACGAACTAGAGGGATGTTAGATCTTATTTGCATTTTATTAATTAAATATTTTAATGGAGCACAAACCACTGTAGCACACAGCTTTAAACAAGGGAAGTATTCTGATTTAAAATATCTGGTATTAATTATCATCAGATTATATGGCTGCAAATTTCATAAATCTCTTCTCATGTACGTCAGTTAGGCTCCTCACCCAGAAGCAATCTTCAGTAAGTGTTGGAGACAACCTTTCCAATCCAACTGCAGAAAAAAACGTTTCCATCTCACATTTCAGCTAGCAAAATAGCTCCTCTTTATTTGCTTCTAATAATTCAGTCTTGCCCAGCTATTATTCTTTCAAACCACTCCTTCTTTTTCTCTCCTTTAGAATCAGTATTCATCACTCAATAATGAAAGGTCAATTTTTGATCCCAAACAATCCATTTTATGAGGATCCATTTTCCTCATTTGTTGATCTTCAAAAAACTGCCCACGCTGCCCCAGGACTGGCAGGAGTGCTTCACAAACACCTGAAAACATAATGAATTCTTGTCTTTTAAATCAACCCTCAGAAACATTTTTTGTTGATTATTTTGTCCTAAGCAACCCCAATGTTGTCATGCTGCCTAGTGCAATTTTCTTGTTCATCTTCTATCTCTGTCATTTAGTTTCTAAAGCCTTTGAGAAAAAAATCCACTTATTTCTTCTGTGACTACAGGCTCTAACACAAAAGTCACCAATCTGTGACAAATGGCAATATACACTACAGTAACCAAAATTCTTAATCTTCCTTTTTTTGAACCAAGTAACCAGCAGGACTACATATTTCTTGGCTGGCTTCCTGCCATTTTTTTTTCCTGCTTCATTAACAGCTCCTCTGGTTAATAATCACAATATACCAAGCTCCTCTATACATGCCTGCCTATTATATTGTACCATTTGCTCAGCTCCATAAAGCTTCTACCCCTCCCCAAGTTCAGCAAAGACCCTCTGCAACCATCTAGAAGAGACAAAAACACTAATAGTCTAGCCAGACAGCTAACAATGAACTGCACAAAACGTTCTCCTCTATTACCCATCAATCTTCACAAAGCTTATGAAAGTTTAAAATCTTGAAGCCGCCTTTACACTGCATGGATTGCACATACTGGCCAATTTCTATGTTGTTGGTGAGAAACAGAAAGCACAATTGAAAAAAAAAAAAAGAGGTGCAACAACAGTACTAACACAAACAATTTCTTATGTTATCCTTTAAAGACTGTCACAGTGCAAAAGGAAGTTTGAATTCTATGATAGTCTACAGAACACATACTTGCATCAAAATATAGGTGTCAAAAAACGGACAAATCACTCACACAAATCTGTTTTCAAATAAACTGCAGCAGGATTCTATCCATTATGTTTGCTAAGGAGAAATCAGCATCTTTCCTTAATGTCACTGACAGCACTATAAACACCTAAGACTGAAAGAAATCACTTACTCATCTCCATCTGGGCAGATTCCTGTAGTTTCATCATATTTTGTACAATAAACATCTGGACTGTAGTTAAAAGTCCCATCACGCCTTCGTATAGGTCTACGACGACGCTGATTTAGGAAATGCCAATGAAAACAGGTAAATGGTCTGTGCTGGGTACACTTGTGCTGCAAAAATAGGGGGCACTGCTCTGTCCTAAATTCCTTTAGATACCTAAAAAAATTAAACTGTGTTACAAGCTTATTTTAGTGGAGGCACATGTTTACAGTAGTAACAGGGCACTTGACAATTCAGTGCATATAGCCCATTTAAAAAAATTGTACAAATGTACCTGCATACAGATTTAGTTCCTATGCACAACTTACTGCTTAGCTGTAGAATACAAGTGACTTCATTTTTTTTTTCTATGACAGATGCATTACTAATAAAATACAGTGGAATACCTGGAAAATTATACTATGCTTTGTAACTAAGCTAAAATAAATACATTCATTTAAAAAATAGAGTATTTAGAATATTGTCCTAAATAACCACCAGATTATAAATCCAAGTACTTGATTGAACGCCCATCTTGCTTGCTGCCACAACAGCTCTACAAAGGCTGTTTTAATTAAATACCACATATTTTACACGCAGATACCACCAGCTAATTTAAACATTAGTCCTTAATCACCACATTGCCAGAAGGCAGGCACACTCTATAAAAAAACTAGAGGGTTAGAAGAGCTTTAACAAGGTCGTTAGGGGCAGGAGAGGACCTGTGCAAACATTTAACAAATGTTACATTAGTGTTGAGATAGTCAGGTCCTGCCAGAATGGCATTTACCAAACCAGGTAAGACAGCACTTCTTGCTGTCTCAGTTCATATATAGGAGGCAATTTCACAAGCTTACTACGTCTCTAAAGTTACCGAGTATTTGTAGAGGAAAGGGCATACGGGGGTTTTTCAGAAGAACCTTAAGAGTTCCAAGAGGCCTCTTAAAAGATGTCCAACGGACTAGAGGGCAATTAAACAGACAGGGAAAGCAAAAGGATTAGGAGGAGGAATTAAAGGTATGTTTTAATCCTCAGTTACTTAAACTGAGTGGGGTGTAATGAGACCACTATAAAACATATCTTATATTGTGGACTGTGGAGAAAAAAAAAAAACAACACAACTTTCGGACGTTAAGGGGTGTAAGAATGCCTCTAGCAGTATCTAGGTGAGTGGCTATATTCTCCGGCCTTTCTGAGGGGGCTGAAAAAGCTGATACCATGTAAGTGACGCTATGGGGCACAGGGTGTGAAGGAATCCCACAACTAAGAAGTTACTCCGCACTTGGAGGGAGTCGGTAGTCCACATGAGATGGGGCTGCCAGTGCTGGTACAGAGCTGCAGGGACTTCAGTAGCCATATATAAAGCCTTTTCCGGAGAAAATTAACAGGCTTGCAGGGAACCAGAGCAAAAATACTCACAAAAACATCCTAAAGACGTGAGCTGAGGCTGGCTACGCAGTGCGCTTAGAAGTGGAAAACTACTATCAAGGCTTGGAGAGGGCGGTCTCGGAGTGCGAGAGGGTACCGCGGGGCCCGGGATGCCGCAGGATGCCGGCGGCACTTCGTGCTGACCACACGGGCACAGCCGTGGGAGCGAACGCAAAGCGCGGAGAAGCGCCGCGGGCGCCCACCAACCAGCCGCGTCAGGGCCGCCTACTATTTTGCCGGCACAGGATCCGGCTTGCTTCCACAGCGACTGATGGCGGAAAGGAGTCCGACAGAGGCTGGCCGGGGCTAGGCTCGCTCCTGACAGGAGCTGCCGCCAGCGGAGCAGGCCGCGCGGAGCAGGCCTGGCACACAACCGGGCCCTCCGCCTCGGGACCCGAGACCCTCTCTGCGCAGCACTGGGGCCCAGGGCGCAAGACGTCTCCAGGGCGCGATACCTACGTATAATGCGTCGGCTGCTCGGTCTGCGGGGACCCACCGGCCCCACCGCCGCGCGGCACAGCTTTCGAAACCGACGGCATCGTCCCCGGCGGCCGGCACAGCGCAGGCGCGGCTCGGCAAGGCCCCGCCAGGCTCCGCCCCGCGAGCCTGCCCGGCCGCCGCCGTTCCGGCCCGGGTCTCGCTACTGCCGCTAGAAGCGGCTTGGGCGCAGGGGCTGTGTCCTCCAGGGCCTCGGCGAAGACGTGTCCCAAAAACAGCAAGCAAGGCTTCCCCGGAGAGCACCACCTGACAGCCTCATGCTCTGTGCTTTTAACAACAAAAAGCTGCAGGCGCTTTGCAAGTTCTCCAGCACCTGAAGAGATCTTACAGGCAGAGATTCTTTATTAAGCAGGTATTGCATCGTCTGAAAATAAGGCACATGCAAAGGGGCAGGTCTTTATTTCCTTAAGCAAAGCAGCTGTTACGTTGTCAAGTTCATGGTTTTCAAAGAACACAAAACTTGTCAGAGAAACAGGTATTGCACCTTAGGTTAACGTAAATACAAGCCAGGATCACGCTTTGCTCTGCAGGATGCCCTCTTGCACGCATCTCACAGCAGTCCATTGCGGTAAAAGTTGAATTCCAAGACCGACCTTGTGACAGTGCTGAACAAACTGTACTCACTTACTAGGCACCATCCAGTTAAACTACAGGGACTCTACAATAAAATCAAAAGCACGTCTGGTAACACGTTGTTTGGAGATAGAACAGCAGCACTGGTTTGTAGCTCCAGCCTGTTTTACTAACTCCTGCCACATCTGGACTATTTTTAACTGTTTGGAAGGTTTCATTTTTTTTTAGTAGGAATTTTAACGACATAAAAGGTTATGCACTTTTACGTTTGAAAACTTAATTAAAAACACGTCTTTGAAGGGAACTAAGTTGATTCCTCCTCTCCAATAAATGTCTTTACAGTGTGCAAGTATTTATATATCTGTAGGAAAAAAAATATCTCCGCTGTTCAATCAAATCAGGGTTTTCCTGTCCGATATAATGCAAGCCAATCACTTCAATCCTCTGCAGAAACAAAGAGGATCCTACCAGTAATGATCATCTAAACCAGATGCATGGCCAAGTTCTAGTCTACAAAGCAAGCACTGGCTATGCATTAAGGGTTGAAGAAGGTCATTTCTACGTTGTTTAGTGGAATTTAAAGAAAAATAAAAATCAGAACACGAGGAATCCCATTTTAATGAATCATACCCTTACAGTCGTCTGCAATGTAAGGTGAACATATTCTAACTAGCAAAATGTCAAATGAAGGTCACCTTCAACAGCAATTTTACAGACTCAGAGCTTCGATACTTTAATCACTGTAACTCTAAGAAAAATAATGCAGGGAAAAGAGATGGATCGTATAAAACGTATCTTCAAACCCCAGTTCATCCCTACTGTGCAATGCAGGAAGAAACGACTCATCAAAGAGAAGCACGTAAAGCCGCAGTATACATGAAGGAACAAAGCTTGCAAGATAAGGCTGCCGACAAGGCTGAAAAAACAGGTTTCCCCATTAAGCATCAGTGCAGCTTTTAACCAAGTGAACGCCGGCAAACTTCAGGCAGCTCCTTCACTGCAGCCGCATTCCCGCCCTCACTTCCCCAGCGATTGCAAAGGAACGTTGCTTTTCTGAGCCGCATCTAAA
This sequence comes from Psilopogon haemacephalus, assembly GCA_013396835.1. NCBI lineage: Eukaryota > Metazoa > Chordata > Aves > Piciformes > Megalaimidae > Psilopogon > Psilopogon haemacephalus. The sequence goes on from VWZI01001191.1 coordinate 1,154,204, forward strand.
GAGTCCACGATCTCACCGGAGAAAATCGCTTCCAGTCGTTCATCAACCTCCGTTTGTTCTCTGAACACGCACCAGAGCAACAACCCGGTAGACAGCAGAGTCAGAGGCAGCACCTTCACCCACGACCTCTCGTGGTCGCTGCCCATAGACTGGCTGACTCTCCACACCCGCGGACTGGCCTTGCTGAGGGAGAACGGGATGGCCTCCTCGCCCTCTGGATCCGCGCCCGCCGCGCCCTCGGCACCCGGCCGCCGTGCCAGCCACCTATGGGGACCAGGCAGGCGCAGCGGCCGCCACGCCCTGCAAAGACACACGGGTCAGAGGCGCGTACAAACCGCCCGCACCCCAGCCCTTCGGCCATCGTCTCACCGCCAGCGGCCCAGCGCCCAGCTCATCGCGGCGCGCTCCCGGCCCCGCTCCGCGCCGCCCGGAAGCGGAAGCGCAGCCGCGCCGCCGGCAAAGGGAGCCTGCGGCCTGTGCCCGCTGGGAGCGCGGCAAGACTCTGGTACCGCGGGACGCGGTGCCCTCGGCTGCTGCCGCAGCGAGGGTGCGGCGGGCGCCGCACGACAGGCACAAAGTGCTCGGCCTCCACCGACCATCCCAAAGGGCTTTCCCAAGCGGGGTTGGGAGTGGGGAGGGTCCGTTGCATTCCCTGTCACGTACGGGGAACGGCCACGTACTCCCGCAATGCAACTATTCTTCCTGGACCTTTAAAGCACTCTCCTGTCAGATGCTGAACAATCTTCTTTTTGGCCACCCGCTCTCCAAAGACGACATTAACCTCCGACCACACGGGCAAGGCTTGCACAGAAAACAGTTCGGGAAGACGGTACCTCATTTGCATGCTAGGACTGTACAAGTCTTCCACTATCCGTCTTGAAGAATTTTTTATTTACACCACAAAGTGCCATGCCTGAGTAAAGAAAAGAAAGGTGGGGACAGAATCTAAACCCATCCAGCCTTGGCAAAGACGTTTTACAAATGTCCTCAGAAGGCAGCAAAAGCTTCTGGGTAAAGAGGAGTCCTCAATCCATTGCGGTCCTTTTGCTTTAGGGCAGGAATTCATAGGTGCCACCATACAAGTTCACCTTGCTTCACCTTCCACACCAACTTGCCGCTTACCAGCCAAGTTTATTCATGCAGTGTCACTCAAACTCCTGTATCACCGTGCAGGTGCTCATCGTCCTTTGACCCATTAGGAAAAGTTGCCACTGCAGTTGCCAGTTTGTGACTTAGGTGTTGAACACTTGTGTTTTCAGCTGTAATATTTAGTTGAAACTATCAGTTATTTCTGCTTTTAAACACCACTTTTTTTTTTTCTTTTCCATTTGTGACATTTTTGACACAGAATTCACTGAATAGTTTAGAATAAGCTGTAAATTCTGCTTATTACCCAGTTCTAATCTTCAGTAAACTAGATTAGCAGACAGAAGTACTGTGCAAGTTAGACAGTTAATGGCCTAAACTATGCAGATAAAGCATTTTAATAAAATTTCAATACAATGCATTTTGCCTTGAAAAGAAAATCACCAGTTTAAAAAAAAAAAAAAAGGAGAAAGAAGTGTGTCACCAGTTTTAAGGTAAATTAGCTCAAAGGTTATTGTCTTCTTGAAATGCCAATTCCGAATGTAAAAGGTATAAATACACATTCAAGGAAACCAAGATTTTATGTCATAGTAGCACAACAGACCAGAAGAAATAAGGAAAGGGACAAAAAAAAACCCTCAACAACTAGAAGAAGGGGAAAAAAAATTGTCTGGAATTAATACACATCAGCCTTACTTCTTCCTAACTGGCACCAGTCTTTTCTTCTAAAAGCTGTATGTGCTTTGGTACTCAGCTAACAAATCAAAGAGTGGGGAAAAAAAGATGACTAAGAAAGAATAAAAACTATTCAAAGATGCAGAAAACATTTTAAGTGTTCTTGAAGAAGTCAAGCCTTGTAGTAAACTAGGCAGAAAGCAGAGTTAATTAGAAGATGCTTATGTGCTGTGAATGCTGTAATGCTGATTAACACCGAAAGTATTGGAGACAAATTTCAATTGCAACAGCAGTCAATTTTTTTTTCTACAAAGCTAACATTTGGAGTCATCAATATATTAAGGGTGAGGGGAGCAAAGTAAGTCCTGCCATGCAGGAATCAAGACTTTAATACTAGAAACTTTGTATGCTGAATTTTACCTCTATGTACAACAGGTTACTCAATCCTTGCAATTAACCAAAACCAACATTTGGGTATTCACATTTTGAATAGACAAGAAAAAGAACAATACAAAAAAATAACCCTCACCTGAATCTCCTTTGTATGCAATACCATGCTGACTTAATAAATCTTGAAGTTTTTTCAGTTCTTCAGAAAGTTGCTTGTATTCCTTAGAAAGAGACAAAAAAAGAAAAAAAAAAGCCCTGAATATTTAAGATGGATCTCCCATTCTCCAAATGCACGTACAAAACAGGCATTTATAAAAAATAATGGCTCTGTGTACAGCTGTTACAGCTTCTGACTTAGATCTTAAGCATAAACTGCTTATTCCAAGAACAAGGTACAAATTTTATAAGCAGCTGTAGTTCTGTGTTGCCAAAACAGAATCCATCTTTTTCCAAGCCCAAGAGTAAAAATTAGGAGTGCTTTTTGTAATTATTTCAGATTTACCTCCTACCTAGCATTTTATTGTGGCAAAAAACTGCTACAGGACAAGTCTTATTTTACATCCTCAGCAGTTTCTGTTAATTTACAAAGCCAGGGATTGTTCAGTACTTTCTTCTATGCATTATAAGGAATTAATTATCTTCCTTGCTCTTTTATGTTCAGCTTGCACTCTTTGAAGCTAACACCATCTATTTTCTCCATTTCTATTCTGCTGCAGGACTGCTGACACACATGGAAGTCATTCAGAAATGGACACAGCATAGCTCATTCTGCCTTCTCCTTGTGTAACATCCAACGCTTCGTGACACAACTACAGGTAATTATCTTGCATGTCAACATTCCACAGGCTGGTTACATTTACTTTCACTAGTAATAGTAATTCCTTCCTATTTCCAGACTGATATTGCCCAGAAAGAGTACTTACAAGATGTTCATAACTCAAGTGCCTACACTAATTCCCACATGCTCCCCACCTGTCTTCAGGTGCATTCAGTTGTGTTGCATTGTTGTTGATTTAATGGCTGGAATAGAGATGTCAAATCATGCTGTACATAGACTATTACATACCAAACCCAGGAAAGACAACAGCATTAACAGATTTCATCTGAACCCAGAGAGTATTTACATAATGCTATCACACTGACACTGTCACACAGTAAAAAGGTGGCAATTTAATTCTGCATTGTAAATACCATACTCTGTACCTTATTGCACTTCTCCACCGTTTCAAATTCCAGACTGATTTTGTTACTCTCTTTCTCAACTTCCTTTTCTTCTGTTGCTTTTAGAAATCCTGCTTCCTCAAAAATCTCTTTCAGCATTTTTCTGTATCCCTACACAAAGAAAGTTTTCAAGAGACAATAGATCAAACCACCAAACTCTCACCTCTGCTTGTAATTTGCACTGGTCATTTCAATTCCTCAAGCTTCACTGTAGACAATATTAAAATTATGACCTGGTGCAGCACTCGCAGAGCACAAAAATTATTGTCAACAGTAGAACAAATGCATCCGTTCCAAAAGGAGAAACTGCACAAGCCAGGTTTGGCAATTTGACCGCAATTGTTCCTCGCCAAATAATTGGAAGAAGTTAACACACCTGCACAGTTATTAATTCATCATACAGAAGTTGCTCTGCTTCATCCCATTTTCTTTGTAGGGTTTCACTTAGAGTTGGATAAACTGAAAAACAGAAGTCAAGCCACATAAAAACCACCAGCACTGTCTTGCATTTGTCAAATGCTTCTCTAATAGCATGCAAGCACATTTAGGAACTCCAGGTTTCCATACAGTACATAGTCTCTACTGCTTTCAAGAGCTGGGGTTAAACTTACATTCTACTTCACACAGTTAGTTTCTGGAGAATTGCAAAAATTTTCTTATTTCCAGCTGAAAGGTCACAGATTTCTTTGCTGAATGTAATTCCAACCGAGCTCTCCCTTTCTGTAATCTAAATAAGCAGGTACTACAGGACTGATTCCTTTGACCAGTCCAAGAAAAAAAAATTTAAAATACATATTAAAAAAAAAAAAGTCACCACACTCCCTGGGCCTACATTAACAATGACAATCTATTAGAGGAATACTTATGTGTTGTAATTACTGGGATTTAAAATACACTTCATGTTATATTGAATTTAATACTAACTCAAGTTACAAACTCAATGTAAAATTTTGCACTGAGATTGCAGCCATATGCCAGATGCTCCATACACAAATTATTTTCTAAATCTTACCTAAAAGAGAGTGGGGATGGCACACAAGAGGAGTTTCAAATGTCAGAGAGTAAACACAAGTACTCGGCTCAGACACATAAGCCAATTTATTGCTCTTTCCACAAACAAGATGAACCTAGCAGCAAAAACAAAGATAAGCAGGACTTCTTCACATAAAAAAATGGACCAGCATTGATGACTGATTTTCTGCCTTCCAGTGCTGGCAGATTGACTTCTGTATGTATTGTGATAGTGATATAAAAGTTTCCAATGCTGTCACCTACAGAAAAAGAATCTTAGCAAATACATCTCTGAATTATTTAATCAAATGTCAGAATTGCTTTCTGCAATTGGAAATTACGCCAATGATCCCCTCCACCTATCACTGTTCCTTGGACTCCCAAGGACTGTATTTTCCACAAGGATGAGAGTAAAAAGCACTCTTTAGAATCTCATCTGACATAACCTTAATTAGCTTAAAACTTCTACTTCAGACCTATGTGCTGAGTAAAAAGAACTACACACACCTAGCCTGTAGAAATTTGTTTTCACCAGTATTTTCTGCCTGTTCAAAATTAAATGCCAGTTGAAGATCTGAATCACAGTATCAAAGGTCATACAAGAATAGTAATTACTTCTTCATCTCCTGTGGAGGGCAAAAATGCAAACAAGGCACCTCCACTGCAGTACAGAATATCTTCACCTTGGCCAAGATATTTTGTTCCTTATCCCATTTTCACATAAGTGAAACTATGTATCCCTCTCTCAAGTGTTGTATTGTCACCCATCACTGCAAAAGCTAAGCATCTTCTATATGAAAAACAACCTGCTGTGAACTATTCAGTATCTTTAACTCTTCTCCACCACAGGGCTTGGTGTCACCAGGGATTGCGAGGTGCAAGTCACTGTACCTGTAAAACTGTAGAACACACCAGAGTGGCAGGTGGGAAACCATGAATAAACATGATAAATGTTGTGTGGAAATCATGTGCTACACATTGGGCAATCTGAGACACCCTTCCTTACCTTTCCAGTGAAATAGTTATTTGTCACAGACACTGCAAATGTGAAAAGGAAGGTTTGGGTTTTTTCTTTAAAATGTTCATGGACCAGAACCAGATTCTCTTGAGTTGGTATCTCTGCCACTCCCATATATTTGATTCCTTCCTTTATTCTTCCTGCATGCCCTTTTAACACTATACTTAGCTTCTTAACAAATAGCTTTTTATTTTTTTCCTGAAACTAATTAAAAAGCACTTCATGTTTTTACAGTAGCAATAATACCAGAATATTCTACTCTATGAAAAGTGAAAATGAACCAATGAGAATACCTAAGTAAACTTCAAACACTTTATCCTGATTGTAGCTCCCTCTTTCAGCCATTCACTTCACTCCTACAGAAATTAATATTTTATGGTTTTGATCACATCTTAAATGACGACTTCTTCAGGTAACATGTCAGTCTGCAGAGCGTCCTAAGTGTGTGCAGAAAGTCATACTGTCTGAATTAGCATGCTCTAGGTTATTATACCTTTGTCTGTCTGCTCTTAGTTTCACATGAGTCTCCTTCTCTCATCCACATTCCAAGAAATGTGTTATTTTCAATTTCCCATTCATCCCAGATTCTGAAAAAAAAAAAGTTTTAAAAGTTCAGAAGGACGTAATTTTAAGTTACAGGAAAGGAAAAGGTAAGCACTCAGGAATTAAAGCAGGAATACCCTTTACACCAATTTAACTGTATGTATTCCATTTTTGTTGTTTTAGTATTTCCATTTCTTGCAGCCAAGACATTATAAACAGTGTAGCTTCTTACCCAGGCTGGTGTGTAGAGCACATCAGCATTACTTTGAGAGCAGTTTTGGATCAGCTTTCAGTTTGCAAACCATCTGCACTTACAAATCTGTGCTTAAGTCCACTAAAATACATCTTACAGATCAATCCCACAACAAATTCTATTATGTAAGTACCCTGTGTAACTCAGATTACAGCACTAGTGCTGGAGAAGTCACCTACAAAAATTAGTCTCTGTTTCTGCTAGTCTTAAAGCCAGTAACACTCTTGGCATCTTCATGTACCCTTTTCCTCTCATATTGGCATGCTAATTATTATGCACATAGGAAAAAGAGACCTCTATACAAAAAAAATGTTTAGAAAGGCAGCAAATTTTAGAGCAGTGCTCTATCATTACATTTAATTCAGGTCTTATAATTCAGATACTCTGGGGTCTATCACAGAATGTTAGCGGTTGGAAGGGACCCTGAATTTTTCAAGATGGGTTATTTTTAGGCATAATGCCATAGGAACTAGAATGGCCTAAGCTGACCAACAGAAGAATCCTAAATTTAAAACTGCCTCTTTCTCACAATCTATAAAATGACAAAACTGAAAGCCTCACCCTAAAATCCCACTATAGGCATTCCACCGAAAAGTCTGCTCATGCTGGGTGACGTTATGGAAAGGACAAAACTCATACTTGTACCTTGAAAGAAAAAAATGTAGACAAGAAGCAAATCAGAAATGTTTCAGGCTGAAATCAAAACCTAGTTAGTTCCTAACAAATAGAGAGAATGGAGTATCCAAATCCATTACTCACGTGGATTCCACAAAACTGAAACACTTGCCAGCAAGCCTGAAGAGGTGTGCAGGGCCTAAAACCACCACAAAACACTATTAATGTTTTGGTCAAACTCAAGCAAGTTGCTGAGGCGACAAAACTGCAAGAAGTACGTGACAAATCAAGAGTTATTCCCTTTAGCTTACTCTTTGCACTCAGTTTTATCTACTCCGTATATGGTCTAGAATCGTTAAGATTCCTGTTTATTTGGCTCAAGTGTTGGTTTTATATTGCAGCACTCAGGCTTTGTGTGAAACTGACTCGTTCCAAGACCACTAAGAAACTCCCAAACAATTTTTGAGAACTAAGCACTATCAGATGATGGGATGACAATCTTGAGGATGTCAGGAATTGTTTCAAGAAGAGAATTTTCAGTAAGGATCAGAAGGATGTCTGACTGGCTTCAAAAAACACAGCATAAAACATATGGGTACCGTTGTGACAAAAACAATCCCAGCAGCTCTGGGACACGGCACACCAAAGAGGTCAGAAGCACAGTAACATGTATTTCTCTCTGCTTATCTTCCATGATGCTCATAAAACGACAGGTAAAATCAGTTTTTGTGCCAGGGCAAGTTAGACCACTTTGCAACCGACCGTCACTAAATAATGACAAGGCTGGCATATACCTGTTATTGCAGACGGCGACATCTTCGGCTGCAGCCTGTTTGTTTGGGGCAAGAACGGGTTATTCAACCTTTCGAAAGAAGAAAGAAAGAAAAAAAATTAAACGTTTAAGCCCAAGTTGTGCATCTGACTACGGTTATACTCTCCTCTTCCAACCGTGCCAACATCTACAGCTGCGCTCCAAGCGCGGGGAGCGGCGACCACCCAGGGGCCCACCAGCGGAGCCGGAGAATCGCAGGCGAACTCGAACCCACCGAGCCCACCGAGCCCGGGCGGGTGGCGGGAAAGGGCGCCCATGTACCCGAACGTGTTCGGCTCCTCCACGATCTTCATCTTCCCCGCCGCGGCGAAACGACCTGCCGAGCAGAAAGCGGTTGGCTGCGGCGGACGGACGGACCGAGCCTAGGTCGCCACCGCCTGCCCCCCAGCCTGCCCCCTCGGCTCACCCAGCGCCGTGCCCACAGTCGCCAGCAGCAACCAGGCGGCCGCCATGGCCACTTCCGCCGGAAGCGGAAGAGCGCGAGCCGCGGGAGCATGGAGCGCGGGCGGCGCGCTGCCTCGCGCAGGGGTGCTGGGCGCAGCGCTCGCGGCCTCGAGACTTTGGCGGCGCTGAGAGGTGCGGGAGCGGGCGGCGGGAGCGGGCGGCGGGGCCGGGCCCGGGGCCTCTCGGGGCGGCCGCTGGGCACTAAGCGCCTCTGCTCTTTTCAGCATGCTTGGAGAGCGAGGGGGCCGCGGAAGAGCGCGCCCCGCAGGTCAAGTTCCCGTGCCCCCTGGCCATGTGGGAGCTCGGACACTGCGACCCCAAGAAATGCACTGGGAGGAAACTGGCTCGAAAGGGGTTTCTCCGCACCCTGCGCCTGCGCCAGAGGTTCCCGGGTCTCGTCCTCAGTCCTCTGGCTACTGAGTACGTCTCTCCAGCTGACAGGTAAGCCCTGATGAGGCCCGCACCCGAGTGACCTCGGTGCCTGTGTGCAAACCCGCGGAGGTGCAGGCTGTGAGGAGAATCGTTTGCTTCATGCGCTGCAGCGGTGCTAGTGAGAACACTCTAAACACTGAACCGAAGTGTGCTACAGAACAAATGTGACCCCCCATTAGAGTGCGGTGATGCATGAACAGGAGAAATAGAGCCATTTCATTAGCTTAGCATCTTTGCACGTCTGGTGTCAGTGGAAAACACATCTCTGGACTCCAATGAGAAAACCAACTACGTGATTTGGAGGTCAGTTTGTTGAGAATCACAGGCCTATAGCTACTGAATCTTTTTACTTCCTTTGCAGGAAGCAGAGAACCAGTGAACTTACTATTAACCACACTCACCTGTCACATTTTTAAACCTAGAATTTTGCATTTTCAGTTTGAAACATATGGATAAACCTTTCTTGCCAGGGGCATGTTTAGATAAAATGCATGTTGTTACTCTTTCTCACCACACCTCTATTTTAGATCATTGCAAAAGATGCTTTTGGATTGACAAAAGGCAGGGGACCATAGGCAGATCTTGGTGTCAGTATAGTGGCAGTTGCAATTCTCAGGTTATTTTATAAATGAAATTACAGCAATTTTTCTAACACGGTGATGTTTCTTTCTTTAGACATGTCATTGCTCAGAGTGGAATTGCAGTTATAGATTGCTCCTGGGCCAAATTAGAAGAAACTCCCTTTCAGAGAATGAGAGGAGGTCATCTACGGCTGCTGCCTTACTTGGTGGCTGCAAATCCTGTGAACTATGGTCGGCCATGCAAGCTGTCTTGTGTGGAAGCTTTTGCTGCAGCTTTTTCCATTGCTGGTAGGCTGCAATCTGTCCAGTGTGAAATATGTTACTATCATCTGCAATGGAATAACAAGAGTTTGGAGTTGGGTTGTCTAGCTTTTTTCCAAGTGCTTGCATCTGGTGGTATCCGGATTATCTGTGGGGTGTTCATGTCAGCTGCTAAACACTACACCTGAAATGATCATCCTGGCTTTGTCAGGATGGCCCTTAATGTTAGAAAAACTGTTTTAAAAAGCCAGAGAAAACACAGCCTGAAGCCTTAGGCACCTTTCTCTGGCTGAGAGGTAACAGGTCTCTGATAATAGGATGGGTTCTGGTTAAGAGTAAAAGAACTAGCCCCCTCTCATGATGTTTTGCAAACTCATCACAACTTCAGTGACCACTACAGGGGCACACAGTACTGCAGACAGATCTTCTGGACATGCACAGCTGCTTTCTTACTGAAGGACTTCAGGAGATAGAACCTAATCATTCAGCAGCTGTACAAGCTATTTTTATATAATGCTCACTAAAAAGCCTATAAAGCCTTCTTGGGTTCACTTAGATGGTTCAAGTTCAACTGAAATATGAAATATATTTTAGATCTTTTAAATAAAAGTCTAAATCCACAAACACTGATAAAATGCTGGCAAGCATCTCACTACTGTGATACATAGGTATGTACTGCACTGCGAAATCTGTGAGCTGAGTGAAATCTCACACAGGAAAAGTGATAATTTATTTTCTGGTTTAGGATTCCCAGACCTAGCTACCATTCTTCTACGGAAATTTAAATGGGGTAAGACATTTATTGAGTTAAACAAGGGTCTGCTGGAGAAATATGCAGCCTGTCACTGCCAAGAAGAAGTGCTGAGCATAGAAAAGGACTTTTTAGCCAGTGTCCATGAAAGAAAAGATGAAGAAATAGGTAAGAAAAATAGACATACTAAAGCCATCCCTTTTAAAAGTAACAGCCTTACAATCTTTTCCTGTAGCCTCATGAAAATACTGGCAAGGCAGGAGATAGGAACTTTGCTGAGATACACTCTTGTCTTTAGACTGTGTTCTTATAAGCAAGTTGAAAAAAATGAAAATTACCACAGCAATTTATTGGTTACAGTAGCTACCAAAGCTATCCTGTCCTGTTTGGCTTTTCCAAGGTAATACTTCTCCCCAGTGGGGTAAGCTATAATCAGTTAGCCCTAGCCTTACTCAGCAAGCAAGCTGAACTTGGACAGCTGTATTTCACTTCTCATGAAATGAGAATGAAACCCTTCTTAGAGTATTCATGTTTGCTTACCCAAGCCTTACACACCCATGTATGTGTAGAGTCTTGACTGCCCTCTACAAGCTACTTAACCCCTGGGGAGGAGGCCACAAAAGACATGGATGAGTGAAGAGTAGAATGGGGGAATCAGGATTTGGCAGCTGTTTCTTACCTCCCTTAGTTTCCAATAAAACGACTCTAGCAAACTTACAAGAAAGCTCAACCAGACTCTATTTGCTTTCTCCTCCCTACCAGTAATCTCTTAATATGAAAATTAAGGCAGATCATTAAAATAAGCATTCTTCGTTAATGGGTCTTCTTTTTCCTTCTTTTTCCAGATCTATTTGATGTTGATTCAGGAAGAGAGTTTTGTAATCCAAACAGGCCAATCAATTCCCCAGGGTAATGAGCTTTTATTTAAATACTATTTTTCTTATAAAATGTTTTGCTTTTATAATCCTGAAAAATGTTTCCAGAGCTGCAGAAAGTAGCGAAGAATCTGAGGAGGACAGTGTGGGCATTCCAGATGATGCCACTGAAACCAGTGATGAAAGCAGTCCAGAAGATGATGGTACTTCAAAGTTGCCACAATAACAGTCAAAAAATCAACTTTTTGAGAAGTAAAAAAAACCCAAACAGACACTCCCAAACTATCCCAGAGTTGTAACATCCCCTATAAAGAGATTTTCTTGTAAACAGTTAAGTGTGGCTTGTTGACCTGTAACTTGGGTGCTTCACAAATGCTGTCCTATAGGTGACTCTCAGGCAGCATGTGGGTACAGAGCTGTTTATGCCTGCAAAGGTGTTAGGCAGTTTTTAGATTATTATTTCTGGAATGCTAAGTGTTCTGTAAAGACCTTGAAGCTTACAAGTTCAAGGAGACCAGGTCCAGGTCTGCACCGAGAGAGGGAATCGTGGCGAAAAGGGCCATGAAGGAGCTCTTTTGGGGGCTTTTTGAAGCGGGAAAAGTGGCACGCCTGTGCCAAGGGGTGGCAACAGCCCTGGCAGCACAGCTAAAGGAGACAGAACCAAACACACAGAGAAGCAGCCTCAGGGAGTGTAGCAAGCTGTTGCTGCCCACCAAGCACAGATCAGAGCTCAGTTGATTGTAACCAGTCCCTTCCCGAAGACGACCCAGCACAGCAATGTCATGACCCAAGCCAACTCTGGACAGCTGCTTTCCAGCCACTCTTCCCTGAGCCTGTAGCACTGCTTGGGGTTGTGACCAAAATAAAAACACCACTAAACAAATTTTACAGAGATTTTTTTCCTTATCTCAGTTTTGCAATTACTCCCCTTCTCACCCCAGCATAATGAAGTCTTCCCCAAAACAGCTGTTTTAGGAAGGACTCTTGGATAGTGACCATGGAGTTATCCTACAGGAACCATTTTTAAAGGACCGAATCAGAAGGGGGGTTGCTATCCCAAACTGGGAGAGCAAAACTACTGTAATCAAAAGCAGAGAAGCAGAACAGATCTGAGAATAGAGCTGTAATCACAACTTAAGCCTCTAGAAATAGCCATTCTTTAATAACAGGAGCACTGAAGAAGCTACAGCTCAGATGGACCAAAGCTTTCACGCTTCATTTACAGAATGATTTTGACTAAAAAATACAAATTGAAAAAAAAGTGAAAGTTTAATAGAGGGCATATCAGCTTGACATACATGAAAATAACTTACATAATTTAACTGATTTCCTTTACAGCAGGAAACTCCAATTGCATAGAGCACATCCTTTTCCCAGACGCTATACACATCACTCTATGGCAGAAGGCACAGAAGTATTTCTGGTAAACAAGAACCATTTAAAATCCCCAAGCTGCATTCCTCAGCTTCTGCTGTTTTATCAGTCTAATGCTCGCACTGTGTCCCTGTGGTCACACCAGGGTGCTGATCCCTTTATGCACAGTAAGCAACTGGTCTCTAGCTAGGCAGCATTCCACAAGCTGTTTAAGGAACTGATCAAAGCTTAGTAGGGGTCCCAAAGGGGTCCTTCATTTTAAGGATGGAAAAACGGAAAAGAAATGAAAGCAACATCTAAGCAACAGGTAAGTGCAGCACCACAGACCTTAATAGGACTTGCACTGAACTGTGTTCAGTGCCACTGGAAGGGAAGCATTTTAATGAAGATAAATGAAACAAAACCCTTTATATAAACAGTTTATTTACTCTAAACAGCAACACAGACAACGCCATATAAACACAAAGGAAGTGATGCAGAGTAAAGATGCTGGCTGACTTTGGATCTCAGAGGCTCTTAAGCAATAACAACCTAGTTTCTGAAAGATAGAAAAACAAACTCAGGGAGGGAAGGGGGTGGAGGGCATGATTTTCTTTTTCATACAGCCAGCTAGAGGCTAAATATAGTTCTAACATTTTAAAGCATGCCTGCATCAGATAGCAAAGTAACTAGAGATACTAGTGAATTTATAGAAGTATAAAAGTTTATAATTTTACAGCAGTCGAAATACTGACATCAATATTAAAATAAAAGCAAGTTTTACATAACAATCAAAAATACAAAAGACTGAAGGAAGAGACCCTGTATGAAAAAACTGGGGGCAATTCAGCAAATTTAGAACTGTATACAAGTGGCGAATATGGAAAATGGCACACATACAACCCCCTCCCCTAAGTGGATATTAATTGTACATAGCAACATTAGATTTTGCAAAAGTTTTGTAAACAAGTTCTTGCCAAACCAATCCCTTCCTTTTTAAGATGCTGCATGACAGATGCTTATGATGGTGCAAACTTCTTGGCTTGTGCTCGAACCCTCTTTTCATATTCCACTCTGTTTTGGCTGGATAGAAGAGAGACAGCTTAATTAAAGCTTGTGAAATCAGAAGCCTTATTACAGGGTTTTTCTACTTATTTTCAACACGAAACTAAGTTCTCGTTGAAGGCAAACCTATCAGATAGGAGTTCATTGGACACTGCAATACATGAAAGGCTTTTCCAGACGACTACTCTTGAACTTCCCAAACTTCATCTCAATCTCCACTAGTGTGCTTGTCCTCAAGCCAGCAGCACCTCACACCCAAGCTTTTTTATCCACCTGAAGTTTTCCACTCCGCATGTTAAGACCTGAGGTACCTAACAATAAATTTCCAATATCCTAACAGCACAAAGTGGTCAATGAGAGCAATTCACTGACAGTGGGTTTCTTAAGATTTTAAAGTATTATCTTCACTGCTCTGGGAAAGAGGGGAAGAACTCTTCAGAAATAGGACAGAAATGATAGTGGTGAAGCCTTTCACTGAATCCAAGATGCACTACCCATCCCTGCATTTCCTTTTCACTAGCATCCTGCAAGATATTTCTGACAGCTTATATGTGAAGTCTCCCAAGATTCCATTTTTCAAACTTGGCATTCCCTGGGGATTTGTTCTTCTGTCCAGAATGGCAATTCCACATCTCCAACTTGGTAATTATTTCAAGTAGCTGTCAATGCCAAAATAATTCACTTAAAGTGTTTTTCTCCCCTAACGATTACAGATCAGCCACCCATTTCCAACAGTGAGAAAATATAAAAGATTAAGCCTAAAAAAAAAAAAAAAAAGTACTTTCAAGCTCACAAATTATCACCTTTCTCAACCAGTGCAAGCTTCATTCTGCTAACACTAAAAAGCTTTCTGTGCCTTGACTCATTGTTTCTAGTTTGCACAAAATGCCACATACTTCCTGTAGCAACTGCAGCAGCTTTCCTTTGTCCTTCAGGCACAAGTGCTTCTGGACAGGATTAAGTTACTCCTATACTGACTTAAGAAACTTATCACCTAATTTGGATCTCCTCTCCTGCTGAAATCATCCTGTCTCATCACAGCTACTCACAGTCTGTGTGAAGGATTCTTCACACTTACTGCTCTTGCAAGGCTATTTAAAACTCCACTAACCTATTCACTACGAAATCACTGTTTTGTTCAAGTCTAACACAAGCTAAGCATCTCCACAGGACAAAGCCACGAAGGTTAAGAAAATAACTCTCTCATTCCTAAAACATTTGCATATTACACTGAGTTACAAACAGCTGTAAGCTGTCAGGCTGAGGCGCAAAGCCACTTACCAGTAAATTGTGTAAGCCTCTGCTTGAGCTGGGTCTTGAATATTTGGTTCATTTAGAAGTTCTTGTATTCCTAACAAGATCTAGGGAAGAAGGAACAGAAGACACAAAGGCATACGTATTACTAACAGATATTCCATTAAACCCTTGGAAACCAATCACAGAAACACACTGAGCACTTGACATTCACATCAGATAGGCAAGTAATAGAAATAAAATGGCTAAGAATGTCTAAGTACAATTAATAACCTGTTTAATTGTGATTGCTGGCCTCCAGTCCTTATCCTCCTCTAAGATGGAGAGACACACTGTGCCCGAAGGATACACATTTGGGTGGAATAACGGCGGCTCAAATTTACCTGATGAGGAAGAGAGAATTACTTGCATGCGACACCAGGACTAAGATCAGGGAGTTGGTTTAGATTAGTGAAGCAAAACTAACAAGAAAAGCAACGGAAAATAAAGAAACCCAGCAAAACCAAACACACACCACACAAACAAAAATAACACAGAGGTTAAAAAATACCAAAACAAAACCAGAAACAGTAAAAAACCACAAAGTCCACCTATAAGACCAAACCCAGTTATGGCCAAAGATACCCTCATCCCCACACAGACATCTGGAGCTACTAATACCAGTCTTTTTCTTGGCTTAGCCTGCTCCTAAAGCAAGAATTTCATCACAGCTGAGGTATTAGTGCAGGCAACCTAACACCACTGCGATCAGAATCCTTTGGTTTAGGAACAGACACTGACAAAATAGTTTGTGGTAGCTTTGTGATGAAGACCTATTAAAAATCAGCTTGTCTTCACAGCCTCTCATAGTACTATACAAAGGGAAGACACTGCCCTTCACTCATCTATCCTTCCATGCAAAGATATCCAGTTTGGAGCACTTTATCTGTTTTGCTTTTCCTTTTTTGTATGATCAAGACAGATTCAACAGAAGAAACCAAGTGTAAGTTCCAAGACTAAGTAGAGGAGCAGGTTTATGCAGCTCTTTCTGCCATGCCATCTATATTCTGGCATTGCTTTAATCTTTACAGAACTTCAGTGCAACAGCCACCACCATGAGTAACATAGTGAACACTTGTTGGGTGATACATGAGATATCTACACTAATGCAGCTTCCTAATCTGCCTGACATCAAAAATCTTGCTGACGAGCTCCTCACCAGAGTTCAACAGGAACTCTGAAAGCTGCACTAGTAAGAAGCCTTAACAGTTGTTTTAAAAGCCCAACAGCCAATTTAACATTTGCAGGATGTGCTAGTTGACATTTCTCAATATACTAATGTTAAATATTTTCCAGTTAAGTATGTTTCCCCTTATGTCATGTGTTTAGGTGGTAATGAGCAGCAAAGACAACCACCATAAGAAATAAAGTGGTGCCAGAAGGCACTTGAAACCACTGCTTCCGATTTGAGGCATCAGCCAATTCAAGAACCAAGACACCATTTTCATTGCTAAAGCAGAAAAGTTTGAGAGGGATAAGGGACATTTCAAAAACTGAACAAGGAAGCTAGGTATCCAAAGATAACTGCTATACACAATATGAGAAGAGCAGATCCACATTTTAGAGCATGCCAATGAGTCAGTTGATGAACTTTTCTAAATTAAGTCCTTGCCTTCCGAGTTCTTCACTTAGAAGACCAATTTAAAATGAAGAACATTAAGACATATTTAACTTTAAAAACTGAATTTGGTCTAACCATGCCTACTTGTCAGTTTCCAAAGAGTGCCTGACTGAGTTGATCAATCAAGTATCAAACACTTCAAGTAGTCCTTTTGTCAAACTTTGAGGAAACTCACACAAGCAATCCTCTTCCCCTCACAGCTTTGTTACACTTAACTAATTTCACCAGAATATTCTAAATGCTACGCAGCAGGCAGGGAAAGGGGGAAAGCAATTTGCCTTACAAAAAAAGAAAAAATTAGTAAGCATTCATAGAACCTCACAGAGTAGTTGAACACTGCTGTAATAAACCCATGCTGGTTAGTCATTTTACTTACATTTTGGGGGTGACGAAGGGTAGTCGTCCTTGAAAAGCATCCGTAGTTTAAATAAGCCGCCTTCCCACGGTGTCTATAAAAAGTTAAGAGCTTAGAATACAGCAAGGAAAAGCCAAACTTGTGGGGAAAAAAGCTCACCAAAAAAGCTCAGAATGGCAAAGCACCAGACAGCCTTCTGCTACACAACACAACATAGCTGCCCTGTGCTGTAGCACGCTGTGAAGACAGAGACAAGAAGCAGAAGAAAGAAAACCCTGCTTTTCCGCTTCGTTACAACTAGGAAGCGTCGCTGAGTCAACAATGAGAACATCACCAATAATTCCACAGACAAGGAAAATTTCTACAGCACATGGATAGAATACTCTTGAAGCTTTATATGGTGCTCATATAAAAAGGAAAAGGCTATCAGACCCTACTTAAAGCAAGTCCAAGAAGATAGGATAGGGATACACTCCTTCAGCACGTGGATGCAAATTGCTTTTCTGCCTCACAAGAACACAGCTAAGAGAAATCACAAAGGAAAAGAACATCTGAACAGCCCTGTAGTCCTGCTACAGTTCATATCAGATTCCCTAGTCTAACTCTGGCCACATGTAGTAACAAGTAAGTCTCAGATTTCTTCATTTTGCGTTACGTATCCTCTACAAAGCTTTTTATCCCCATCAGAAACTGGGATGAGCACTTTTAGGAGCAGTTCCCATTCTACGGAGCAGACCTTATTTGGTCTGACAGCACTGCTCAAAAGGATCATATAAACAAAGAACAAAAAGGGGCTTGAGTATGTACTTTCTTGTCATCTTACTCGGCAATGGAGAGAAAAGTCCATTTTCTGACACACTGATTTCTGCTAAGTGTATAAATATGGAAAAGTCTTATATATAAATTCTTGCCCCTGTTATAGAAACACTGCAATGAAAGTTAAGCGGTGAGTTCATGCTTTAAAACAAACTGGAATGAAGATGTTCTCACATCTTAGCGTACATTATCAAACCTCATCCTCAGGGAGAGACAAGTATGCTTGACAGGTTTTGTTTGAAGACCACCTTAGGAGGAAATCCCCAATACTTTCCTAGGTGAATTATGTCACTCTTGGATGAACACAGAAAAAGAAAAAAAACATACCACTAAGAACCCCAACCCAAAAAAATAACACACACTCCACTGCCATTGGTATTTATTGTGCAAAGTCTAGAGTAGGAAAAAAACTTACTGAGTTTTAAAAAGCAAACAAGCTTGATTATATCTGCTGTAGCAGACTTAAAACTTGTTCTGAGCAGCTGTAGTCAAGCTGTCAACAGCCAGAAAGATATTTTCTATACCTTCTCAGAGAAGACAAACTTGCCCATTTTTATGAGAAAAGCCTTTTGCCAGAATAAACTTTTCCTATTTCATTAGATTTCAGCCACAGGGCAAGACAGATAAGCTTTCATTAATTTCTTCAAGTAGAACACCAAAACAGTCAACAAAAAGTTCTTACTGTCCGTTTGACAGAGCAACATACCTTATGGATGAAAGACAGCCCACTCAAAAGCCTTACTAAGGTAACAGCATGACAGCAGTATCAAGATCATCTTGCCTTACTGGACAGGTCGCAGATGTTCTTCAAGTCAAATTCCAGGTAGTTAACAAGTGCATGGAGATATCCAGCCCAGGACTAATATCACTTCATTTTTTTATGTGGATGACAAGAAAGCATTTTGAGGGTTTCAACTACTCATCTGTCTTAGGAGAAGCAGCTGCAGTCCCGTGTGCCTCCAAACACAACAGCAACAGAGAGAAACGGCCTAGTAAGCAAGGCATGCTGCTGCTTGTCAAAGGGAAGGCATTTTTACTGGAGTGAAAACCTTGAGTTTTTAAAGGAACTTCTATGAGGAATCATACGAGCATAACTGGTGTGGTATTTCCTGGGAGGCAAGAAGGAGCCTTGTTCACTCCACGTTATGGGTTTTAAAACATTAAGGCAGTAGCATGAAAATTTCACATGGCTCAAGGATCTTACAGAATTATTTAAAGTTGGCATCTCAGTAAGCGCAGAATTGGTTATTACAAGGAATAATCTTGCTCTGGCAGAACACAAGGGAATGAGTGTTTCCTTACAGTTGAATTTTTAGGTGCTTCTTCAAGAGCTAACTTGAGCTGTGTAGATAATTAACAAAGCACTAAGCTAAATTATAATTGATTTTTAATAATTTATACAGAGACAGCAGTACAGAATCTGCAGGACTTGCCTGTGTGCTTTGTCTGAAGCGGACTTAAGCAAGTTGGCAAGAAGCAGTAGAACAGGCAGAACAACAACAGAAGGCCACATCAACATAAAACACTAAAACCACCAAGAAATTACTAAGAAACAACTGCATCCACTGAATTCAAGAATTATCTCTACATAAGTAACACAATGAAAAACAGAAACAATATCCTGCTTAGAGTATTATAACGTCAGTGTACAAAACGAAAGCAACTTGATGCATTAATGCTTATTTCCACTTCAAAGTTTGCATCTGTCCTATCCCTTAGAACCAAATCAAGCTGGTAAGTATCATCAATTATGGTTTCTAACAAGGAAGAAAAATCTGCTTTTTAAGAAAAAGGACCCAGAAGCACAACTGCAATGGGATAGAAAGAAACAATGTTAGAGAGTTCTACTGTTTGGTTTTTTTTTTCCCTAATGATAGAATTCTATTAAATGGAAGGCAACAAAACTATGATTTGATAATACAGAAATATGTTCTATGAGATCCAAAAAGTAAAAACAGTACCACAGCACTTCTATAGGATTGAGAGGTCGCACCATTTTTGGACAAAAAGAAAAAAAGGCACAAGTAGTTCACTAGCAGAGGCAACATTTTGCTATTATTGATTTGCAAGCTTAAAGGGCTCAAACCAGCATTTATAAAAAACAAACACCACAACAAACTCTGGCATGAAGCAGAAGACAATCTCAAGTTTGCTCAATGCTGGATTCTTACACACTCCTCTGAGCGCTTTTACTCTCAAGGTGGCCAGTTGAACAATTCATGGTGTATTTTGTCCAAGATCCTTCTCAGCTCACTCCTCCTGGATTCTACAGTAGCAGCAGGATCCAGGCATTCCTACTGAACTATGTGCAAGTTATACTCCCAACTGTCAGTGTTAGCACACAAGCAGACTTTGCTGTAAGTGAGATGTTAGGACAACAGTGAGTCTTACCCCTTTCTTTCCTGGAATAGCACACTCCCAGTTCATTAGATTCATTGTGCCATCTGGATTTTTTGTAGGTACTGCTACAAATCCCTAAAATGAAGGTAGAAATCCAATGGGTGAGCTTTCAGAACATGTACTTGGAATAGTTCATGACATACTTTATTTTTACACAGAGTTATTTCTTTTTGCACTAGGCAGTTTTAGACTTTATTTAGAAACATTTTGGGGGGGGTTTATTTTGTTTTAAATCAAATCGGGGTAAATAAAAGAATCATTACCAGAACACAAAATAATTGCAGTCCAAAATTTGACAGTTCTCATACTCACAAATGGGTGATCTTTTCTCCAGGCTTTTCTCTCCTGTGCGAGTCTGCTAAGAGCTATTCCAGACATATTCAGAGTCCCTCTAAAACAAAAAGTAATTGCCTTCAGTATAACCTTTTACTTATAAACAACACACTACATTACCTGCTGATAAGCCCTGCTCTCTCAGGAAACATTCTGGCCTCTGATTTTCACTCCTATAGCCAAGACATATTTTTGCACACTGTGCAGAAATTAACATCAGGAATAATATCAAGTTCTCTATGTCAAAAACCTCTTACTGGGATGCCTTACAATATACTATCCCCACCTTGTGTTCTCTATTAGAACCACTTCTTCAAAACAACTTTAACAGTAGCTTGACAACACCAACACTACTGGCAGTGGGAGAAGTGTCCAGACTATCCACTTGTGCCACTGGTAAGCACATATTTATCTCCTAACTACATAACAAAAGGTTTGCCTTTCTTCTGCAGGCAAGCACCTGTACTGCTCGTTTCTGGCAAACAGGGGAATAAGAAATGTTATTTTTAGACTGTAAATTCCCATTGAAAGCCAGGACTCTGCATAACAGCAACACAGGCACAGAACCCAGCCAAATAACCTCCATTTTCAGTGATGCCATTGTAACTATCAGACAGCAGCAGAAACAGAGGGCACTACAGAACCAAGCTAAGTGAAAGACAAGGATTCACTCATTCCACGAGGCAAGATTTCAGTTCCAGGATAAACTGAATGATCTTTCTGCAGCCTTAATAATGGGCAAGCACAGTGACTGAGATTGTAGCACACACAGAAAACACAGATCACTGCTGCAGGTGATGCAAGAACAGCCCAAGACATGATGTTTGCATCAGAGTGGTACTATCACATTCAGAGAAAGATCCTCCTCTTACCCAGACAGCAGTCAAAGTAACCTTGCCAAATTGCACTTAAACTCAGGATATTGTATGCCACAAGATCTAGAACTCCAATGAAGGCTTTTAATCCTCCTTCCTACTACACTCCTACCCAGTTTATGTAAGAGCTAATGCATGGCAGTTGGAGAAGTCAGTTTGTTCTCAACTCCACATGTAGCCAGCCTTTGTGACAGCCAAGAGAGTAGAATTCTTCCACTAAACTAGCTCACAGAAATAACTGGAAGCAGGATTACCATGCCCTTAAACATCTAAACCCTGAAAAATTATGTAAAACTCATGTCCTATTAATATGTAGTAGACTCTTAGAAGTAATCTACCATAAACACATGGATTGTAGCTCACAAAGATCAGTTGAAGATCTTTAAGACGACCAAGTCCAATCATCAACCCAATACCACCATGGCCACTAAACCTTCTCCTCAGGTGCCATGTCCACATGCTTGGGATTTTTTAAAAAGCCTCCAGGGATGGTGACTCCACCACCTTCCTGGGCAGCCTGTTCCAATCTCTGACCACTCTTGCAGCAAAGAAATTGTTCCTAATCACAGAATCCTTGGGGCTGGAAGGGATCTTGAAAGATCACCTAGTCCAACCCTGCTGCCAGAGGAGGATCACCTATACCAGATTACACATTACCACATTCAGGCAGGTCTTGAATATCACTAGAGACAGAGACACCACAATCCCCCTGGGCAGCCTGTTCCAGAGTTCTGTTACTCTCACAATGAAAAAAAATTCCTGTTTACATGGAACTTCCTGTACCTCCAACTTCAACCTTCCCTGGTGCAATTTCTTGTTCTATCACCTGATACCAGGGAGAAGAGACCAGCCTCCACCTCATTCAAACCTCTTCTCAGGCAGTTGTAGAGAGCAACGAGGTCTCCCCTCAGCCTCCTCTTGTCCACAATAAACAATCCCAGTTCCCTCAGCTCCTTCTCACCACAACTTTTCTCCAGACCTTTTGCCAGCTTTGTTGCCCTTCTCTGGACCCTCTCCAGCACCTCAATCTCTCTCTCTCTCATCCTGTGGTGAGCAAACTTGAACCCAGTACTCAAGGTGCAGCCTCACTAGTGCTGAGTACAAGGGCACAATCACTGTCCTGGTCCTCCTGGCCACAGCATTGCTGATCCAGGCAAGGATGACAATCAGTGTTCTTGACCACTCAAGCACACTGCTGGCTCATCTTAGGCTGCTGTCAACCAGCACCTCCAGCTCTTTTTCTGCTGGGCAGTTTCCAGCCACTCTGCCCCAAGCCTGAGGTATTCATGGGGTTGTTGTGACCCAAGTGCCCCAGCATTTGGCCTCGTTGAACATCACGCAGCTGACCTCAGGCTCACTGAGACCTCCAGCCTCCTCAGATCCCTCTGGAGAGCCTTCCTGCCTTCAGGAGAGCCACACTCTTCTTAAAGTCATCGTCACACCTACTGAGGGTGCCCTCAAATTCCCTCATCCAGATCATTGGAGCCTATTGTGAAAATTTCACCCGTTCATGCTGTGCCCTTTAACATGATCTTCATGCCCTGTCCTATGTAAGTTTGTCTCAATGTTCATCTGCTATAACCTTTAAATATTAGAAGACTATGCTCTTCTAACTTAAGTATTTACATATCAAAACTGGCTTAGCAATGCAAACATAGTAACTAAAAGTCTTTAAGAGCAACATATTAAGAGCTTCATGCAGTTCCTAGAAGAGTTGGTATTTCACAATCTCTCCTCCTAGCTTTTCTTCAGTCAGTTTTGCATGAATGGTCATAATGCGTAATTTAAACTTCAAAACCAGCAATTAAATTTGTGTGAAATAAAGCTTTATAAAAGTGACCGTTAACACTAAGGAAACATAAACATAACAAAATGCCATGTGCAGTCCAAAATTCCTCTAGTATTCCCATCACATGCATCTGTATCTTACTATCAAGTCAGAAGATTTGCATGACTTAGTCAGCATAAACTAAATGTTCCACACCAGATTTTAGTCTGTTCACAGACAGCAGATGCGTAGCCACTGCAATCATACTGTAAGAACAGAAAGACTCTGTCTTAACCAAATTATACAGGGAGTAATTTTAAGTATTTTGAGAGTCTGTGCCCTTGCTGCAGATGCAAATGACCTACTGAACCTAGAGAGAGGTTCAGGTCTGCTGTTAGTACCCAGAGCACCGATGCAATACTCCCACAGCCACTTGAGACCCTTTCTTATAAACCATTCTTATGGCACTCATAAGCTATTCTTAATATTCTTGGATGGTTTAGTAACTCAGCTACCTTTTCTGTCAAGAAATACACTGCAGGGTGCATGCAGGACACTGCATGTCCTGCGGCTAACAGCCTCTTAATTGCATGCACCTCAAGGGAAATACCAATTTCTCAGAGGACACATAAACAGTGAATGTCCTACAGAACATCACCAATCAAGTAACTTTTTAACAGTAAAAAAACAAACCAGTTTACAGGCTCTATATCCTGCTTTCTTCTGCAGCTGGTTATGCACTATACTGTGCTCCAGTAAATTAAAGGCTACGTCTTGTAAGTTCATTTTCAAATCTTCAGATATGGACGAATCTTAGTTAAACATGGACAGGCTACATACAAAACTCAGTGTACCACTATCAAGCAGAGACTGGAGATCAAGAAGACTGAAAGCATATAAAAAAATTAAGACACCCTTCAAATTGCCAATATATTTATAGACTCTTGAGGGTCTCTTCAGTAAACAAATTTAACTTTAAGCCTGTTGGAGCCTGAGACAGGGCAAACAGAGATTGATCACCCCAGTACATATTTTTGTCTCAGAAATTATGGAGCATCAGGAAGTAATGAAATATTAGGCAGGCATTAAGGCTGAAGATATGGTATTTCCAGTGCTACATTTTTAGCTTCAGTAATTTTTGTGCATGGCTGATTTGGTTGTCTTTTTTTTTTTTTTTTTTTCTCT
>VWZI01001191.1:1178822-1415633 GCA_013396835.1 Psilopogon haemacephalus
GGGGGGGGAGGGGAGTGTAGAGATGGAGGGGAGGGAAGGACAATATGAAACCAGCTCACAAACTGTGTGTTACATTACATCGCACCCTTCCATCCCCTCTGACTGGGAGTGGAAAGGAAGAAGGGAACCTACTTCCAAACACAAAAGGCAAGTCTTGCAAAGAAGCAAATCCTGTGTCACAGAAACACCGACCACATCATTCTGACCCATGACAAGTCTGTAACACACCAGCAGCATGCTCTCTAAGCTTCAAGAGCTTTCAACAGCTCTTACTTATTCCAAGCAGTAAGAAGGGAGTAAAAATCTCAAAGACCACTAGCCTTACGTTTTCATTTTACAGGTTAAATACTGACACAGGAAGAAGATACCATTTGGAGTAGTTTGCTCCAAGACTACACAAACTGAACTTTTCAGATGTTGAAGAAAGCTAAGGGTTTGTGCTTAATTAAAGTACACTAATCCTAAATTGGAATACAAAGTCTCCTCCTGCCTGCGGCCTGAAAAAGGTAGAAGGGGCGGTACCAGCCGGACGGCTACCCGCGTCGCCAGGAGAGCAACAAAAGGAGCCGCGCGGCAATCGGTCTCGGTGCCCGAAAGGCCAAGTAACTTCGCCCGGAGCAGCCGCGGCAGGACCGAGCACTGCCCGCCTCTGCCGAAGGCCGCCCGTCTTGCGGGCCCTGCGAGGAGACCGGAGCAGGCGTCTGAGGCCTGCACGGGGCACCACGAAGTCCGCCCGCGGGCTCCTGGGCGAACACCCATGGGGGCAGGGACTACTTCGCGCAGGCTCGGTGATACCCAGACCTCCTTGGCCAACTCGGCCAGCGGCGACCGAGACCCTCCAGGGACGGGCCACGGAAGGCGCAAAACCCGCCCGAGAAGAGCAGGGATGTGCCGGCAGGCCCGGCCGCGCAAGAACCGTCAGGCCCGCACATCCCGCCGCTCGCCGTTCCTTCACGACAGAAGCGGGGAGCGCCAGCCGGGCCACAGCCTTCCCCGGGCTCGGGACCGCCCGCGCGCCTCGCCAGGCCCCGGCTGTCCCAGGCCCCGCGCCCAGCCAGGCCTCACCGTGATCGGCCGCAGCAACCGCGCGTGTCCCGGATTGAAGCAGCAGCGAGTGACCCGGATGTTCCCCACTCGGCTCCCCCCCCCTCCCACCACCACCACCACCTTTGTCTCTGGTCCGGAGTTTCCCTCCCTCCTTCCTCGGTGCTGATTGTAGCAGTGCTGTGTCCCTCAACCCGATCCGTCCGTGCCGCTGCGCCGGCGCGATATGACCCCAGATACGATCCGTCCACCACGCTTTACGCATCCTCGCTACATAGGACCCAGAGGTGGCCACAACAATGCCTGACCGTAGAGCGCAAGAAGGAATCCCAGCAGGGCTCTCCCAGCTGCAAATCCTCCCCCGTGCCCCTCAGCTCCCACAAGCCTCCGTCGAGCATATGACTGAATTTTTACCCCGGGCGCTGCGAGAGTCACCTGCGTCCCGAAAACGCCTTGTCCCCCGACGGGCGCTAGCGCAGGTCTGACAGGCCGCGCCGGCCGCGGGACGCGCTCGAGCCTAGCCGAGTCCCACCCACTGTGCCCAGGCGGGTCTCTGATTGGACAGCGGCGGTGCCGCCCCTGGCGGGGTGATGGGCAGCAGGGAGAGCCTGTCAGAGGCAGCGGGGGGTACCGCAAAGGTCAGCGCGGCGGGAAGCGGGGGCTGCCCCCGGGCTACGGGCACCGTAGAGGCGCAAGGGGGGCGCCGATGCAGTGCTTAGGTCTATTTAGCCCAAATCTGCTTTTGTTTTGCCTGGTTTTTAGTGGTTTTTAAGAGGCAGCCTCAATTATGCTCCGTGAGGTTTGTTTTTCCATTGTTTTTGGTAGGGGGTGGGGGGTTGTTTGGGTTTGCTTTCTAGGAATGCGTTTTTAACGGCATTCAGGGTAAGAATCGTCTTCTCTTCTTGGCCTTGGCTTATTTTTTCCGATTTTACTGGAGCGTAAAGATACTTCACTCTACCTTGAAAACTTTCGAAGCAGATATGTAGAAAGTGGTTCCCATTTCTTCTAGTATATGTCGGCCTTGCTGAAAAGTGTCCAATGAGCGGATTTTTCAGACAAAAGCAGCACTTTATTTAAAAAAAAAGGCAAAGTATTGGATTCTAAAATACATCCGTGATGCTAAGCAGGGTGATTTGTGGGTTGCGTATGCAATGTGATTAGTTAAAGCTCGGTACGGACTTTTTGATACGGTATATCCATAGCAGAGGGGGACTATTGCCTACTACACTGACCAGCAACAGCCATCGTAAATTAAAAAGAAAACTACATTAATTTCCCAGCACATAAATACCTGAATGGACATGATTTTTCGGTGAAAAAGTCTTTGGGACAGCAGCAAAGACTACATCTCCTTTACGACGGAAGAAGTATTACTGCTTTGAACCACTGCAGAATAAATGCATCTGGAACGGCAGTGACATTACATTGTTCATGTCAACATAACTGACGTAGAAAAGAATATTTAACACATCAAACTTTAAAAGGGGAAAAAAAAACCAGGTTTATTTCATGCAGTTTACAATAGGCTAGTGTTATGAAAAGGAGGTTAAAAAAATACCCACACACATTTTAATTCTAGTTTCATTTTAAAAATTACTGTTTACTGTAACCATCCTTGAATGATTTGGGAAGCCCTAGCAGAATTTTATCCAGGGAAATTCCATGGATCTAGGTTCTTGTCTGTCTGTGCTAAGAGTTTTGGTTAATGCAAAGGCATTAAAACCAGATTCAAAACTCAAAACTTTGCTGCAGTAAGAACACTTCAGAGATAATGAATTGGCACAAAATAAAATGTTATTGCTAAACCACTATCCAAGAAACAGTATGTTGCAAGTATGGCCATTTAGATATTAACAGAAACAGCTGATGCACAACTAATTTTGAGACCACTGATTTGGAAGGGGAATAAAGGAAATGAACATCTGTTCAATTGGGTAGGTGGGCCCACAGAGTCCATCCATAGGAAACAGATTTTTCACAGCTAGAATCAGACGAGGCTCAGGGCAGAAGCAGGTAGAAATAGTTTCCATTTGATATCACTTCAGTTTGGTGATCTTGTTTCAGTTCCAGGTAGACAGGTTGGCAGCGCTTCCCTTACAGTGCCTTGGCACTTGCTTCCCACTAGCAAGTACACGTGAGCCAAGTTAAGTTTGGGTAAAGTTGTGCATGAGCTTCTGCAAAGTCTTAAAAGGAGCAAGATTTGTGTACATAAATACATTAACTCTTACATTTCAGATGCCCGGACCTTGAAACCTGAACAGCTCTTAAGTTAGGTCAAAATTTTGGCTCAGCTTTCCACATCAAGGAGAGCACTGTCACAAAACTTCCTTCCTTTCCACCAATCCCCAAAGTAGCAAAATAGGTTTCTTAAAAGTTTTCTCTCATCATAGTAGTTATTAACACACAACGTCCTGAAGAAAACCCTTCGACAGGCTCCAAAAGCTATGTTTGCAGCAGTATCTAGTGAGAAGTTTATGCCTTGGTAGGACAGCAAAGTTGCAATGAAATAATCAGAGACAGTTTCCTGGAGTATAATCTTCCTCACAGTTTCTCTATTGCCAGTGCTGTTCATAAAAGGTGTTGGATGTCAGCAGAGGCAGTGATGAAGTGGTGGCAAGCCTACTGTCCTTTCTAATGTGTTCCTTACCATACCAGACACTGAAAAGTCCAAACCACATACAAATGCTCATTCATATCTGCAACTGCTTCAGCTGTTTGTAAAAATTACTGTAGAGTCTGTGACAAGCTGCTTTTTAAACACTGTACGTCTCCAGAATGTCAGATGAGCCCTGGAAAGGATTTTAGCCCTTAACATTTCTGCACTGAAAATGGAAGGAGCTCCTTCTGTCTGACACTCATTAGATAAACGGAACAGTAAGATCTATTTAGCCCTTTAAAGCCTCAGTTCAGTAAGAAGCCTTTAAAAACAGCTCCTGATTGTCATGAACCCAAAAGAAAAGTTATATGACACTGAGTTCTGAAAGCCTTCCACTTTTTTTTTACTTTTTTTTTTTTTTAAATATTTAAACGATTTTAAGAGTCAGTAATTCTACACACAAACCCAGGTAAGATCCTGAGATTGTCCTTAAAGCTGGAGATAACTGCAGTCTAAACTATAACCAAGTAACAGGCAGCATTCTCAGATCACCTATTTGAAAACTGTTGTTACAAAAGGCATTCTCCACGGCCCACTGAAGGTTCTAATCCTACTGTTCTGAGCTCATAGGAACTGTTAAAAGCATGAAAAATCTTTTCTCTTTTCAGCGGCCCCACCTTTCAGGGCTGATTGAAGAAGTTAATGTGAAAAACCTGAAAGGATGCTTTTGATGCAGTGGGAATAAATTAGGAGAAGGACAGTCTCTGATTTTATCACATCTCTAGAGAACAAACTCCCAGGCTTCATCTCCAGGCTCTTTTTCACTTGACTGATACCCTCAATAAGCCCAGGACTTGGCTTTTCTCTCCATACCTCCCAAGGAATGTATTCCAGTATACCTGAATGAATGGACCATACACACCATACTCCAGTTTCTAGGTCATTTCATTCAATCAGAAACTACTGCATTTTTTGATTCAAAAGTTCATTCTTATAATACTAAAGCCCAGTGTTTGGTAATTGGCATGTCTCTTGGAAAGAGACTGACAGCTCTCAACAAATGTTCACAGAATACAGTCTTCTGTTCTCAGAAGCAGTTTTCTGGAAACACCATCATCTTACTCAGCAGACCTCTTCCCCTAAACAAACCTGCAATCAAGTTGCTTTTGTTTAATCTGCTAGAAGTTTTTATTTTTCTCCTGAAAAAAACCCCATCCTCTCTCAGAAAAAAAAAAAAAGATTGATTCAATGTTGTTATCTTCAGGAAAGAATCCTAACTGTGCATTCACATTGCTAGAAAGGGAGCTACACAGCTATTGTCTAAAGAAAAGTCTGAAGACAGAAGCTGGATGGATACATCAAGATCTTTCAATACTACAAGGAAAGATGAAAGGAATTTCATCACTACAAGCAACCTAGCTGCATTTGAAGAGAAAAGGGTACATTTGCCAAACTCACCGAGTGTAGGATTCTGAGGACTCAGTTTAGTTAAGAATCAATATAGGCTTCTAAATACAACCGGTTCTTTGACACATAATTAAATTACTGCAATTAGCCACAGTCCATGGAAACCCCACAGTAAGTTGGAGAAAATTTCAGGTAAACTTTTGTTGAAAAAAAAATAAAGTAATTCACATTTACTGTGGGAGCTACTGAATTAGATTATACTTCTGGACAGTTATTAACAGACCAGGTGACACTCAGGTTTCAGAGGCCTAAGAATAACTTGTTAATTGCAGATAAACTCTGATTTAATTGCTGAAGATGCCAAAAGCATTTAATATAAAAATATTTTCTGCAATATAGAGATTCAGCCTCAGACAAAACTTATGGCCAACAATATGCTGTCTCCTAACTCAAAGCAGGAAACTTCTAAATTTCAACTTCTCAGTTTTTAAACTAGTTTTGCAATAAGTTTGTCATGCAAAGGCCTTTAAAGCGTGTCAGGGAAAATCCACTGAAGTAACCTCTTTTTCCATGGATGACAGGCTAAACTTCACTGGATAATCTTATAACAAAACAGTAGAAAATTAAAGTGTTCATGGAATTTGCATTTTAATGAAAGACCACCTTGATGAATTGTCATGTTTTGGTATCTCACCCTTCCTACTTTATTTTTTTTTCTGCCAGGAACTGTTCATGCTCAGGATCTTAAATTCTAACTTGGAATACTGTTTTTATTTAAGAACAGAGTTGCTGTGTAAATCCATAGTTGATGTCCAAGACTTCTGCAGCAGAGCTTTTCAGCTACAGCCACCTAGTGAACCATTAGGCTTTACATAGTACGGGTAGTACTCTTGATCAAACACTCTCCAATTGACAGAAAAGAAACAGGCAAAGGACTTTAAACTCTATCAATACATTACCTCATCCTGCAGGATGGAAGCATTGTTTGCAAAACCTGGTGATAGAGATTGGACTCTAATGCAATTGCCTTGTTACTGTAGCTAACTTTATTTGATATTACAAGAGTCAAATAAAAAAAAAGGAAACCCAAACTTGTTTAGGGATCTAGTCTTAATGCCTTGGAAAAGGCATAGGGTAGCACTTCCATCTCTGTGAAAGCCTCACATGTATGCAAAAATCAAAGCAATGATGGCATTAGCAAGAACAGAAAAGCAGTTGGCTCAGGTGGTCTCAAACAACAGCATCTTTAAAATAATTTACAGGGTACCTCCCTGTTAAAGTTACCTTTTCCCTCTCCTTTCTTAAAATCTTTGTGAGATACTGGAAACAAAGTGCAAAATCATTAACCACTCATTTCCTCAAACTCTGCTACAACAGGGGCACAATGTAAACTGGATCGCTGGTATCTCACCAAAAAGCATCCTTTTATGTTGAACATTCTCCAGTGAAAAAAAAACATACTTAGAAAAGCCACTCTTACATACTCCAAATTGTTCAGTTTGCTCACTTTGTTACTCCTGCTTTGCTACTGTCATTCTTGAAAATTTCACTTTATGAAATAAAACATTCTGTCTTTTTTGATGTAGATATGAGAGAACAGAAGTGCTCGTTCAGCATGATCGCTGTGAAACAGGTATCTTAGGCATTAAAATCTACAGAGGCCAATGCTGAATCACTCAGTAGAGCACATCCAGAAAACCATCGTGGCTGGCTGCAATTCCACGAATGAGTGAGCTCAGAGATTTTGGTGGAGTTGCACTGTTTGAGACTGCAGCAGAGGAAATGCTTTAACATGCAGTTAACACAGATACACAAGATAATATCTTACTATTCAGGGGCGATTTGAATGCTAAATTTAAGCTGAAAAATATGGGTGTCTAAAAAAGTATAAAAGTATAAACATTTCCCCCTACACAATTACATTTCTAATAAATTCAATTCAGTTTTAACACCTTAAAAAAAGTCAAACATTTTGTGTTGCTGTGGAGGGGCCAGCAGCTTCCCGTGCAGACCACGACCGAGTTGCAAAATGCATTACAAACCCTTTGAGCATAAGATACATGGACAAAACAATTAGCCCGTTGCTTAACCTGCTTAGTAGAAATGGTTTTTACAAATTGCTTCTGCCAAACTTTTATCGACGTATAATAAGTCCTTTAAAAACCAAAACCAACCAAACCAACAAAACCCCCCCAAAACCAGAAGTAAACCTTACCCAGAGTATGTGGATAAATTCTGAAGTTACTGAGAATGAAAACTGATGTCAAAACAATCTTGTAGCTTTTGGAAACTCTCTTCCACTGCTTTTGTAAGACAATGAAGCCTGGTTTTATACTGTCAATTTCTTTAAGTGTTTTAAAGATGTGCTAAAGATTTTGCTCAAAACATAGTGTATTAAAAATCTCCAGCCTTCTGTACTAGCCTTCATCAAGGATAAATAAAGCTGCACCAGAAGTTTTCAACCAGTGTTCTAGAACAGCATAGTTGAAATGGTACAGAAAGAGAAAGATTGACTACAGGTATCCTGAATGTCTGAAGTAATGAAGTTTCTCAACTGGATGAGCTTGTGCTCACACTCAAGGTTGATTTTAATCCCAGCCATAGAGACAGTAACCTAAGACATGCCAGCCGTATTTCTGTACAGCCTCCAGCTCTTGGAAAATCCCTACCATAATCCAGAGAGTTCAGTGCTCATAGGCTTTCTATAAAAGCAGGAACACACACATGTGAGTACAAACATCTCAGAAGAAACAGAATGTTTCTATTGAACAGGTGTTCATTTCACTTCAATTTTGATTCCCCTTTCAGACACCTGTCTAAGCCTGGAGCATCACTTTTGCAGGAGACTGCTTTAACGGAAGGAACAGCAAGAGTAACTTGGAGGCCATTTTCTCTGAGTTTAGTCTTCCCTTTGGGTATTAAAATGCACTATAAATCCAGTTGATATATATACCTCTCCCCGAGAAAAACCCTTTGCCTGTTGTGTAACTTTTTACATGCTAGTTTCAGTTGATCTCCTAGGCTGTCATTACACAATAGAGTACGTCACAGAGCCATAAGGAATGTGCAGTATAACACAGTCAGCTGGGGCTGCCACTGATTCTGAAACAATGTAGGCCCAAATATTTGCATTTGTGGGCTGTATTAAGTGTGTGTGTGTGTGTAGCACCAATTACATTGTCCTTTAAACGTTTACAATGATTAGTAGGAAAATGTCTCCAAACTGATCAACATTGGGTCATCCAGCACCATACATTAAGTGCTACATGTCTCAGAGGAAAATAGGAGTGCATGGTCATTTCTTTTCAAATGACCAGTGCCAGTCAGCCCCCAAGAGAGCAGAACCATGCACTACAACCAAAACTTAACAAACACTCCCACACCATCTATTCCCAGTACTTAATCTTGCTATGCTTTCAGCCAGCTGACACCAGCTTATAGGCAAAAATGGCTGAACCCCAATCAACAGAAAATTGTCAAATCAGATTTTTTTCTTTTTTTTTTCCAGCCAAGTGTCTTCAGTGTGACAATTCACTGTGTCTTGGAATAAAATAGGAAAAAACTGTCACCGTTCAATACTGTCTTCACATCCTGGAACCTCGTTCTTGCAAAATCTGAAAAAGACCAATAAAAATTTCCATAAATGAAAATCCATTCAGTGTCATTCCTAAAGCCTGAGGGTCAAAGAACAACATAATGACTGTTTCAAAACAACTGATAAGGCATCAGGGCTTCAAGGATACTCCTGAAGTCTGTGCTTTAAGGCTGAAAAAGGCCAGGTTGGTTTATACATTGTCTACCGTTCAACATAATGGAAACATGTAAATAACTGCAAGGAATGATGGTTAAATAAAGCCAAAGCTTAAGGCTTGGTAAGATGCCCAGATCAAGTCCCATCCAAGTTCTGAAGCCACTTGTGTCCTGTGTGGCAAGTGAACCACTGCCCAGCTGCACATTCCATCCCAGAAGGCTCACACAAACACTTCAGTCAGTGTGTTTGTAGGGTCAAGTTTAGCAACCACCTAGGACAGAAGTTTCATGCACATTTTAAAATAAAATTCTAAGTATTTGCTTTCATTTTACTAGTAAATGTTGCCAATTTAACCCACTACTCAGGCTCTGTAAGGTGACAACCCTAAAACACTTTCCACAGTGACTCTGTTCAAGTAGGGTCTCCCCTGCTTTGCACAACTCCATGGGATGTTTTTTAAGGACTGGGATTCGTAAAGAGCCCATCACCATTTGTGTCCCTCAGGGACAGTTCAGTCTTAGCTTAAAAAAAATAATCTAAAAATCCACTTTATCACTTTGACACTGCACTTGCTCCAGTAGCTGGGTCTCACTTTGTGCATACGCAGTTCTTTTTGATCTCAAATTCAGTTTTATTATTTTGAAGTTGTGGAGGCAGATGTCATTGCAGCTACTTGGATAAACTGCCAAAGTACAGAAAGATGTTTCCCACCAGCCATAGCATGCTTTAGATGCAAACATTGTTTATTTCATGAAAATAATTGACCATGTGTACTAAGCAAAGAGCATTTCACAGGACAGATAAAAGTGAATTCTGTAAGGAAAGGTCAGGCCCTGAAAACTGCTCAGCAACTCCTAGCAGAATATTCAAAAGGGACTGGAGAAACTCCCAGAAGATAGTGTCATTGATACCTACACGTGGTATCATGGTGTCACTGTAGCTTTCATACAATGGTCTGCAGGCAGGCTTGAAGCCAAATTTCCTAAACTGAGGTTTACTGAAATGTGGGAAAATGTATCAGGAGTTAATTTTATAAATGCTTCATGCTTAAACTCCTTCCTACAGTATCTGCTGTTGGTAGCAGATGTCCACAATAGTGGGTAACAATCTGACCCAGCAAATGTCAGTAAGGGAAACAATCTGCAACAGAGACAAAAACATGACTGAAGCAAGCGACGGTGCAGTAAGAAAGTAATATTAATCTATTAATTGTGTGAATCTTTCCAATTTAAATATTTGAGTTTATTCTTTCCTAGAAGATAAAAAGTACTTCTAAGATTAAAAGAATTATTTTCTGTAGCTTCAGAAACACCTACAATAAGATAAAGCAAAGCCAGTTTTGGATGCTGAACTTTGCATGCTGCACTGAGCCAATAAATTCAACATAAAGCAAAAAATCTTATCAGGCCAGGCAGTAATTGAACACCCTTTGCTTGGTATATCTGTAATCCCTACCTTTCCTGAAGAGGAAATGGATCAACAGGTTTTTCTGACAGGTGTTTCATCCACCTCAGTTCAGAACTGTCTGAAAGGTTTTCTAGTCATGAGCAATGAGTTTGTCCAAAGAAGAAACTGAATTTCTATTATTAGGAAGTCTACCAAAATGGTACCTACTGAACACTAAAGGATGATTGACTCTGTTCTGCCATATGAAATTCCTCCTTTTTGTCTTTTGGGGAACATCCATAATAAGATTGCTCCTAAAAATTTTAGTGGCCTCCTGAACAAAACTGAGAGAAGATGCCTCAGCACTAACAGAGGTCAGTAAGATTTAAGAAGTCAAGGCTGGTCTTGCCCCAGGCTATTAGTAGCTGGGACTGAGGAGCACGTCTGAAGCAGAAGCAGACATGGAAAGAGTTTCCATTTGAGAAGACACTCTGCTAACTAAACAGATGACTCACTGCTAATTCCTCTGTGCCCACACAACTTAGATCACAACAATCACTGAATGGTTTGGGTTGATCCTCCTGTCCAACCCTCCTGCCAAGCACAGCACACCTTCCACTAGAGGTGCTTGAAATGATGCTCAGAGCCCCACTCAAACTGATCTTGAACACTTCCAAGGATGAAGCATCCACAGCTTCTCTGGGCAACCTGCTCCAGTGCCTCACCACCTTCAGAGCAAAGAATTTTGTGAGTATATCCAATCTGTCAGTTTAAAAATGCTGCCCTTTGCCCTGTCATTATGGGTCCTGCTAAAAAGCCTTTTCCTGTCTTTCTCTTAAGCTCCCAGAGCCTTCTCTTCTCCAGGCCACACAATCCCAACTCTCTCTGCCTTTCTACATAGCAGAAGTGTTCCAGTCCCCAGACCACTTCCATGTCCCTCCTTCAGACCCACTCAAGGAGGTCCACACCTTTCCTGTGCTGTCTTCCCAGAGGTGGACACAGTAGTCCAGACAAGGCCTCCTGACAGTGCAGCAGAGAGGCAGAATCACTTCCCTCAACCTGCTGGCCATGCTGCTTCTGATGCAGCTCCAGATGTGTGGCTTTCTGGGCTGCCACTGCACACTGCTGGCTCATGCCCAATTTCCCATTCACCAGGATCCCCAGGTCCTTCTCTGTAGCACTGCTCTCAGTCCATTCTTCACCTAGTCCGTGCTTGACCCTGCTGCAGACCTGCAGTGTTCAGATTTTTTTTTTTTTTTTTTCTTTTCTCTTCAGGTTTTTGTTCTGTTTTCCCTCTAGGTGCATCAGAGCCAAAGCTGACTTACAAACTCCAAACAATGCTGAAAGAACTCTCATGTCCTCGGGGTCTGAATGTTACTGCTTGTTAGAGAAGCGGAACATGAGAACTACCTCCTCCCACTCAAAATAAATCCATTACAGACAGAGTAACATTTTAAGGACTGTTCACCTCTCAATTGAAGAATCTTGCATTCACAAGACGGCACAATGACAATTTAATGTTCTCAATAAAACTTCGGACTTGTCTCATTCCTTGCAGCCATTCCTGAAGACTTGGCAAAAAAAAAAAAATCTTATTCTACCTACTCTGTAGTTTCTGTTTGTATTCAGTTAAGAAAACAGCATAGATTCTTTTCCAGCCATGTGGAAGCGACACTTCAGATATAAGGTTGCTTCACTACTAAAAAAAAATTAAGTGTATAGGTAAGAAGTTGGAGTTCAGTCTCATGCAATGGTAACCATCTTCATTTTCTACCTGCTCAACTGAGCACCCACACATTGTGTCACTGAACTGTCAAAAATAAGTTATCTTTGGGCAACTGGACTGCAGAATAAAGAGAGGCAGTGCTTGCAGATATGTTATGAAAAGACTGAATTGGAAAGAAAAATTTCTGCAGCTTTTGTGTTCTTCCACTTGTGACTTTGGAAATATCTTCATCTTCAATAAGGTGTCAAACTACAGTGGAAAGGACCTGATCCCTCCCTAGAGTTATTTCCTGAGGTAAATACAAAGATGGAACTATTTTACTTATATTTGCCAGGTATTGATTCAAAAGTTACTAGTTTTGAAATGATCAGGCAAGACCATCTTTTGACTATGTTGCACTTCAGTCAAGTTTGCTTTTATTTTTTTATTTATTGCCAGCTATTGCTAATATACTGAATTTACTGAAAATGTGTACTGTAAGTTTCTATCAGATGCCTGTACTCCCTTAAAATACATTTGATGGAAAAGGTGGTGCATGGAGAATAAAAATCAAAAGCAATTCTGACCCTAGAATTCTCACGAAGAACTTTTCTTCTCAGCAAAGCTTTAAAGGAACCAATCACAATACAGCTAATAACAGCAGCACTAATTATTCTGTCAAAGAAGCAACACCCAGAACAGGAATTCTACCTTTGCTAACCATGCCACAACTCTAGTCACAAACACACACACCACCAGGACTAGCCAAAGGACAGCACCATTAGGGGTAGGAACTAGATGGGGCAGAAAAGCAGCTGGGTAAAATCCTAGGCAGCCAGTGCTCACCATGGCATTTACACTTAATCTGAGTCATTCATATCGTAATCCGTCTCTTCATCCTCACTCTGAGTGCCATGCAGCATGCAGTAAGTGCAGAAAAAAAAGAAGGGAAAAGAACAGATTGCAAGTGAGTTAGAGCTGCAACAAAGTACAGTCCACTTACACTTGAAGAATCTGGGAATGACATTTATTTACTTTAAACTGGGTCCTCCAATCTTTGCAAGAAAGTATGGCAGCAGGCAATTCCAGAGAGGAATATTACACATCTCACTAAAATCTCCTTTTTAAAATGTCCTGAAGTCAGCAGAAAGAAGCCAATAGGGCCATGCAACATAACAACAGGGACAGAGAAGCACAGAGAAAACTGAAATCAAAACTGTACAGTAGGTACCTTAGCTTCATGTATGGGGCAAGATAGCACCTGAGAATCTAACCTTGGATGCTAACACGATGAATAAGCTTTGGTCATTTGTCCCAGGGTTTACAGTCCAATAAAGTGGTATGAAAGGCAATATTGCTCATCTGAATGCAGGTTATCTTTCAGCAGTGCTGTAGCTGCCACTGACAGCCCCCAGAACCATTTAAGTCAGAGTCTCAAATGCCACTGGCATCTTCCCTCAGGTATACTGGAATAAGCCAGCTGCTAACTTACGATGTGAGCTGTCTTCCAAAGAAAGAAAAGACAGGAAAAGGATTCCTAGAAGGAATGAAGGTGAAGCAGGACTGGATCATCTACCAGAAAATGCTTTGTCCTCTTCTGCAAGTCCAGTGCTATTAATTAAAACTGAAGTGCTTGTCAATAAAAATTCCATAGTAGCAACTTTTTGTGTCCTCCAACCCAACTTGCTGTAAAAGTAGTCAGAAGACTTTCTCATGGCTTCTGAAAGTCTCAGTACACGAACACATTATTCTGTTTATATCACTGGATAGCAGAATTTCCACCATACCAGCTTCATAAGGACCAAGTCAGACACTAATGAACAGATTGCAGATCAGAGGATTTATGCTAGCAAAGAGATGACAGCTCCTAAGCTCCAGTCAAGACTCCTGAACAAAGCTATCAGAAGCCTCCCAACAAAAATTATTTTTTTTCTTCATAAGTACAACCTATTAAAAATAATTTATCTATTAGAAACACAATCTATACATAAAAAAGGATTCTTCAAGTACTTCCATTTATTGCTAGCAACAGCTCGACTCTCCCAGGACAAAAGGAGCAAAAGTGTCTCTCTCTGACCAAAACTAACAGTAGTTCTTATTCATCATTATGGTCAGATCATGCTCTTCTCAATCCTCCTCTGAAAGGAGGACCAAGAATGACAGATCTAAGATTAAGCTTTTTTCAGAGCTACTGAATTTACAGAGTTGTAATGCACTTGGGAACTAACTTCTGTATTTAGAGTTGAATAGCTTCACTTTGTATTTTCTTTTACATGAGAATGCAATCACAGAATGTACTTCTGGCAACTTCTCAGGTTCTGTGAAGACAATACTGTTCCTTATGAGAATACTTATTAGGTTTTAGGATTTCACATTTTCTTTTGGGTATGTATCTCAGCACTCAATTATTACCACACACATCTTTCACTTGTCAATGTTTAAGATTCTCCTGAAATATCCTGGCAAAAACAGACCTTTGAAAGAGTGAGCCATGGCTTACCCAGGTTTATTGCTTATCCTTAACTGTATTATTACCTTACAACTCTCTGGAATTTTTATCTCAACAGTGACTAAAAAGCATTTGACTAAGAATCCAGCATAAGGCCTGAAGTACTTTTACAGAAAAAATTATACAAATCTTTCAATATGTGTAGCTTCATTACCATGTTATGGGGCACAGAAAGGAGTGAAGTTTTATCTATTTGAGGCTTCAGTGCCGAGACCCAGATCAATTTTTAGCAGTTAATGTTAAAGTAAGGAAGCATTCAAATGCATAGGAAACAAATCCCAGACTCTCAACTGTGAAAAGCAAATGCCAGCTAATAGTTGAAAAAAAGAGGACGGGTATGAGGAAAAGCAGACAGTAGTGAATTTAAAGAACTCATCTGGTATAACAAATACATGCTGACTGCACCATTTACAGTGGACAGGGAACCATTATCAGTCACGAGTGAGGGGAAAAAAGGCAATTAAGTAAGGGTCCAGAAGAGAAGTAGGCCTGGCATGGCTCAGTGAAGCCCACAGAATTTAACATCATTTCTTCAGCCCAATGTCTCGTAACTTACCTTTGCTTTTTCACTGGGTTCACTGGTTGTGCCATAAGGAGTGTTATGCAATTCCTTTGAGACAACACACAGAAATTCAGCCTGATCTTCATTGCCATAGTTATAGGAAGAGCCAATACTGACCAGCTGAAAGATGAGGGGGAAAAAAAAAAATCAATTGCATTTCCACATAAAAGAAGTTCCATAAATACTCATCATTAGTGCAAACAGTCCTCACTCTTCAGGCTGTTGGCTGTACCTGAAGCATGATTCTCCACTTCAGTGCAAATGTTTTGATGCTAACAAATACACTGACACTCCGATTAAGATAAACATAGATTTATTTTCGAACACTTACAGAATTAACCACTTACAGTTAGGATTATACTGCGAAAGAAGAGGCTACAGAAGCAGGCCAGTGGAGAAGCAGCCTGTTGCCTATTTCTGTTATTTACTGGAAACCTTCCCATCCTCCACAGTTAAGTTTTAAAAAGCTTGCAGGTGGTATCTTAATGTAGCATGATTTACATGTAAATGGCCGCATGCAGGAAGCACTTTAGCCTCAAGGGATGCCCACCACTTGACTTACAGAATAGAGGTACTTCTACTAAAACGTAGGTTGAGTGGACAAAGACAAATTTTGCATTTGATTGGAGAACAGCAAGACACAGCACGGTGGGACACAAAAGATTAACATCTGAAGTTCATGTGGACTGCTACGAGGAAGT
Source organism: Psilopogon haemacephalus (assembly GCA_013396835.1). Classification (NCBI taxonomy): domain Eukaryota; kingdom Metazoa; phylum Chordata; class Aves; order Piciformes; family Megalaimidae; genus Psilopogon; species Psilopogon haemacephalus. Next base: position 1,194,484 of record VWZI01001191.1, read on the forward strand.
TAATTAAGGAAGCACTACAAGCAGAAGCCATGTATAATGAGAGGTGGTGCGTTCACAAGCTTCTGCAGGTCTCCACAGCGAGTGAGAAATGAAGTTACTGCCAAAGAAGGATATGCTCAACATTACCACTACCTCCTATGCAGGATGCTTATCAAATGGCAGAAACTTCATGTAACTTGTCTTACCTTACACACAGCACACTTACCTAATGCTAGAAGCTTTACAATGCCTGCCTTTCCAAGCCAGAATCAGTTCAGATGTAGCCGGTTCATTTATTTTAAGGGTTTATTTCAAAAGCATGACAAGATCATGTATGGTCCTACTACTACTGACACAAGTCAGCCTGTTGCAGATACTATATTGAAGTGTCATTAGCAAAACTATATTAAGTCTACCTACCAAATCACCACGCATGTGACAACACTGTCCTGTTCCTCCATCTCTACCATTAAAGTGCCCTTGACTTGTTTTCTTGGACAACAGCACTTGAAACACCATCTGAAAACTCACTGTGTACTGCAATTAGTCTAGAATAGCACCACAGGGAGAAAAAGCCTTGTTGAGGCAGACACGAGGCAGCCAAGAATTCTTCTTGGGCCAAAATCTGTACTTAAGGGATCATATTATTCCCCTAACAAAAGTGGTACATGGACCAAGGTTAAAAGCAGCTTCCATATAGACCAAGGTTAAAAGCAGTTTCCATATAGCACTGGCAGAAGACCATAAAGCCTCGCTGTATTTTTAAGGAGGGAGAGGAGACATGCTCAGACAGAATACAATAGAATCAGCCGGGTTGGAAGAGACCTCCAAGATCATCTAGTCCAACCTATCACCCAGCTTTATCCAATCAACTATACCATGGCACTATGTGCCCCATCCAGTCCTTTCTTGAACACCTCCGGGGGCGGTGACTCCACCACCTCCCTGGGCAGCCCATTCCAATGCCAATCACTCTCTCTGTGAACAACTTCTTCCTAATAGCCAGCCTATACCTCCCCCAGCACAACTTGAGACTGTGTTCCAGCACTGTGGTAAGACAGCCAAGCAGGCACAAACCCAGACAAAGCCAAGGTCTGCAAAGAGGAGCGGACCATGTGTCTGCACAATGACACCAACACAATGCTAAGCCTAGGCCATGACCAAGTTTTTGGACTCTGACTGTATTAACATCCAAGGGCCAGCCTCCTGCTGGCAACCAAAATCCAGCACTCTCCAACTATCCACTCCAACAGCGCTGTCTAGGTCTGATGACCTTTCCCTCCTTCCTCTGCTCCTAACACCAGTTAGGTGTTTTGCACAACGTGAACCGGGTCATGAACACAGTCTTGTCAGAAGAGAACATGCCCAAGATACTTCTTCCACCAAAAGCCTGGAACGAAGTTACAAGGCCCCAGGGGTTTGCAGAAGCAGGGACAGGAGCTGACTGCAACACAAAAGCACCGTTCATGGTGAGAGGTTAAGGCAGCTAATCTTTCACAGGCTGCATCACAGCCTGTTTGTCTGACCTGCTATCACTTCCAGCACTTAAAGAGGAAACTAAGGAGCAACTCATCATCAGGGAGTGCAGAGCTACCATGTGGGGAAATGGCTTCAAACTGATAGGAAATTCTTACTAGGTACCATGAAGAAACTACTGTCAGGTTGGTGAGGAACTGGAAGAGGTCGCTTACAGAAGGTGTGGATTTCCACCCCCTGAAAGCACTGAAGGCCAGAACAGATGAGGCCTTCAGCAAACTGGGCTAGTGGGAGGTGTTCCTGCCCATGCCAGGGGCTTGGAACTGGATGAGCTTCAAGGTCCCTTCCAACCCAAACCATTCTGTGACTCTGTGACAATCCATAAAGTAACTAGTTACTTAGCTGCACAAAGTGGACAAAGTCCACTGAAAAACTGGATTTACTTCATATATAGAGAACTGGATTGGAATTGGAGAGAAGTGGAACTGGATGAGCTTCAAGGTCCCTTCCAACTCAAACCACTCTGTGACTCTGTGACAATCCATAAAGTAACTAGTTACTTAGCTGCACAAAGTGGACAAAGTCCACTGAAAAACCCAAGGATAGAGAACTCAATCATCTCATGACTGCTAAGCCCCAGACGTTCTCCAATCTTTACTTCCCCCACAAGTTCTTCTCTGTTCACAAGAAGCAGATCCAGGAGGGCACTTTACCCTAGTTGGCTCTCTCACCAATTGTGTCAGGAAATTATCCTCTACACACTCCAGGAATCTCCAGGACTGTTCTTTCACTGCTGTATTGTATTTCCAGCAGACATCCAGGAAGTTGAAGACTCCCACAAGAACAAGGGGTAACGATTGTGAGACCTCTCTCAACTGCTTATAAAAAAAATTATGTCCCTCTTCATCCTGATTGGGTGGTCTACACCATATTCCCACCACAATATCACCCTTGCTGTCCTTACTCCTTATTCTCACCCATAATAACTCAAACCTATCATCACTTTCATTAATTTGTGTGGTTCCATATGCTTCCCTAACACAGAGGGCAAATCCACCACCTCTTCTACCTTGCCTGTCTTCTGAAGAGTTGGTACTCTTTGATTGCAGCACTCCAGTTGCGGGAGTCATCCCACCAGGCTTCTGTGATGGCTGCCATATCACAGTTATCCTGTAGCACAATGGCCTCCAGCTCCTCCTGTTCATTGCCCATGCTGCATGCATTACTGGTTTAGTCGACTGCAAAACATCTGGATAACTTTTTGCCATCAGCTGGTGCATTTCAAGATAGTCACTTGGGCAACATTAAAAATGAGTTCTTCAAAACTCCACCACATGATACTCTCGTAAGCAGTTCCACACATGTGCCACTAAGAATATACTATTTGCATGCTATCAACTGCATGCTAGAAACTTCACTTTTTGAGATGCAGCAGCAGCAGCAAGGGTGACTGCAGAAAAGGAAACAGTGGGAAATGACTGGATTAGAACAGGAGCTGTTGTGTCAGAAATACCATTGGAAAGAGAGCAGTAATTTAGCACTTGTATTCCAAAAGTCACCCCATTCTCCCCAGTGTTGGTGGCAACACTTTAAGAAGGATGCTGGTAAAATGGAAGGTATTGCTGAACTCCCCTACCCTGTGTCCATCTGTCCCTGCCCTCCACCCACCCCAAAAAGTACTAAAAAGAACACACCACACATGAGAGTAATCTGAGGTCTGCCGGACACATGTGCTGCAATGCTTGGGAAAAGGATTTCAGATTATCCAACCTACTGCTTCTCACACTTCCTGAAAGGACAAACTCTTTCTAGGTCATGGGGCTTAAGTAGTAGAGAGAGTTTTAGTAACAAGCACTTAAGAAAGGGAAAAAAAGCACATTTAGAAACTCTGAGTTTCATAGCTTTGTATGACTATCCACACATATCCATGCAGAGATGTATTTTTCCTCATTGCTTTTTTCCTTCTATGACTCGTTTCATCACACTCTGTGCTAAAGCAGTGAGGTCCTGCTTGAGCATCTCCCTAAATCTCAACAGTGTCATAACTCAGCATAGGGAAATGCCAACATTGCTTATTAGAGAACACTAATTAGATCACGATCCATTCACTGCTTGCACACAGTAAGGATGCTGACACCAGCAGGCTGCCATCTGTACCTAAGGAAGTCAGAATGTCATGATAATTTGAGGCTAGCTGTAACTATAAAGTTATAGACTTCCAAGAGGACCAGAGTGCCCAGGAGGTGGACTGGGAAGTGTATTCCATACCCCTAAATCCTGCATCCCTCTCCCTCCCTCTCTGCTCTCAGAGGATGTGCAGGAGAAGCTAGGCCTGGCTGGCCTTGGCAATGCTGACAAATGTTTTGCTGCATCAGAACGGTTTTGGTATGGGGGTAGAGGCAAGGTGTGTGGGGGGGAGGCATTTGAAGGCCTGAGTTTGCTAGCCTGGGTTAGAGGGAGGTTTATGTGAAGCACGGCAAAGGTGTACTAGGGACTGTTGTGTATTTTTTTGTGCTTTAGTACTGTTATGTGTAGTTATGTAGTTGTGAATAATCTTTACGTTTAAACTTTCCAATCCTATCCAATTCTGTGCCTGAAGCATTTTTCTTGTACCCCTTTTGTAAGAGGTAGAAGAGCATCTGTCTCACTTTAAAGTCAGACAAATGGACAGCACAGTTATTATTAAATCAACAGAAATTTAATTATTTGCATTATATTGCTCGATTGGCCAGTACAGGTCAGGATTTTCCTGAAAAACAAGCCCACAGAAATACCACCAGGGTGTTTCCCGTTGGGAAGCAGCTCTGCAAAGAAGGGTCTGGGAGTGCTGGTGGACAAGAAGTTGGCCCTGAAACAGCAATGTGCCCTCATGGCCAAGAAGGCAAACAGTATTCTAGGGTACATGAGGAAGAGTGTGGCCAGCAGCTCAAGGGAGGTTCCCCTCCCCCTCTACTCCGCCCTGGTGAGGCCAAATGTGGAGTATTGTGCCCAGTTCTGGGCTCCCCAGCTCAAGAGGGACAGGGAACTGCTGGAGAGAGTCCATCAGAGAGCCACAAAGATCATTAGGGTACTGAAGCATCTCTCTTCTTAGGACAGGCTGGGAGACCTGTGGCTGCTTAGCCACAAAAAGAGCAGACTAAGAGGGGATCTTGTCAATGTATATAAATACTTAAAGGGTGGAAGTCATGAGGACGTGGCTGGGATCTTTTCAGCGGTGGCCAGTGACAGGACAAGGGGCAACACCTACAAACTAGAACCCAGGGGTTTCACTTGAACTTAAAGAGAAACTTCTTTCTTTGGCGTGAGATTGCTGGAGCCCTGGAGCAGACTGCACAGAAAACCTACGGAGCCTCCTTCTCTGGAGAGATTCCAAACCCACCTGGATATTGTGATCCTGGGCAATCTGATCTAGGTGTACCTGCATTAGCAGAGGGTTGGACTGGATGATCTCCAGAGGTACCTTCCAACCCCTACTCTTCTATGACTCTATCTCTTAAAATTCAGACTTCTAAGTAAGACAGATGATGACACTCAGAAAGGACAAAGTTAAAAAAAATCCTACAGTTTCACGTGAGTAAGGGTGAGCAGAGACTACCTGCTGCAAAGCTATGGTCAGGATTGTTCTGAAAGGTGAAATATGTAAGAATTACCCACGGTAATGAAGTAAATTCCTGAAGAACTTTTCCTAAGTCTGCAGCTCTGTGATTCTCAAAAAAGACCATTTAAGAAAAGTAGATGATAGAAGTGGTAGAGCTGAGAGGTCAGAGGAGTCCTGCATCACGTTACTCAACAGCAACAAAACCCCTGAATTTCTTTCTATCTTAAATCAATGACTGTACACCTAAAAAATACCTCAATGAACAAGCAAAATGGTTGCTACATCACCTTTAGGAAATTTTGAAGCTAACAAAGCTCATGCCTAACTCAAGTGAGACAAGTCTCAAAACCAGCCATTTCAGTAACTTGCTCACACTGAGCTGCTGACCTGCTTTAACAGCACTGTTTCAGAACCTGCACAGCACATGTCCAGCACAAACTAGCATTGGCATTGCCATCACAGGTAAGCAGTCTGTACAAACAGCATCCTTGGCTTTCTCTGCTTCCCACTGGAGTTACTCATATTAACTAACTCTTCATGACTAACAATATCCTTCTCTTTCCACAATGAAATATTCTCAAAACTGAATTAATTTCCTAACAGTTATTGTCAAATCCTATTTGAAATATTCTTAGACTCTGAACATTACTGCTTCTCTTTCAGATGTAGCAAACTCCTTGTGCACGAGAAGGCTCACCTTGGAAAGATTGGGGTTTGGGTTTTTTTAAATAAACTATGACAACCAATAGTTGTCCTGCCCTCAAATAAGTATGAATTTAAGAATGGCCTCTTCCCCTTTCAGAGTGAGAATGTTACAATTCATTCATTCTCCTGCCTTCTCAAAGGGTTTGCAGAAGGCTACTAGATAGACAGACACATATCAGCCATTAGCACTGGTGGCTGACATCAGGACCCCAGGTGTATTTATTTCACGTGTCCCAGTGCTCTCAGACCTCTATTAAGACTTCATATCTAGGAGGAAGAATAATTCATTCCCTTCCACATTTTTTTTTCCTTTTAATTTTATACCTGCCTTCATTTCTTCACTGCTCTCCCTCATCTCCCATTATATTGAGTTTCACTTTGAGCTTTCTGAAACATGACCATATGGGTAACATCATGATGCCTGTACCCTATACATCCCTCACAATGGGCCACATTTTCTACTTGAGTTCCAGAAAGTCTGCAAATCCAGTGTATTAAATCCACATCCAAATGTTACCTATATAACTGTAAGGAACAGATAATGCTTGGCAGCAGTCTAGGGTTAAGGTCTAGAACTGCACGGCCAAGTGTCCATAGAAACTCAGATGCAAAGTCTCGTGCGTGGCAAGTCACTTTACTGTCAAGTTATCCTCATGACATTGTTCTGATCTTTCAGACCTACACAGCAAGGAGAAGAAGCACTCACAGTATTTTATGAATGAAAACCACTACAGAACTCCAGGCTCCCAACCAATTCATGTGAGACAGTTCAAAACGGACCATGGCTACCTAAAGTACCAGAAACTGGCTCCAGTGCTACTGGTCTGCAAAAACCCCTCCCAAACTCTTTAACACTGGCAAGTAACACAGCAATTAACAAAGCAGTGGCCTGAGGGCAAGGGGAGGAGGAAGGATGAGACAGACTCAAAAATCAGTGACTGAAGCTATGATTCTTCAGTTGGGTTCCAAGAAAAGCTGCCAAAGAAGGGGGGGGAAAAAAAACAAAACAAAAAAAACAACAAAACAAAACTAACCAAAACAAACCAAATGAACAAACCAGCCAACCCAGGATGCTCTTTTCACTTGAGACAAGAGTTAACTGCTGGATTTGTTTTTCCCTCGTCCCTCCACACTTTATTTCTGAAAAATTATTTAAGTTGAATATATTTCATCTACCTAAAAAACCCAGTTAAGTTCTGAGTTCCAGAGGGAAAGAGTTTGAACTCAGAACTTAATAATTAGGTGGATGAAACACACTCAAACTGGAACAACAATTAGCACAGAAATGTTCCTTTCTAAACTCAGTGAACTCAAAGCTTTATTTATAGGGTTCCACTTTTACTCAACGAATACAGATCAAAGGCTGCTAACTTTGGAGAGAGATTTAAGGAAAAGAAGTCACCTATTGAGCAGGTAAGAACCCTTCCTAAGGAAATCCTTTAACTTAATAAACTAGGTGGGGGTTGTTTGGTTGCTTTTCTATTATCTTTACAATATGAACATTCATAATGTATCATGAAATACTGTGAATATAAATAAAAGCCAGTCACAAATACACACAAATTACTATGTGCTGTACATCCAGGAGTAAAGTGGAATGATTTGAAAGCAGCAGAAACGCAAGGAGGCCAAGCATATCAGTGTGAGGGCAAGAAGAACGGTGTGACACACCTCACTGCAGCATTTCTGGAAGCATCTCTCTTCCCCTTTCACTTCCCGTGACACTATCAGCAGATACTCTGACTGCTGGGCCCGGCCACAGCTGTACTGGGAACCTAAGCTGACAAGCTGAAATAACCAATCAGAGCAAAAAAAAAAAAAAAAAAAAAAAAAAGAAACAAAAAGAAACCTTTGTAAAGCTCAAACACATACTGTTATCCAAACGTACAAATCACACAGGTAACATTCACCTGCCACTAGGACAGGTTGCCATCAAGCCACAACTTTCATTTCAAGGTCAAATTTATGGAGGCAGCTGCAAAGAAGTGAAGAGTTACTGATCGTACACCAGAGAACTCCCCACATCACTTTGATGCAGCCAGCTGCTCTGAAAAGGCAGGAGGTTGGGTGCATTATGCAAGTGAGCATTGCTTTCCTGTGATACTTGCCAAGTGCAGAAGGCAACACAGACAGAAGACTGGAAAGTGTTATGTAAAGCATTATACCAAGCCTGGGTATGAAAGAACTTCATCTCGTTCCAGATACCGACAAACAAAATGCAGCTAAGGAAACACAAGGAGTTAACTGAGGGAAGAAAAGGTTAAGTGCTGCAAATTGGTTTTAGAAGGGGTAATTTACAGAAGGTCTAAGAAAATAACCACAGTGGAAAAAATTGTCTTGTTCTCATAAAAATTCAGCACCAAGAACTCTGCTCACTTTTCCCAAAAAATCTAATAATTCAAGAGTTTCAGAACAACCTCAGCTAAACTTCTCTGCTTAGTATAAAAAAAAAATATTTTGTCTTAATAATAATGGCAGCTCCTAGCTCATTTAAATTAAAGCATAGCCTGTCAGTGTGCTTAAGATTAGAGCTTTAAACCAAGTGTAAGTAACTAGACAACAATTGCCTGTTCTGGGTAAACTGGCTGTTACTGCTGCTAAGAAAGTTCATGAATAATAAATTTAATTTTATCCTGCTATTATGTGAATAATTGAAGGCAGCAGCTAAATACCATCCTCCTCATACAGTGAGCATAGTTAAGAGATCATCATGGTGACAGACATGGGTTACATTAATCATTAAAATTTACATGACTGAAACACCACTGCCAGCTAAAGCCTTTGTCTGTAGCAATTTTGTATAGTCCATAGTTTCCCATTCCATAGTACCCACAAAACATTGCTTTTATCCTGATTGTCTGAAGTGGTAACAATTGAAGCTAACAACCAACTACGATCACAGAAGTGGGGCAGCACAATTCTTGGCAGCAGTGTCCAGACTGGGACAGAACTGTAGCATTCTAGCAGTGCATTCACTCCCATTCCTTGGACAAGAGCATCAACACATCTGCATGTGTGCCCCACAAGTTCAACGCCCTCCACTCCCACTTAATCACCACACCCAATTGTACTTTACAAGAAGATTTCGAAACGTTGAGGGAAAAGAAATATTTTTTATCATAATCAGCCATTTAAATATCTTTTGGGGCAGAGAGCACAAGAACTCTCAAACCCACAGGAATATTATTCCTCTGAAGAAGCTATTTTCTATCCCACCAGTGACAATATGTACAAAGTGTGTTAGGTGCCACTCCAAAGACTGCTTCTGAGGGAAGCGTGCTGCTGAGCAACCTAAGTCTAGAAAAGATAAAACATTACAGAAATGCCACAGTGATCTCAAATCTTAACAATCAAACTGTTCACATTATACAGTATATTCCAATGATCTTTCAAGTGAGTAATGTCTGCTAAAAGCAGGGTCACAACACAACCAAAGGAGAGAATGGTGTAGTCTGAGGTAATGAGAAGCTGAGTGTTATGAAACCATACAGCTGTCATGTTTTATCTACTTCGTATTATGTGTCCAAGAGAAAGCAATGTGGGGGAGGGAGGAAGTGAGGAGAAAGCTGGATGAAACAAGGACATAATGTTAAAAAGGAAAAAAAAAAATCCCTGGAATTTTCCAGCTCTAAAAGAGATGACAATATTCTCTCAGCAACTGCACTGTCAAAGCACCATCACTCCCAAATGCCATACCCCCAAGGAGCACAAGGCGCTAGGACAGGTAAAAGCCAGCATCATTTCATCTGTTAAAAACTAAAGACCTTGTAACAAAAGCTGGTTTCTCCTGACAATTGTCAAAGAAACTTTGTCAATGCACCCGTCAATAAACACTGCTGTGCATTAAGAGAGGGCTTCTGTCAGGGACTTAAAGCAGCATGCAGCTGCTGTCACGCCAAACAGACCTGCTAATACCTGCTCCACAGAACAAAGCATGGGAAGCTTTCTCTGTGCTGGTTTAGTTCATCTGATCATGACTATCTCCTTGTCACCAGCACCTTCAGCGTTTCAAACATAAGCAAAACGTTTCTTTTACCTCCCTGTGCTGTACTTTTGAAAAGTGTTGCTTTGTTGTGCTACCAAAATGAGAGTGCAGAGGGTGAGAGGCTTGTGCTTATTCCAATCTCTCCCAGAGCTGACTCCAGACACTGAAAACAGTGCTGGCAGCTAAGCACTTGTGCCTCACTCCAGAATTACAGTCACTGCTCCAATGCAGTTTATATATTCTGGCAGGTAGGAATGTGAAGGATGAAGAGGCCAAGTAGTCAGTTTCTTATGTACAGATATTAGCAAAGATAACAGGAAGATTTTACCACTTCACAATGCATTCTTAACGCAGACACAAAGCTATTCTTATGAAGTACAAAGAACAGAGAGATCTGTGTAGCTCACACCTATCCAGCTTCACATCCATGCTGGTAACATTCACCTTCCTATGTCTATCAGTCCTTTGTATCAGAACCATTGTTTGGGCCTGACAAACATTTATCTCTCAAGCTCATCTCTTTCACCCAAAAGTTTTTATATTTTGCCATACCATTCCTATAAACTTGTATTAGTTAATGTTGGTTTCTTCACCCTTTAAAGGAAGAACATTTCAAACATGATGTGGATGCTTTTGCAGAAGGTTAGCACAATTCCCCTCCTGGAAAGCTGTGTGGGTTTTGTGCTTTAACAAATAAGGATACAAATACCACGTTTTAATTTAACTGTCTATCTTCACATATCCAGTTTCTGAAAATTACTGCATTTAAACAGATGTAGCACTTTATACTCTTCCTTAATACAACTGAATTTCTAGAAAGTTCTGTAATGATATCCCATGTGTTGTTTTGTTTTTTACCTGCTCAAATTTCCAGCCATCAGACATTGTGGAAACCATTTGAGTGAGTTCTTCTTCCTGGCACTGCAACACCCTGTACACGTGTTTGACTGGCACCTTCAGGAAGAAAGAGAAGATCCTGATACATCAGAGAAGTAACAAACAGTGAATTCCATGAAGTTCCCCTTCTTCAGAAATAGGTAAGCAACACACACCTTGAACAACTTGCCTTTTTTTTCTTTCCTTATTTAAAAGAAATCTCATTAGCTCAGATTCACTTTGCAGAAGACTCAATGCTTCACCTTCAGAACCTAGAAGTGCTGCTTAACAGTTACAATGACATAATTCTTACCTATCATTCCATGTGGGAGCAAACCACATTATTCAAAGTCATCTGAGGTTCTGCAGATGCCTGCCAAGCTCTAAGAAATGTCTGACCATATTAAATACTGTCTTTATTTCCCTGTCAAAGCTTCCCACCCAGAGCAATGAGTCACAGAATCCCAGAATCCTAGAATGGCTCAGCTTGGAAAGTGCCTCAGAGATTATCCACTCCAACCTCCCTGCCACGGGCAGGGACACCTCTGAACTAGACTCAGCTGCTCAAGGCCTCATCCAACCCGGTCTTGAATGCCCCCAGGCAGGAGGCATCCACAACCTCCCTGGGCACCTTATTGCAGAGTCTCAGCACCCTCACACTGAAGAACTTCTTCCTCAGATCCAGTCTACCCTGCTGTGTTTCAGCTTCAAACCATTCCCCCTTGTCCTGTCTCTAGACACCTTCATAGAAACTCCCTCCGCAGCCTTCCTGCAAGATCCCATCACACAGGCACTTCTAAGGTCCCCCTGGACTCCTCTCTTCTCCAGGCTGAACACTCCCAGCTCCCTCAGCCTATCCTCATAACAGAAGTGCTCCAGGCCTTGGACCATCTTTGTGGCCTCCTCTAGATTTGTTCCAACAGGGATGGAGGAAGCCATTAAGCGGCTTACTGGGGAAGCCATCAACTAAAGAAAGAAAAAGGAACAGACCCACTACATGCCATAAAACAGATAATCAAAATTACACTCACCTGGGAGATTTTGCTGTCTCTTTCTCTTATTTTGTCCTTTACCAGTTTTATTAGTGATGTGATATTGTAGAATTCAGCCTCTTCCAGTACACCTAGTACGAGAAAATTTTTTGGACAGACAGCATAAACCAAAGACTTGAGAACAAAACCACTGATTAGACCCTAAGATTATCTTCTCTACAGCTAGAAAATTATCTCTTTTGATGTAAGAGAGGTTAATTTACCCAACTAATGCTTCTGGCTTCCTTCAGGCACAGGCAGGTCAAAGTTTATCTCATTCTGGCAAACTATCCTAAAAAGCCCCACAGAAAACTAATGGCATTTCACATGCAGAATGAGGAGCAGGAAACACACAATAAAGAGCACAAATGCCATTCCACAGGAGACCATTAGACCACCACGGCTCAGACCCCACCTCAAGGTGGAATATGAAAGAGAATTCATATGGTCCTGAAAAGCTCTGCAGCTGCTACCATGCAGAAAACTTTTCTTCCTGTCATTTGAGCTCTTACACCCTGAAACAAAAGCTTAAAGACACATAGTACAGACTGCTCTCAGCCACATGTTCAGGACACAGCTGTTCTCCACAAACACCCTCCACTTCTCTTTCATTGATATCTTCAATACCCTATCAATACAGCCTCAGTGCTATGGTTTAAAACAGCCCTCTGTGAGAGTAAAAACTGTATGAATTTGGAACAGGGAGGGAGAAGCTGGGGGCAGAATTTACTCTTCTAGAGCATATTCCACATCACAGAACTTCACTCAAACTACATCTTCTAAAGCTTACTTGACAGTTTCACATGAGATTATGTGCTAAAAGGCATCTCCCCTCAAGTTTTAAAAATTATATTTTGTTTTTGACTGGGGAGGGAGGCTATGAGATCAGGAATCATATTCAGAACATTCAAGTAGCAGTATATACTAGAAATGCACAAAACTTGGAAACACATCAAAGTACTAGAGTGATTAAAATCTACCATCTACTTACAAATTACTTTTCCCAACCCAAGAGCAGCGAAAATAGTGAGCAAGTGACAAGAAAGCAAGAGATTTAGTAATGTCTTACCTTCCTCAGCTAGGTCCTTGTTAATAACCAGTTTCCCATGTCTGAGATAGTTCAACACTGGCCCAAAGTAGGTCGGGTCTCTGTCTATTAAATAGGCACCTGTTTCATCCTAGATTAGAGACAAAAAACAAAACCAAAACAGAACAGAAAAAAAAAAAAAAAAAAAAGCCCACCACCAACAGCAAAGAAACCCACAACCCCAAAACATGACAAAAAAACCCAAACAAACAAACAAGCCCCAAAAAACCACAACGATTTGAACATCCGAGCAGTAACTGCAAGCTACTCCTCAGCTTGGCATCTGGACAGCAAGCAGATACTGAGGCACAGCCACAGCCCTTCAAGCCAGGTTCACTAAAGACATTAAAAGGAAGCCAGCAGCACAGATGTAATGGTACCAGACTGACCACTCAGCTGAGTAATACATAACTTCTCTTAGCTGATCAACTCCCCTTGGCCCCTCACTGAAACACTATCAACAATGTTAGTGTGAAAGATCTAAGCAGTAAATGAGAGCACTGAAAATGAAGGTTGAAAAGCACACCTTAAACCAGAAAACTACCATTTTGTTTGGAAACCTGAGGAATCCAAACAAAGGCTACACTGCAGTGGCATTCAATCCCCAGCTGTTTCTTCCTCTTTGAAACCAAAGGCAAACAAAGCTACCTTCTCTTTAACTTCATCCCTCTGCTGTAAGCCCTTTGGGTTTGTCCTAGCTGCCATGTACCCATACTGGCAGTGACCTGACAACAGCTGGGTGCCAAGCAAGGGCTTGAGGTGCATGTCCTGAAGATGTCCTTCTTACCTACCCCGTGTGGACACAGAAGGGACAGACCAACCTATGTGATGCTCAGCTTACTGAAGAGAGCACAGGCCTCTGTGGGGCACACGGCAAGGCTCAAGAGATCCACCTGCAGAGCTGATGTTCTCCACAGAGATAGAGAGCAAACCTGGCACTTCCTAAATACTGCAGAGCCCGTGTATGAACAGCTGTGATCAAGGCAGCACTGACATCCTCTGACTGGCCAGAGGTCTAAGGAACACTGGCAAGAGAGATGTCCAACGGACCCACTGCTCCTTTCTACTATCGGTGGATCCACATTAACCCTTTAGCATCTACATTTTTTTCTGCAATACATATCTTACAGATATATATACTGAAGAGACCTGGCAGCACCCTAAATACCTTTTTAATTATTATCTTTAATATTCTAGTAGTTTACAGGGGCCACTAAAAAAAAAAATAAATTAAAAAATACCCACTACCAGCAATTTTAGATGCACTTGAATCATCCTTCCCCAAAACCAGGCGTGAGAGCAGTAATTGTTGTTCCACATGAAAATGATTCTACCATCCCAATGCTCTGCATCATTAACAGCCACAGGGGAAGGACTGGTCACTGAACTGTGACACCTCACCAGTATGTAAATTCACAGATGTTAACACTGGCATAGGACAGTGGGTGTGTTTCCAGGTAGATGGACTTAGTTTCTGAAGGAGTGCACTTGCCTGAGCAGGGCTGGTAGAATGTAGAAAGACCACAGCCAGAACTGAGCATCTTTCTGTAATTACAAGCTAAATGTTCACACAGTCAGACACGCTGTGGGATTAGAAGAAGCTGTTCAGGCAGCAATGTGTCTTCAAAACATAATAGAAAAGAAGAAAAAAGGAACTCAGAAGTCTCACAGTTTATGGTGTGATAGCAGGTTTGGTTTCTTCCTCTCTTTTTACATTAGTAAAAACCAATGGTTAAAGTCAAAGAACTTTGGCTCATTTTTAACATCCAGCAATCCAAACCCTGTCTCTAAGACTCACTTTAACGTAAAAATTCCATGTAAAATTATGAATAGCCTGAATAAATTCAGAGTAACTAGGCAATTTGCTCACCCAGAATACAGGTGTGAAAAACAGGCATTATTTTCACCTATTCTTCCTAACAGAAGTGTCTTGGACTTTGACTTTACAGCTCAGGTATGCTACAGACTCGTGTCAGAGAATCAAGATTGAAAATGTAAATCATTTAGTAAGAGCATGCAAAGAATGCACAGGCAGAAGAGACACTTCCCAGATATCTTCCTACAGAGAATGCCTTCAGCTGCCTGACTCTCCTTCAGTGTTCACTAAGCACCTCACGCTGAAATCACTAAGAAAAGCAGATTACACTAGATATGCAAGAATATTTCTGCAACCAGAAATCCACTAACACAGTCATCTGCTCCACCTGGAACTCTCCAAATACAGGCCAGAAGTCTTTCCACAGCCAGAACACTGCCAGGATTGGCTTCATCCACATGTACATGCAAACACATTATGTTCTCATCTATAATTAGGGTTCTGAGCACTTTCTAAAAGAAAGCTGTTAGACAAGAATAATAAATTGCACTTCAGATGTGATTTAGAGAGTTTAACGATGTAGCTGCAGTTTGCAGAGAGATAACTGAAGCAGCTTGAGTATCAATGGACTGCGTTGTTCCAACTGCGCTACTTCCTCTGCCAAATAGTTAATTAATTTTCTACCAGCCTTAAGCAAGTTTGACTCTCCACCCATGCAACTTGTGTGGGTATTTTGGCCACTTTCCTAGTCTCAGGTGAACACCAAAAAGGCCAGACAAATCTATATTCTAATAAGCCTTCACTTTTCTCGGTTCTTCACCTAAAGAAACTCAAGATTGCTCTCTATTCAGCAGTCACATCACCCCACCTTTTGACCCCTGAGATGTTCCATACAAACTTTGCCACTCTTTTTAAGGACACTCAAATCAAATGCTCAAGTTCTCTTTGCACACGCAGGACAACAATGCAATGAACTGTGACGATGTTTGTATCCTGACCCAGCCCTAGTTCTGCATTACTTTCTTCCCTCTACCAGGAGTCTTATCTCCCTTGTCTTTTAAGTCCTTTTCCACACCTGCTCCTTTTCTGCTATTTGAAAGACAGGATTACTGAGGTACAGTGAAGGCTGCATTTATTACCACTCTCCCACACCAAGTGGAAGAACCTCCAAGTTCTTGAATTTTGGATACCGGAGTCAGGTATGAGATTCCAGTAGGACTCAAAGGTAGGACCAAATGCATCCACCTCCCTAATCCCACTTAACCTTCTCTTCAAGAACTGCACTAGTTCAAATGTCAGAAATTTATTTCCAGTTAATTTTCTTTACTGAAGTCAAAACTACCCCAAAGATTTCTCATCAAATACTCTTCCAGAATGGACACACTGCCAAGCTCTTGGCTCAAAGGTGTGTGCTCCAACACGACTGTCTGAGCACCTGACACCATTTACACGTGCAGGGCAGTTC
Organism: Psilopogon haemacephalus; assembly: GCA_013396835.1. Taxonomy (NCBI): domain Eukaryota; kingdom Metazoa; phylum Chordata; class Aves; order Piciformes; family Megalaimidae; genus Psilopogon; species Psilopogon haemacephalus. The sequence goes on from VWZI01001191.1 coordinate 1,210,502, forward strand.
TGCTAAAAGCAGCAGTATGCACAGAAACACAGTAATACCTGGCACTGAGTTTGAATTTAGAAGTAATTGTCTCCTCTATCCCCTGCATTTTTAAAATCCTGATCTAGATGCTCAGAGCACATTTTTCTCAAACTGTGTGACCTAAAAACTTTGAGCATCAATAGACTGTCAGTACTGATCAAAACCACAAGAACGACACAAGGGGGCTGGAGTCTTTCAAAGTCCCTTCCAGCCCCTGACATTCTGTGATTCTGTGAACTCACTTAACCAGTCAGAGATCTCAATAAACTTTATCTCAGTTATATCTTCAAATAATGACTACAATTAAGATACTTTTCAGTGCTGACAGGTAAGGATGTGCTATAAAGAAGACCTTGATTTTTCTAAAACATTCAGCGATTGCTTCCTTTCTTCCTTAACAGATTCTGACCGAGTACAACTATGCTTAACTTTAGCAAGACATATAAAAATTCAAGCACAGATACAGTTGCCAAAAACCTTATCAAGAAAGGTTGGCAATCTCAGGGGGAAGCTTAAAAAATGATAGAACAGTTTGTGTTTAAAAAAAAAGTATAGAGATAAAATAGGGAAAGTGCTGAAAGCAGAAAATAACCTGACAGTAAAGCATAAAATATGAGCATCAGACTTACATACAAAGAGGAGTCTTAAATACAAAGATGCCCACAACTGCTAAACACACTAAATTCAGAGAATCATCCCCACAATCTCATTCTATTCAACTGTTTTTGCCACTGGCTGTGCCAAAGGCAGTCTTCCCTTTGTTGCAGCTGGAAATATCCCTGATGCCAAGATAGGCTGCACAGCCTCCTGTAACATCAGCACCTGGAGATCATAGTGAAAGCAAAGGTGCTGCATTTTCTGAAGCCTCACATTCTTTTTAAAAGCAAGCCTTAGTTAAATAACAAAAATCCATGTTGTGTAGAAATTTCGGTCAAGGAAAACTGTGTATGCAATTAGTATTCCTGATGTGCAACCCCTGAACAATTTCAGGTTCTTTTCTCACTTCTAATACACTTGTCCAGTTAAACTCTTTCCTAACTTCTTACACAATTGGTTTTCACAAGCCTGAGGAGGTGATCCTAGGCAGAAAGAGCTCTACTATTAGTTTTTAGCATTACTTGTAGGTTTGTTCTCATCTGAGACAAGCATTTCTCATGGCTTCAGTTTCCAAAGATTCTGATTTGGCAGTCTTGCAAAGCAAGACAGAATGTCAACTGAACTTCTTCCTTCAAAGACATACATCTACCGGTATACAAGCTATTTAATTACTGACTCTACTTAATCATGCTTCTAGATGTGCAGCCCATCCCTCTCCTTTCTGACAGCTGAGACATTAGAGCTTTCTACAAGCTGGTTTAACTCACTGAAGTTGTAAAAAATAGACCTCCATCTGAATTTTTGCTGAGTTGCATACTTATCAGGTGGAGCATGATCAGAGGGATGTGAAATGTCCCTATAAACTATGACAGGTTTTGTATCATGAGCACAACTCAGTATTAACCTGTTGAAAAGGCACCTAAGACTCCCTAAAGTGGGACATTGAAGCACATTCCAAAGTTCACAGACAGCAACCACGCTGTACTTTGTCAAGGCTACAACTTTCATGGTTCTTTCAGAGGGCTGTAGCTATTGGTTCTGATAATAATCTCAACTGCAGGCTCGTCCCACAGGATTCTCTTCATTCCATGTCCCCCACGTCCTCATCTACAGGTAGGGACAACTACAGCTGAGATGGGTGTAACAGCCATCAGTCTATGTATGAACTCAAATACACATTCTCTACCACTCTGAAGTTTAAAGCCAACCTATATCATGATTTTCAGGAAGAAAACAGAATGCAATCATACCCAGGGAATCATAGAATGGGTTAGGTTGGAAGGGACCTTAAAGATCATCCAGTTCCAACCCCCTTGTGCCATAGGCAGGGACACCTCCCACTAGAACAGGTCGCTCAAGGCCTCATCCAACCTGGTCCTGACCACCTCCAGGGAGGGAGCAACCACAATCTCCCTGGGCAACCTGTGCCAGTGTCTCACCACCCTCACTGGAAAGAACTTCCTCCTAATATCCCATATAAATCTCCCCTCTGTCAGTTTAAACCCATTCCTCCTCGTCCTGTCATTACAAGACCTTGTGAACAGTCCCTCCCCAGCCTTCCTGTAGCCCCCTTCAGATACTGGAAGGCTACTATAAGGCCTCCTCAAAGCCTTCTCTTCTCCAGGCTACAGAGCCCCAACTCTCTCAGCCTGTCCTCATAGCAGAGCTGCTGCAGCCCTCTGATCATCATTGTGGCCCTCCTCTGGACTCGCTCCAACAGTTCCACATCCTTCTTGTGGTGGGAAACCCAGTTCTAATACTCCAAACTCTACCTATTAGCTACACAAAACTGTGCTACACAGCAGTCACTGTAAATAATCTTTAATGTACAATTAACAAAAACATGTCACCTTAGTATCAGGTTACAGCTCATAATGGGGCTCCAAAAAGTAGAACTATGAGGTAAAAACTCAAATCACTACTAGATTTTGATTCACACATACGTGGCAAATCAGAAGAACCAGTGTCCAGGATACTGGCTGAAATCTCACCAATTGTTCCCTTGCAGTATCTGTATTCATCACTTCACAGCATCAGGTATGTCAAAATGAAACCATACAGACCATCTGCTGATGTGCTACTGTATGGAGGCAGTGCCTTCATAAACTTGGTGGGATGCCAGGGAAGGAGGATTCCTCTGCTCTTGAAAGGGTATCTGTGGCACCTTTATTCACTTGGCAGGAAAAAAGGAACTGCTTGGATTATGTTTTGCTCTTTACAGGAGATGAAGAATCTGGAGATACTGAATCAAATCCTTGGAAGAAAGGCTCTTTGTGTTTAAGGCATCTTAGGTACTGTAATTAATGCACTGTGATGGGTAGTCTAAGAGTTACACACTTCTGCAAAATCCATCAGGCTGCTGGAGAAACCAGGCTCTGAATGGCTGAAGTGGGAATCAATGGCTATAGATGGTCAAGACATCAGGGCATAAACCTCTGACAAATGTGGTACTGCAAAGAAGAGCATAGTTGGTATCTAACCAAGAAAGGCTTTGCTTTTTGTATATCAAATTTAAGACATCCAGGTTTCAAAGTCTAGACTATGAATAACAGGATTTTCTTCAAATCCAGCTCAACCCCAACAACCTGTAGTTGTCTCTACACCTATTCCTTTCCTCACTTTACCAAGCTACACCAGCTACAATTTTCTTTAAAAAGCTACTCACAATGACAGAGCAATGCCATCTGTATCTTGTTAAAGTGGTTTCCATTAGGCTTCTACACTGGCAAAAAAAGGATGACAGTGATATCTAAGCAGCTCAAATCATGCATAAGCACATTCCTTGGAAGCAAAGGCTATGTCTATAGCTGTGACTGAAGCTACCTTTAATTTGTCATGTACACTATTAACTACCAGCTACCTTAGGCTAAAAATGTCGAAAAGAATCAAGTCTCTCCACATCCTACCAAACAGCGACATAATCTTAAGATAAATTTATGATTTGCTGTTGCAACAAAACAAATGTGAGCAAAGAAAGCACGTTTAGGTCAGCAGCCTCACATGTTTTTGCAAGACAGCAGCACATCACCGTGCTTGTGAAAGATGATTGATTTTAGCAAGGCAGCCAAATGCCTCGATTAGAACCTAAGAATTTAGTTTTAAAATATTCCTCCTCTCTCTCCAACGGCATTAAGAGACAACAAATAAGCAACTTTTTGCATCAGAAACAGGTGTCTTAATTATTTAGCACGCCTTATCTTTTATTTAAGAAACTTTAGAAGACAGCTTTCCAACTCCATCCCAAGTAGCAGCAGTTTCTCACCTATCAGCAAGCCATCTACGTTTCAAATCTTGTTTTCATAGGTCAGCCTAGGCCAGTCCTCTCCAAAAATCCACCACACCACCACGCTTTAAGGTATTTTTTACTCTAACTCTGGAACAGCATTCAGGGTCTGTTCCCCATTAAATATTTAAACACCCTTTCTGACAGCTGCACATGAGAAAACGAATATGTTGACTGCTATCCTCACTGAAAAATATGCATTAAACATTTTAATCTAAAACCCAACTCATCATTTTCAACCTGTTGGCCACATATTCAAGGGTTATAAGCTCTTCCCTTATTTTTCCTACACGTACTGTATTTGAAGCCTATTTTTTTGTCCATTATGGTCCAAAATAACTTTAAGAGTCAGGACTACATACCAATACTTATATTGATTACTACTCATCAGTCCATTAAAAAAAAAAATCTTAACCAATAAGACTTTTTTCTCCCCAGCAAATATGAGTCAGGATGAATATCCGAATATTCGGTATCCATTTGCAATCCATGCAGAATGAGCAACGTTGTACTCGAAGCATTGCTGAAACCCAGAAAGCTACGGCTAAGGGAGAGATTACTGTCAAAAGCACTTTGGTCTGGTTTATGAGACTGAACAAGAGGGTGATGACAGTGCAGAATTAACACCAGATCGGTGCTGGCAGACAACTCCATTACGGCTCTAAAACTAACCCCGGCCAGACAACAGGAAAACTTAAACAAACATGAGAATGACCCCGTGCTCTCCGCCGGCTTTAGCAGCAGCTGTGTACTTCAGCAACCCAGCCGCTTCGCACGGACTCAGCCCACCCTGCCTCCCCCCAGGCTGGGCTCCCCTACAGTACACGACCCTCTAGAAACCGCCCCGCTCACGGCGGAGCCCGCGCTGCCGCCTCGGCAGCCGCCCAGGGCAGCTCCGCACTCCCTCTCTGCTGTGCCCTACCGCCCGTGGGCACGCCGCGGCCCAGGCCACGGGAAGGCCACGCCGCGCACCGAGCCCCGGCAGCGCCGGCTCCCACGCAGGGCCGGGGCAGCCGCCGCGACTCGCCCTCCACGGGATACGGGCGTGTGGAGCGGCGCGGCGGGACCGCGCTCACCTTGTCCGAGTCCAGGTCGGGGTCGGCCTGGCACAGGCGGAAGAGGAAGGACTTGGGATCCCTGCAGAGCGTCTGCCGAGTGGTCAGGAAGCAGGTGCCCCCCACGTTCAGCCGCACCCACTTGCCGGGCACGGCGCCGGGCGGCGGCGCTGAGCTGCACCGGCGGCAAGGCCCGGCCGGCCCTCCCAGGCCGCCGCCGCCGATCGGGGGAACCGGGAAATCGCAGTGGTTCTCCGTCGCCATCCTCGCCGCCGCCGGAAGAGTCCGCCCCAGCTACAGGTCCCGGGGCGTAGCTCCTACCGGAAGCGTCCCGCTCGGAACTGCTCCCTGGTCCCCGCTCGCCCGGCGCCTGCGCTGGAGCGGCCTCGTCCGCCGGGATCATCGGCGACCTGGGAATGCGCCGCCGTGTCTGAGGACCAAACCGGTTCTGGGCAGGCGCCCTAGGCCAGACGGGCGGCTCGCCGCGCCAGGGCCGCGCCTCCGGCCCACGCCTCCCGCAGGACCGCGGCCAGCCCGCAGCTACCGCCCGCCCGCGTCCTCCCCCCGAGCAGCCCAGGAAGGACGAGGCGGAGGCCGGGCCAGGACCCTACATGCCTTTATTACAGACTACCAAGCATAAGTGAAATCCATCATCCAGTCACTAGCTACACATCTACAGCACAGAGATCTGTCGAGAAGGAGAATAAACAGTCATTAAATTATGAGATATGATTAAATCATCGACCAATAGAAAATTTATATAATAAAGCCAGAAAAAAGGTGTAAAATATAGTTTACAATAATTATTCACATTCAAGGCTGTACATCAATACATACAACACCATGGCCCCGAACATGAATTCAATCCAAATAACTCATATATTAGAATTTAAATAACACAGACTGAACTAGAGGCCAACGAGAGTCAGCAAATAACCTTATAAGAATAAAAATACAAAAGTGTGTATCTTATATCATTGCATTATTTGCTTCTGCTTTCACGAGTTCTTGGAGGGGAGGGAGATTGTTTTGTGGTGGTTGTTGAGGAGGTTTGGGGATTTCTTTCTTTGTTGGGTTTTCTTTTTTAATCTGTACATCACAGTTACAGCTACAAACCAGGTAGAGAGTATTACACACGTAACTGACTGCCACTGACCAGCAAACAGCTAGCATACAACTACCAAAACTGAGTATGATTCCTGGTTCCCGGGGTTTTTTTTTGCTTGTCAGATACAGTAATTTAAGTTCTGCTACCATTCAGAACCTTTGCCACATCCAGAGTTAGTACATGGTCATAGGAAGCTTTTCACCTTACATTCACTACTGTGCTGACAGACAGACCAGATTACCGGGTGCTTAAGAACCTCTCCAACTGTTTGCTATATAGAAAGTGTAGTTCTTCTGAGAAGCGGAAACTCTTAAATTACCAGGCTTCACTGAAAGCATGCTGCTCGGGGGCAGAGAATTACTTGCCTAAGTTTCTTGATCACCTCATGGACATCTCTGTCATGAAGCCTTGCAGGAGCACTTCCATTTAATTGATAGAATATTTGCATAAAATAGTACAGGCATTCAGCAAAATTTAGATATAAATACCACACCTATTTCTGTAATTTGCTAGTAGAAAGAATGATCAGAATCCACAGACCACATCTTTAGGCAGTTACCAATACACAAGTTCTCTCGTCAGCAAGGTGTTGAAATCGGATGTTTTGTCCACAGGCCAAAGGAAGTAACTGTGCTGACTTCATTAGATCATTCTAAAACACACTGTTCAATGTGCATGTGGGAAATCCTTAGGACTCTTCAAAGCTCCCAGCACAAAAGGTAATGATATTGAGCACATGGCATCAAGCATGAACTACAATTACCACATTTTTGGTTTAACCTACGGAGATTTTTCTGGGCTTATAAATAGCAGGTACTTCACATCTAAAGCACATCAGGAGAAGAGAAGTGGGGCACAGTCCTGTTTGAGATCTTCAACACCTAAGTGTTTAGCAAATGAGATCTTAATAGGTAACATCGATCTGCTCACAGTGCCTCAACATCACATGTGAAGGACGACTTCCTGAAAATAAACCACTTTTCAAAACTAGACTTTTAAGGCCAATGGCAATAAACTCATCTCTCTAGTTCACCAAAGCAGTTTTAAGCTTCCTGTGACTGGGCCAGACACCTGATAGAAGCGTGCAATTCAAAACTCCTAACACTAGCATTTCATCCACCCTAGAGAAAACAGATGAAAGACAGTTCCCAAGCAACACAAATTCCATTACTGACCTGATTCTTCATTAATAACTGGCAATTGTTCAAAATGCAAAAGATGGAATGAATCTATCAACAGATTGGGTTCTCAGCAGGGTTGCAGTAAGGAGTCTGAAAGTCTTCAAGTGCCTAACAACTTTTTGCACTTTGAAAGACCTCTTGAACAAAGAGAAATTAACTGGTTTGTCTGCAGCTCTGAAGCTCCTTGTACATTTCTTTCCAGGAACTCACATGAACCACAGGAGTGATCTTCAGAACAAAGATCTGAAGCTGCCCCATTTCAGGGATAAGCATTTAAAAGAGGAACCAGCCCTTCACAGTGTGCAGCACCTGCCAATTTAAGTGGACAAACAGGCGAAATATACTCAAATCCACAGGGTTGCTTTGTCTTGCCTCACTCTATTCTTCAGTCATCTTTTAAAACCACGTGTTTCACTTAAGAGTCTAAGGAGAACAAATAACCTCTCCTAGAAGAGTTCTAGTCTACTTCCAAGGAAGCAGCAGCTCCAGAAGACTTAATTTGGAACACTCAGGTTCTATAGTGAGGGAGGCCTTTAAGAAACGCTCAGTTTCCTAATGACGCCATTGCCAGAAGAATAAAGTAACACTAGAATGCAGACATCAGCCTTCCATACACCTTCTTGATAGATTACTGCTGTAAGGACTTCTGTCTTAAAGCTTTTGGTGGAGAGAAGTCTACTGAAGGAGGATTTTCAAGGTGTGAAAACCAGAAATTATTTTGTTATGGCAAAATTACTACAATTCTCAATAATACAGAAAAAATGCTTAAGCGTTCCTAGATTTCCACCTAGTGAAGAAGCCAGCGGAGATTCCTGTCTCCTAATAAGCCAAGGTATTCACTACTGGCAGAATAGTTTTGCCAGGCATTTTATGTCAGGCCAAGTTTTGTCATACTGACCAGTGGCACCACAAGTCTCTGTCACTGCCAAGCTCTCCTGTATAAAGTTAGGAGTATATCTACACCACTATACCAAGAATTAAACCCAAAAGTGGTAGAGCTGTATGCAGCAGACTCAACATGCAGCTGGAATTTGACATCCAGAGAGCAGAGAACAAATGGATAGCAGTGCAGACTTCAAATACACATCCAGGCACAGGCAGAAGGTGCCCTGTGCTATTCAGATTCTAGTGACAAGTCATGCACCTTGTGTGTGATGGAACTCATCGTGAACCAAAGGGAACGTTGTTCTGTCTTTCTCACTTCAGCCATTTACAGGACACTCTAGCTTCTAAAACAGCAGGCACTGCAAGACAGGGATTTCCTTTTGCCAAGCCTGTGTTCACAGTGGGTAAGAGGCAACTATGACAATGCAGCTCCTCCAAAAGAAGAGGCAACTGCCTCTCCTTTAAAGACAACAGAACATGTGAACTGCCATCAACTACACAGCACAGTTTAAGAGATCAGTAATAAATCTCCTTCACCCTGCACAACCACAAAATACCTAAACATTCACATGTTTTCTGAGACTACTGCTAGCTCAGGAGTTTTTTCAACAGTGCAGCAAAACATTTCTTTGGTGAGACCTCAAAGTGCAAAGAGCTGGTATATGCAAAAGGTGACTAAATAGGTGTGATGTTTATACTGTGTTCAAAAGAAGGACCAGACCTAGGTCACTCTTCTCTGCAAGGTTCAGGAACACAGGCATGTTGAAAATTCCATTAGGAACATTGGTTTTAGGACGTAAAGTTATGTCTTTGCAACATTATAAGAAATGTTTGACCACAAAAAATCCTTAATTTGAAGAGGATAAAGGAGATTGATATGAGAAATACTTTCATGTCATAGATATGCCTTCAGTACCATGTATTTTCCCCTTGGTATTACCAGCATGTTCCTTAGAATTTTGAGCCAGATTACTTTATGGATCTAGTATTTTGATTGGTAAACGTTTTTAGAGTTGCTAAGTATTTGGCCAGGGACCAAAAATAGGATTATTTGTGCATCTCATTATACCATGAGACAAAAAAAGGGTCAAGTAATCTATTGTACAAAGCTTTCACACTTTCGTCTCTACCCAGGTAAATAGGTTGGCCCCACTAAAATGCACAATTCATGCACACCTTGGAAAAAGCTTCTAATCCTCATCTCCTGAAAAGGTGAAAAACTATTTGCTACTTCAATAGTAACCTTTTCCCCCCCATAGTAACTAGTTAATTTTTCAGTTAGCATTAGTTAAAAGCATGCCAGTGAGTTTATTGTCCCTTGATTAAACAGAAATGATTCTTATCAAAATTGAAAATTGAATGTTTAAAATCTTAGCTGCTTCAGAAGCCATTTCAATTCTAGAAAACTTTCAGTGCTGTGTTCAGCATTTTACTCTTTCAAATCCTGTATCATCGGAGCCTGTCTGCCAGACACACACATCTGATTCAGTCACGCAATTACTAAAGTACCACATAAATCCTGCGACCAGAATTACATCAGGAATTACACAAGGGTGCAACTGACCTGGCTACAAATGCCATATACCAATAAGCCGGAGGACTGTGAGAGGAGGAAAAGCAAACAAAGAAGTGATGCTTAGGAGAGGAATATAAAAGCTCCCTGATGAATTACAGTTTAATGATAATCTGAAAGTCACTGAAAAACTCCAGCCCCACACAGTGCCAGGCTGGTTCATGATTCGGCTTGTGTGCGTCTGGATTGATTTTAACTCATCTGAAGTGAAGCTGGTAATGCAAGGTCTATCCACTAGTCTGCAGCAGAAATTGAGCTGAAGTGCACAAAAGCAAGATCTTCACTGCAATGATATGCATGTGGAAGCCTTAACAGAAGCACAAAGAGCAAGCAAAGCGACCCTGAATTCCATTAGGTTTTTGCTTTTCTTTTTTTTTTTCTTTTTTTTTTTTTTTTTTTTTTTTTTTTTTTAAAAAAAAAAAAAAAAAAAGGAAAAAAAACAAACAACAAACAACAGAACATTTCAGACATATGCTTCCCCTTGAGATGGTAATAGGTGGGTTGAAAAGATTCCTCTGATCGGCTGCACACGGAGTTCTAGCAGCAAGTAGGGAAACTGGGACGTTTTGGCTGAGCTTTGCTACTTAGCAGCATTCTGGTGGTATCTGTGCCGCCAAACTTCCTGTATCTTTTTGCACCATTTATGAGCGTTCCCACTTGGGTCCATCAGGTAATATGTCCTGTTTGGCTACAAGTGAACAACATTTGAATGAGTACTCTGAACAGCGTAACCAAAGAGCAGCCATTATTCTGTACCAAACAAAAAATTAATTATTCAGAATCATTTCCTGAACTCCCCCAAAGTTCAACCCAGGTCTATGACATCAGCAGTGACTGAATAACCATGCAGTTGGCCCCTCAGCAGTGGAACAAGTCATCTGACAAATCCCTCAATCCAATTCAGAGGTTATTTACACACAAATAACAAGAGCCACACTTGGCTCTTGCTAGAAAAATGTATGTCTGGGGTTTGGGGCGGGGGGGATGGTTTGTTTTGTTCTGGTGGGTGGGGCAAGATTGTTTTTTTCTGTTGTTTTGGGTGAGGTTATAGGTTTGGGTTTTTGTGTTTTGGGCATTTTTTTCCATGTTGGTTTTTGGGTTTGTTTTAAATTAAGGCTACCAACACTTTTATTTAAGGCACTACAGTTTCTCCAGAAACACTCATAAAAAGCTTACAATAACTAGCCACAGACATTAGTGCAACTTGCAAAGAAACTGAAGAAAGCCACTTACTGTGTGAACAAAAAATGTCTTAAAATTCTTGGCTTCTGGCCGCAGCTCCAAAGACCAGGGAATTTCTCCTTTTAGAACTTTGTTGACAGGATCCACGTAATACAGGTGGGGCCCTTCTGTGAGCAGCAATTGGCGCCGGCGTGCAAACAATCCCTAGCAAGAGAAGCAGAAATGCAAAAAAAAGCATGAGAAAAAAAAAAGTAACTGCTCAGATCTCTGAATTCAAACAGCTCAGTGTGAGGATAGGACATCTGAGCTTGTGGGCCTTCTTTTTCTCCCTTTTGCTTTACCTATTTAACTTCACTCCTCTTTTCTTTTTTTTAAGAGGGTAGCAGGGCATTCCTACTACATAGCAAATCATTTGGCTTCCTTAAAACAGATCTTACATTATGAGAAAACACAGAACTAGCTGCACAGAATAAAGCAAAATATGTTTGTCAGAGATTCCAGCACAGAAATCAATACTCATGATTTTGTGGAGGAATCGGGAACAACAGGTAGTAACTCAGAAGTCACATTCCTGCAAAGCTGGCAGAGACCATCGCTGCTCACCTGTACATTAACATTTAAAGCTGTTCTAGTGTCACCTCTGCCCCTCTCAAGATACAAGCACTAGCCAGATGCAGAAAAAACACCATCGCTGAGGACAATATGGGTGTGCATTTTATTTTCTGATATTTGTGGATAGATTTACATGCCTACATGCATCAAGATGAAGTGTTTAGTGGGCTAGATCAGATTAGGATAAGGAAGAAAAACCTATTTCCTAGTCATGGGATGAAGTGTATCAATAGCATATTTACTTTTACCTTTTTCCAAAAATCAAAAGCACAACACTGAATTTAAAGAAAATGCTACATTTAAAAAAAAAAAAAATGTGACATTTGCAAATAAACAGGGAACTCCTAAAATGGGTTCCTTCTATGCTACAATTACACAAAAACCCAACAGCTAAGCCTTGTTAGAGGGAATTAAGAGAAGCCCTTACCTTTCTTTTGTCCACTGGACCCATTTTCAGGATTAAGTTATTTTCTACGAACTGATGCCTTAAAAAACAAAGAAAAGTAACTATTACTCCAGAAGTAATTCTGCCACAGAAACAGCTTTTAAAGTCGTTATCATCATTATCAAGCAATTTTCCATGTCTCTCTCTAGTGTCTCCTTTGCCACCCAAGAGTTCTGAAGAACTTTACTAGATGAGACTTGGACTCTTCTTCATCCCAAGCCAAAGAGGTTTTTCCAATATCAAACAGATGGAGAAAAGAGTTACAAATGAGAAACTCCTCTCAGAAGTGAAAATGATTGAGTATGGTGTCTGGAAGTATTTTGGTTAGATAGTGGAATATTATAATTCAAATAAAAACAACTTATGCAGCAGAAAAAGAACCTGTTCGAGCTCTACGATTGTGCAAAGGGAAGACTTCTTAGCACTGGTAGAATGTCATTTCTGCATATTTATAAACATACTCCACAACACCCAGGCTTTGTCAATTCTAGAAGCACAGAATCAGGTTTTCCTTGCTATTGCTTTAAGAGTAGAAGCCAAGAAAAACCTAGTTGCTGATTGTTTATTTGAAGATATTAAGACTGACACATACTTGAATGACTGATTCCTTACTGTTGTGCAAGTAACAGATGAGCTACGTTCAAAAATCTTACCAAGGATTTCCACCAGCTTGTTTTGCCAGAAGTAACCTCTTTTCATCTTCAGAAAACTGTAAGTCCAGCTCAAAGGAATTGTTGTCAAGATCATGAATATACTGTTCAATATTTCCTCCTGACGTCTGTGGTGTACTTGTCTCTGCGGCAGACAGTGAATGGGAAGAGGCAGAACCAGAAACTTGCATGCAACCAAACTGACTCAGGAGATTGTCATACTAAAGGAGGAAACAGAATTAAGAAACTCCTTTGATTAAGAAGGTTATTTTGCACTAAACCTCAGTTCTAATTTCAAGCCTGCCTTTTAAAATTAGTTTTAGGACAAAAAGACAGCCTATTCTCTACAAGCACTTATCCAAAAAAAGCATGCCTAGTCAGAAGCAAGCTAACTAGCTAGCATTGTTCTCCAAACACTCGCTTTATCGGGGGAAAAAAACCAACAAAAAAACCCCCAAACAAAAACCCCACCCACAACACACCAAATAGCAAAATGGTGACTAGTTCACATTCTAGTCAGGAATTTTATATTCTTAATAACTGCATCTCATCAAAATGAAACTGATCAGTTATATGTAACAAACATTTAATATGCAGCAATTATGCTTTAAAGGAAAGGCTTACGCAGCACCAGAGCTGAATATAACAACAGACAAACATACATTTCCATAACAGTCTTCATCGTCCTCTGACATAGCAGGTAAATAGGCTGTAAGCTTTGGTGGTGTCTGAAGATGTAGATTCTCCCACACAATGGATTCGAAGAAGGGGTGAGCCTTGAGAGGTCCATATCCTCCCATTTCTTCACAACCTAATCTGTTGGTAGCATCTAGAACCTTAACAAATGAAGAGTTAGCATGCATACAGTAATGACACCGAAGGGGCAAGCACAAGCAGCACATGAGGCATTAACCCCAGCTGTCTCCCAGCCCTAAACACACACATCTGGAACATGCTGGAGCTGTTAGCACCTCTTGTCAGCAACAGCTGGTATTGGACCAATTCACAGACCTAGAAAAAAGGAGCACTCCTTTTGGTCCACACAATATTTTGTCTTTGTTTCACAAATTCTCAGATTGGAAGAGACCTGCAGTCAGCAGAGGTATCTCCAACTAGAGCAGGTTGCTCAGTACTTCATCAAGTTTGACCTTGAATGTCTCCACAGACAGGGCCTCAACCACATTGCTGAGCAACCTGTTCCAGTGTCTCACCAACCTCATTGTGCAGAACTTTATCCTGTAGTGCAACCTAAATCTAGTCTGCTCCAATTTCAAACCACTGCCCTTCATCCTACCACCACAGGCCCTTCTGAACAGCCCCTCCTTAGCCATGCTGTAGGTCCCCTTCTTCATAAAGAGAGATGCAAAACCAAGTAAACATACAGAGAAAACCTGATGGAGCATAAGTCATTTAAGTATAGCCCAGCATCACATTCCAGTGATTCAACAAGCTGCAGAAGCTGCAGTTGGGGTCAAACATCAACCTCTCAAGCATCTGAAAACCACACAGTTCTCAGCGTAGCAAGGTGGGGCTGGTCTCTTCACCCAGGCACCCAGTGACACAACAAGAGGACACAGCCTCAAGCTGCGCCAGGGCACATTCAGGCTGGATGTTAGGAAGAAGCTCTTCACAGAAAGATAAATTGGCATTGGAATGGGCTGTCCAGGGGGGTGGTGGAGTCACTCTCCCTGGAAGTGTTTAAAAGGAGACTGGATGAAGCACATTGTGCCATGGTTTATTAATTAGAAGGTGTTAGGTGATAAGTTGGACTCAATCTTAGAGGTCTTTTCCAACCTGCTTAATTCTGTGATTCTGTTGACACAACCCAGACTACCATTCAGCAGACACTGGCTTTACCATAGAGCTGGCCTGGACACAGAAACACACTGCAAGGCTTTTTACAATGGCTGTACTCAGCCTCATCCACAAACATAAGACTTTTTTCCTCCTCACTCCTTGCCCCCAGGCTAATAAGGTAGACTACTGAACTTCAAAAAGCTTATACGACCCAAAACATTCTGTGTTCATTTTAGGGTCACGGCTTCATCTCACTAAAGAGACAGGACTATTTTTCTCTTCCTGTTTGTCAAAAATCCACATGCAGAGTAATTCTTTGGCTGATATTACTGAGACATACACTTATGTTTTACTTAATGCATGTTAAAATGCAAGATAAGCCGATTTACATTGAATTTCCGTCTCTGTCAGGCCTACTGAGTCACTATATGACCCAAAAGACTTTGAGCAGTATGCAAACCTAAGAATTTGAATCTTCACTTCTATACAGTGGCTTGTATTTAGAACCACTTGTTTCCAACTTTACTGAGACATTCCCCACCTATACTTCTGAGCTCAGATTTTAAAAGTGAAGTGTTGTTGGATGTTGGTCCTCAAGACACTGCCCTATGCAGCCAGCAATGCTTACAGCTTGCCAGGCAATAGAGTGCATAGAACCTTCAGGATAAAAGACTTGCATAAGCTGAATGTTGCCAGTGCTATCAAATCATGTAATACCAGTGAACACTTACCAAAAGTTTCTCAACAAGGTCTTTTGCCTTGGGAAAAAATTTTTCTGGAAAGTCATATTCCAACTTTATTATCTTCTGGAATATAAGATACTCATTTCTGCAAAAGAGAACATCATCAGCTCCTTACTATTTCTCCATGGTTCTTTCACCTTCACAGCATATAATCTGGACAAACACTGAACCTGAGATCTGTTAGTTAAGACACTTTCACATAAGTCTTCCTAGGGCAAAGGAGCACTGCCTACCAAGTGTCTATGTAAGCATCAGGTACTCAAAAAATAACCAGGAAAGTTCAAAAGGCTCAATACAGAGGTGCCTTGTACCCTTTTCATGCAGGCATAGTACATTTGTGATGTAAATTACATGAAGAATCCTATGATAAATTAAGGAATCTCTCTCAGGAACTCTACTTAGAGCTATCTAAGCAGTTTCTGTCATCAGAAAGGACAAGTAAAAGCAAGCAAGACATTAATAGCAACACTGCACCATAAGAAGTTGTACTTCAGAACTGATAGTAAGATAAATGACAAAAGCCAATGTATTTATGATCTACATGTGAAAAATTAGCTTCAATCTCTTACCCAGCTCTAAACGGAGGCAATCCAGCCACAAGTTGATATATTATACATCCTAGAGCCCAGAGGTCAGAGCTTCAAAAGAAAGAGGAAAAAACATGTTTCCCTGAAAGTCTTTAAACTGCAATTTAAAAAAATCCATCTTTTAAGTTTTTGCTACTTAGAACACAGTACACAGAACACAGCTTGCATAGTGTCATTTCTGCTTCATTCTTCAACAGAACAGAAGACTATTACACCACTTTGCAAAAACCCAAAGTATAGAGCAACCAGCCCTCAACAACTGCTTGTGCACAAGTGCAAGAAAGCCAATTTCTCAGCCAAAATAACTAGTGTATGTAATGAGACTAAAAACAATACTTATCCACTACCACAATGCAAAGATGCATCCAGCTTACTGCAATATGTGGTCCTTCAGAACTGAAATCCTTTCCTCTAGGTATTTTAGGCATAAAAGTCAAAATACAGCTCTTATACATCAATCTTTTCTTAAGTCAGCATCCTAAGAGAGTCAGCAAAGTTCTGAAATAAAATGGAGTGCTCACCTTTTGCAGGCAGATTTCTCTGTCAGCAGTTCTGGTGAAACATACTGTGCTGTCCCTACAAACGAGTTTGCCCGTGCTGGTAAGAAAACAGAAAGGAGTGAATACCTGCTACGGAGAAGCCAACCTCCCTCTTCCCTTCCCCTCAGCCCTCACATGACTATAAAAACAACCACCACCACCAGCAGCAAACCCCAACACAACAAAACACCCAATCTAGGCAAGTTATGAAACACTACAAAGCAGCCCACAGGAATTTAATTTCTTTATCCATCCACAAAATCTGCTTGGAAGGGACAATCAAATTCTTCTCAATGACATCTATTTGGTCCTCTAGGCATTTACATGCCGCTAGGTATAAAATCTACCAAGGAAAGTTTACTACATTCAAGCAAAAAAAAAAAGTATACCAAATGAATTTAATTTTAGGACTTTTTCAGGCATCGTCTGCAGCATCTTTGGATAAGACTAAGCAACTTCTGACAAAAGAATTCTAAAACCTTCATACCTGAGGAACACTGATAGTCACTGGGTAGCAGAGCAAAAGCTGACTGTTTCATCTGAGCCACAGTAACTATTTGTATTCTTGTCTTGCAAAAGGAAAGTTACTTGAAATAGTTTAACTTCCCTCTGCACTTGGTGATCTAGCTCACTATACCACTGCAGCAAGCATGACCTCTTCTGACAACCTAAGCAGTGACAACCACAGCTGTTTCAAGCTGTTTTTTTTCCTTACAAGCTGTTTGAAGATTACAATTTGGTCAATACAACACAGTACATTTTCCTAGCACTTGCTACAGTTACCTGTGTCACATGAAGCACATAGCATACCTTGTCTGCTGTCCGCAGATAATACTTTTGCTGTTCCAAAGTCCGTTATTTGAATGTGCATATCTTCGTTTAGCAAGATGTTCTCTGGCTTAAGGTCCCTGGAAAATGCACATTTTTACATTTAAACAGTACACAAGTTAAAGCTGCAACACTGTCTAGTGTCTGCTGTACATAATGCTACCAGAAATGAAGCAGACGTTCCTATAAACCTGGTGTCAACTTTCCCTTAGCTTGTAGCTGTCAACCTGCAGACAGCTAACAGATATTGAAAAGCTCAACATTTTTCAAGGAAGACCTGAAGTAATGAATAATCTCAGAACTAAGCTATTGTGCAGTAACTTTTCCAGAAAAGCTTGGCATCTTAAAGTGGTTCTCTCTCATGTTGTATTGCTATAGGCAGCTGCTCACAGCAGCTTACATATGAAGACAACTGCTAAGCAGTAGGCTTAGTACCAACAGTCATTTCATAATCAAAGAGGAACCAGCTCTTGAACCTTTTTCCCCTGTATAAAATTTTATGCCTTTAGCACTCCCCATATACAGCTCCTTTAAATTCTATATTTCTGATTACTTCACAGAAAAGTATTCCTAAACTACTTTGCCCTTTAAAATATAACTGAAAGAAGTAATAATGCCATCAGAATTAAAATCAGCCAGCTTTTTCCCCCAACTAGCATCTGCCGTTCCATGAACAACTGCTTGGAAAACCATAGACAATAAGTATGAAGAACTGAAGATGCTTATCCAGACAGTATAATAACATGAAGAAAAACTGCGAGGGTCCAATCAAAACTTAGCTAAATTTCACCATTTACTTCGTTATTTTTCAGCTTTGTGAAAACTGATATATATTAATTTTCTTGGATTTCATGGCATGCCGCACATGAATTTGCACACCAGCAGAATTCTTCTTACTTTTGGTAAATAATACCACAGTGCAAAGGAAAAAAAAAAAAAGTAGTTAAACAAAAAGTTAGCTTCTGGTTTTACAGCAACTGATCAAGCTTGTAAAAGGCAGGCTTTTGGTAACGTTAATTCTAGACCAAACAGCCTTTCTCCTTTTTCCTGCTAGAACACTTGGTCTAATAACACAGGCTGACTCTCCTAAATTCTTCTTTATTTAGCTCCCCATGATAACAACATGCTAATGAAAAGCTGTTATGCACTGATTAGCTTTAGACTTCACAAAGAGCATTTCTACAAAACATCTTGTGCATCATCAAGCATCTTGGTCTCAACTTTGTATTACCTGTGAATTATTCCTTTCCCATGCAAATACTCCAGGGCTGATACAATTTCAGCAGTATAAAACCTAGTACAGGTCTCATCAAATGAGCCAATTTTACGTATATACTTTAGCAGTTCTCCATTTTTAGCATAGCTAAGCCCAAAATCTGAATGTAAGTATAGTTAAGGGCTATCACCAAATCACTCAAATTTCATAGCAAAGACTATAAAGGGTTACATTCTATTTTTTCCAGACACTCACCTGAATAATTAAACTGTTTACATAATTGCCCTCAAAGAGAACTATTTACAGCCACAGCTACCATTCAATGCGAGGTTAAAACTGCCCCATCACCTGGAAAGCCCCAAAGTCAGCCCAGTGATCAAGGAGCAGATGTTTATATTACAAAAGGGAGCCTCTGCAAGGCCTGTTCGTGCATGTGTGTATATATGGACACACACCAGAGAGGGCCTGGGTGGACTGCTAGTAGCCTCTGTGAAAGATAACTACTCACAGACCCCAGGTAGAGACAAAACTACCCTTTAACCATTAGTATAGGCAGTTCAAAGCAGGAGTTCAGGACAAGCCCACAGAATTAATATTTTTTGGCAAGAACAACAATCAAAAGCCAACTGCAAACCAATGGTTTTTCAACATGAAATTACACTTTGCAATTACTGCTAGAGACAGAACTTGAGAAACAGTTCGTCTGTAAGCACTTTAACATAAGAAAAAAATTAATAGATCTAATATTTCAAATAAGAAATAGTAGTAAATACAGCTGGATAGCCCAGTGTTGAAGAAATTGTCATGTTTTATGGTATGAGAAGTAAAATGTTTCTAAACATTTCTCATACACTCCCCAATTTTTCATTTTAAAATTATTTTGACCTTAGATTGTTGTTGCAAGTCACCCTTCAGCATTTACACATGAACAATGTAAATTGGTGTTGTCTTCACATTCCTGCCACACAAGTCACCCACTCTTCTCCTGGAGGGGCACATTCATCCTCTTTGCTTAATTTCTATTAGAAGCATGACTGCAGAAACTGTGCTGCAAACACTTGGGTATTGTACATCTCTCCAGAGATTTCCATCATTCCCGTCAGACAACGTTTCAAGGGACCCAAAAGAAACTGTTTAAAACATGCTGTAACACTCCCATAAAGCAAAGGATACAGAGTTTTTCATCATCCTGAAAGGTGAAGTAGAGTTTCACAAAGAAAGGGTGATCCAGGCGGGACATGACATCTCTCTCTCGTGTCACATAGGGCACCTTGTTTTCTTTTATGATATGGCGCTTTTCTAGGATTTTAACTACACAAACAAAAGACAGAGTGAAAAATGCAGGAGGTATGACCAAATTAAGCCCATCTAAGTTATTTGCTTGGCTTTTCTTGTTAGATAAAATTATAAAATCCCTAATGCTGTCTTTTGGCCAACTGTTTTGCAACAGGTATACACTGACACATTGTATTTTTGAAGGAAAGAATACTTACTGGCATATTCTCTAGAACTTGCCAATTCTCGAGCCAGGACCACCTGTTGCCAGAAGAGAAAACAGATCTTGTAACCATTTACTAGAGACATCGGCAAATTTGGTATTTAGATTATTGATTGTCCAAAACAAGCTAAAAGCCTCCTAAAATCCAAGCACTGAATCATCAGTATACAATGGAACTATTGATGGTTTTAAAAGGTACCTGACAAGCCAGTGTGCACATGTAGTGCAACACCGGCAGTTAAAACCACCACATCCCACTCATCTGCTCTTCAATTTGCTCTCTCCATATCTCTCAGCAACATTACTTGCACAACAATTTCTGAAGTTTATCTAAGATATCTGGCATTTCCCATAAAAGGTAAATTTACCGTTGAAAAAGATCCTTCGCCCAGAATTTTCCCAAATTTGAAGTCATCAGGTCGTTTCTTTCGAGGCTGTTGAGGCTGCTGTCCTGTATGTTGCTGCAAGGAGTTTGAACCAGATCTTGATTCAGCTGCAGTGGACTCCACGTTGGATCCCTGTCTGCTGCCACAGGTGGAAAGGACAGATGGAGTGCTGGTATCTGCTTGGTTCCTCGCCATTGATGGGGACGAACAGGAGCATAACACCACACTAGACTGGATTGGAACAGCATCATACTGGAAAGGGAAAGGAAACTTATGCCCATACCTTCACGTAACTACCACAGACATCTGCACTTCATCTCCATACAAGCATTTTATGAAGTACTATCTAAAGGGTTATCATTAAATTGTCTTTATCAGGGAAGGTCAGTATTTATTTTGGAAATGACAGCTCTTCATTTGTTAAACAACTCTCTCTGGGTCATGCTGCACACAAAGAGCCACAACTCAAGTCTGAACCCTAATTCAGGAATGCTGTTATTCCCAGACAAAAAAAAAAACCAAACCTCTTTAAAAGATTGAAATGGTATGGAAACAGAGGAATATTTAAGGAAATTAACACCACATCTGAACTTTATTTTCAAACCTTAGTATTCTAATACACACCTAGCAGAACGAAACTGACTTTGACATTTGCTAACCTCAAAACAGATGTATTACACAACCCTGACCTAGTCTGTAACATATTCCTTGTCAATACTCAAAAACCTCTTTTTGTCAGAACTAATATTCATCTCATTAATTTCAATTTGAATCAGAACAGTTGTCTGCATTTCTATCAGAAATCACCTTAGTAAGGAATGGGTCATACATTTAATAATACATATGGACTTAAAGCACCTAGCTCCCAAACTAGCAATTACTCACTCATCTGTGCTCTGTGCAGTATGGAGAAGCAGCTAAACTGATTTCCAAAACTAAGATACAATTCAGAAATACAGTCTACTTAAGCATTTCGTGCAATTACAAAGCAAGAGAGACGTATTTCTAGTAATGCAAATATACACTTTCTAAATTGAAATGAAGAAGCTCAAAGAGAGTACAGCTACATTATTTCTTCCACTCTTCATGACTGATATATAAATCAGTCTGCATATATGCCAAATATATAAAACTATCAATATTTTCACAAGATGGAAGATACTGTTTGCAGTAGTTACTTGATAGTAATTTTCAAAGAAGTATAAGGGACGACTCCTGTCTCGCTCTTGAGCTCCGAATCTCTACTGCTCCTTAAGGTGACTCCCACTGGTAGGGCAGCAGATCAAGAGCAGGTAATGGATGCCTTTATTAGAACTTTGCCCAAACCTCAGCCCACGGCAGAGTCTGAGGAGGACTTTGCCTATAATGAAGTTTATTTCCTGTATTTTGTACAGCTTTTGTGAAGACAAAGAGCGGTGAGGCTGTGGGAAGACTTGAGGAGAACCGGAGCATCCTGCATTTGAAGTTCACTAACTGTCCCCCCAGCAGAGCGACCTCTCCTCTGAATCACTGCCGCAGCCTTCTGCTCTTTGAAGGAAGTTCTGCAATGCTACTGTTATGAAAACAGCACACACACTTTAAAGCAGGTGTGCTCTATGTCACAGTTCCTTCTAGACCTCCTCTGCAGATATTTTAACTGACACCTTCCCTGGCCCAGTTCTTTTTCCTGACGTCCCAACAGTCCAGCTGAATCACTCTTCCTTCAGACAGCTATTCAAACAGCAGCCTGGATAAAGACACACAGTGCACTAGAATTAAACCCAGATTGTATTCCTTCCTATCAGGAGTGCAGCAAGGCTGACACATGCATGACTGCTCAAGAACTGAAGCAATGCCAATAGAAAAAACATCCCATTAATTGAAATCTAGTAAATATTAGGATTTAAATGAACTGGCTCAAATGAGGCTATTTGAGGCTACCTGAGGGTCTACAAGTAAATAAAGCAGCAGGCACTGTAGAGGATTCAATTCGATCCTGCAGCAAGCAAGATCACCTTGAAAAAAAACAACCAAGACAAGACACCACCACAAAAACGACCCAGAAAGCACTGAGAGAAAGGGCGGAGGGAATGTGTTGAATGCAGTATCTTTCCTTGCACAGTTTCTGAAACTAAGTCACAATGAATATTAAGTGCAGAAAAGTCCCGAGGGAAGAAAGAGGAGTAAAGCACTTTGTAGGAGGAGAAGGTTATTTCCAGTCAAAGTATAACGTTGATTAGTCCTCTGACTTTCTCAAAGGCAAGTCAAGATTAAGAACAAGGACAGAGGAAGATGCAATGAATTTCAAGTATCAGTTATCTAAGAAATGACACAACTATGAAACTAGGTATGTTGCACACAAACATTTCTAGAAAAGGTCACCCCTACACTTGTCTTTCTACACTCCACATATTCCTTCATCCTTTTTTTTTTCATCTTCTCAGTTTTACTTTGAAAGATCCCCAAAAAAACATGACTGCAGAGACTATACATGTTTCTACACATTGTCACATCTGCCAGTGACAGAATGCAGGCTAACTTTGTACAGACACTTTTATGCAAAAATCGGATTTAATATCATGCTTCTTCTAGACACGATCACTGAAGAATTTAAAAACAGTCCAAACTGCACCTGCAGTTCTCAGAAGCTTCAGGATGCTCTCCTTCCAGTAATTATCAACTTTCTCAGCTGGCAAGCCAGCGAAAGAAGAATCCCACATTGGGATAACACTTACATACACGTCATGGATCACCATGTATGGACCACGCTAGTAACCACTGATCTAATAATTTTATCTCTGCTATTAAAGGCTAGTCTCTAGCACTACCTAGTTCCCAAGCTCTTAAGGGTGCTGTTGATAATTTACTTCCATATAGAAATTGGTTCCTTCTTAGTGCAACACAGTGTCATTAAGAAGAAAATTGCAACCTGCTGAAGATTAAGTGGAATTACAGGTCAGATATATGAAAATCTTCATTGATTAACTGTCACTAAATCACTAGAAACAGCTTCTCTGATTTACATGGCATGTGAATCAAGTGCTTAAAATTCTCCCTTCTTGCCCACAAACAGCAGAAAAACTTTAGGAAAGCCCAAACCAACGCAAAAAAAGCCCACTAGATATCACTATTTTTTTCCTCTATACTTCATTCGTTGCCTCTCTAGGAAAGACCAGTCACAGGCAAAAATCCCAGTTACCTAAAAAGACTTGGACCTTCTAGAATGCTCTGCAATTCTGCACCTTGACAACTGTAACTTCCTCTATATCTAAGCACACAGTAGGCAGTGAACAAATACCAGGCTTCTAAAGCAGGAACAACCACAACAAATGACTTCAGCTAGCTTTTCCCCACTGCAATGTCTGCCACAGTGCTCTGCTGATTCAGTTCTATCAGCATTAAAAGCAGCAAACAATACTTGTAGAGACTAGATCTTCTGAAGCTCCCAGTACCTTTTACCTCTAGCCTAACATGGTAACTGAAGATATCTTTGCTACCATTGATTCTCTACTAGCAAGACTCACTTCTGTCACAAACTCAGCGTGAATAGGGTCCTAACCCATAACTTGTCTTCTCACACAGCCTAACTGCTGCCTATATTACTGAATCTCTAGGTGCACTAAGAGCTGACACCATGAGAAAAGCTCTTCCATCCACTTACTTATAACACCAACTATTTTGGAAGCAGACCTTGCTAACAGTAAGGATTATTTACACAAAGCAACACGAGCTCTGCACCTCCACTGGTGCCTTTGTTTTGATTACTAACAATGCTGATGAGATTGTGTAAGCCAGAACATCAGCACAATCCTCTCACAAAATGCTTTTTATGGTAAACTCTAGTACAGGTCTACTGAACAAAAGAATGCAGATAGACAACCATAAAACACTTGACCAACATTATATAACATCTGAAATAGAGAGTACTGCTCAGAGGAATTAGCACACGACATATTCTAAGTAAAACTGGCTACATTTTTAAGCAACTTACAATTAACATTCATTCTCAAACAAGGTTCTCTTCCAGTTCACACCTGGACTAACTCTCAAGGCTGCAAGAACAAAGAATAGCTGCATAAAGACTGAAGAAAAAGCACATATGATTTGGCAAAAAACATACGCCTCTCATTTCAGGCAAGCTACAGCTTTTGGCAAATTAGACAAACAGCAAGACCTTACTTCTGTTTCTACCAAAATATTACTAAAAATTAAAATATCTTAGAACTTGGGCATAATGGTGGGAAACAAAGAACTTAACCTAGCCCATGCCTGAATGTACAACACTAGAAAGCATCATCTAGAAGAAACAAGGTCTCATGGCCACTAAAACTGTGCAAACATTACAGAGAAATCCAAAGTAAACCAGTTTCAGGAGAAAAATCAAAACACTGAACTCATGGAAAAAAAAATACTGATTATGCAAATCTGCCTGTTCTGATAGCATTAGCCTTGTGATATCAGACACAACTCCCAAAATTAGCATCACCTGCAATTCAGCACAACTCTTAGACCTAAGAATTGCTGAGTGGTGCGCATGCTGTAAGTGTTACACTAAGTTATGACAAGAAATTCACAGGCTATGATGAAGATAAACCAATACAAACATGTATGCCCTACATCAGCAAAGGCTGCTTAAGAAATAGTATGCAGAAAGCAAGGTAGCAGCACTAATACTCTAGATACCTGTGAATTAATCTTTTCACTTAAAAATGGAATTTGAGAGACTTTCAAAAGAGGCACTACATGATACAGTCTAAGACACCCTCATCAGCTGTCACAGCATCCAATCACAGGTCTTACATCTCTGCCAAACAGTCCTTCCACACAAACAGGAAGATCTTCCAAAACTTAGGAATCTATGATTCAATTCATTCTAAATAAATTCATTTGTCTTTTAGAAAAAAATGCAGCATCTACCTATTTATCTGTGCAATCAAGTAGGAATAAAGGTCATTACTTCACAGTGGGAAGGTTACTGCTTTCATTGGACACATGAGATAAAACTGACTTGCTACTATTTATCAATTCTGAGAGTGAGATAGGCTTGGTTTGAAAGGCTTTGTAAATAGCTTTGGTATTACCATACAAGCCAAAAATTCTGAAATTGAACTCTATTTTGCATTTGTCATAATTTATATACTGACAACCTGGGATCTTCTGGGGATTTGTCTGCAAAATGCAAAGAAAAAAGTGAACAACTATGCAGTTATATTTAATACATTCTTCTCCTGGCACACTGGTGTTGTAGAGAGTTGTCAAAGATGCAGCCACTGCATCTGACACACATCACCTACCTGAAAAACAGCATTAAGAGAGGGCAATTAATAGGTATTACGCACAGCTTTCCCTCCTGTCATGTCCAACAATAAGAATGTTCACCTTTTTCAGGTTTTCCAGTACCTACTCGTGTTCTTTTCCAGTGCAGAGCACACAGGATAAGCACAATGATTATCATGAGATTCAAATCAATATCCAGTGCCAGTTTTCCTTCCATGAACTGCTTGCTGCTACCCTTGTGTGACTGCCATGAATGAAGGCAACCCAGAAAAATAATAGATGGTTTGCTACCATGAACTGCAGAACATATAAATGCTCATACCTTATATGCTCATGGCTGTTTATGCTCTGGACCCATGCCTAAGAAACAGACTGTCAGACTTTCTGTTAAGTGACCAAGAGCATCCTCTTTCTATAAACCAATTTTACGTGTGTGTACAGAGACAAACAATACTCTGAATAATTTACCAAACTCCATTGCATGCCAGCTTCCATTTACAGATTCTTAGAAGTTTGCCATATAATTTAAAGAATTTAGTAACATATCTATCTGCCAATATTATTATCACGCTTAAGAAAATAAAACACTTGCCAAATAAGAAGGGAAAATTTATTCCTGTGCCTTAAGAAGTGTCACTAGATGCTGTCAGACTGTACCAAGCATGTACCAGACAGGATAATATATTGATTAAGACTGAGCAGTACTCCTGAAGCAACCACACAAGTAGTAAACTTAACTTGGACACTCAAATACATGCAGTCACATTGCTCAGAGTTTCAGCTGGATACAAGATTACAGATCTCCTGTCAGGAAGTAACACCGCCAGACTGTAACAAATAAGAAAGCCAATTTTAGAAATACACTTTCGGATTCTGAAATCTAGGGAAAACACTGCCAAAGGCTTTAATGAACCACACTCAACATTCACTCATTGAAATGAAGGACTGTGTAAAAAAAAAAGTTACTGAATACTTAATTGGCAAAGACCTAGCCTTGTCTGTGATGAAAACAGTCATACTTTGATGACTTCTTTCAGAACAGCAGAGTGCAAGATGCAGCATTAAAATAAGTAGTTTTAAAATCTGATGAAAAAGGAGTGATACTAAGACTTTTTTAAAAAATTCTCCCAGCTTTAGGTACTAAAGCAGTTAATTAAACAAGCTGGTTAATCTTCAACATATCACAAGTGATGTTTATATTCAAATGACAGATCTTGCTTGACCTTTAAGACAGATAATTCAGCTGTAATGCAAAATCATAACAAATAAAACCAACACACATTTCTAAGAACTAACAGTCCTCTCTCAAAAAAAACCCCACCAACAACCCAAAAAAAACCCCACCAAACAACCTACTTAGTCAAAACTGTACTAGGTTTCAAAGATGCTGAAGATGTTTTCCTGGGACAAGACAATGGCTTTTTTCTATAGAACAGTTCTCTGAAGATCATGTTAAGCCATTTTTTAAAAAACTACAGTATGCAACCAGACTCCAAATCTTCATTATTTGCAGACATTTTAGAAGTATTAACATCAAACATCAATCTTCCATAGCACAGCGGTTGAATTTAAGTACAATAATTCTGAAGAAGAGTCAAAGTTAACTGACTTTTCTTTCCAAGCTTTCTGTATGTACACCCTCATAAAGTTCATGTGATTTAAAGTGGTGTTTTAGAAGACATACTGTGTTGTTTATATAAACAATCTCAAATACCAGAAACGAAGCTCATCTCTGACTCTGCCTCCCTCACCGCTGATCACCTACAGCAAATCCATGGCACAGTTGATCTGTAAGTGAGCCATGAGAAAACCAGACTCCTGTTAGATCAGCAACAACACAACCAATAGGCCTGAGGACTTGGTGGCACCTCAACATTGTTAGATTGATTTGACTCTTCATTTAGGAAATATAGGGATTTTATCCACAAAAGATTTATTTCTACAGAAATTAATTTCTCACATACAGAGCACTGTTGACCCAAATATTTTAGTCAATGCAAATGCCCTTTTCTAAATCTGACACCCTTACACATATGGTGGTTTTTCGTGTCACTGATTTCCAGGATTCCAATTCCAAATTCAGGTGGGGATTAAAGCTAATGAAGGGATTTGCAAGGACCTGCATCTCAGCCCGTTGCCCTCTAACCTCCTCTACTGCTTAGCAAAGCACTTAAGTTCCAAACACCTTCAGAGGCAGACCGCTCAAGGCCTCCTTCCACCACATTCCCTCCCCCATGCCCCCCCTCTCCCCAAGCCTCAAAACAGATCAGAAACAGGAAGCCACAAAAATCTCCAAGAACCTGAAGTCTGCCTATGGCCTAAATAGTTATATATGTAAACAAGCCACTGAGAATTCAGGCCAGCTGAGAAGGAAACAAAAGCCATCTGTAATCACCATGGTCTAGATCCCATCCTACACCATCAGCTAGTCCATAAGCACATCAATGTTAGGAGATGGTGCAGAGCACAGCTGGAGGGTCATTCTAGTAAGCAATAAAAAGGACCTTCTCTGCTACGTTCCTTGCTAGCAATTCCAGGAGGTGAGAAGACAGTTGTAGGTGAAGAGCAGAGAAGCAGCTGCACAGAGGTGGTGATATGCAGATAAAGTGTACAAAAGTCAGA
The DNA here is from genome assembly GCA_013396835.1 of Psilopogon haemacephalus. Classification (NCBI taxonomy): domain Eukaryota; kingdom Metazoa; phylum Chordata; class Aves; order Piciformes; family Megalaimidae; genus Psilopogon; species Psilopogon haemacephalus. Next base: position 1,238,566 of record VWZI01001191.1, read on the forward strand.
CAGTAGATCAATCAAGAACCACAAAGTAAAGTCCTGCAGGATTGGTAAAGAACTGAATATCAACTTTAATACATTTCAGAAGTATGCACTAAGCAAGTTAATCCTTGCAATTATTCACTGTAAAGAATTATAGAATATTTGCCAGGTGAAGTATTTACAGCTTGTCTCTCAAAGCAGAAAGCAAGACTCAGCTTCAGTATTTAGTCACATAACAGAGCAGTAATTTTCTACAGCATTGTTGGGCAGAATTCAAAAGGTGTAAAAACCAAGATTTTAGACCAAACAGCTAACTTCTTGCACGTTGTCAGTCTTTCCATACAATTTAGTTAGTCCTTAGTAACTTTCCACAAGCTTACCTGCAAGTGAGATGTCATAAAGGGAATTGGGGAGGGAGAAAAACCGGCTCCTTCCCCTTTTTTGCTTCTTTATTACATACACATAATCTAACTGGGCCACCTGCAAAATAGTTTTCCCATTTGAAATAACAGAAACAATAATTACTTGGCTTCATACAAATTCTTCAGGAAACTCCAACATGAGAAACTTGGAGAAAAATTTTCTTTCAGTCAGAGTGTTTTCTTAAATTTTCATCTTCCCATATTAAAGAGAAATTTCTTAGTTGCATATTTTCAGATGCCATCAATGTGCTATTTCTACAGCTTTTCTAGAAAAAAAACCAAATATAATTTTACTGTTAAAAAAAATTTACTAAAACATTTTATATCTTCATAGTCTGAATCTACTTTCATTACTTTGGCTGGTTATTATTTTTTTCAGCCTAACAAAGTGACTGCATCTCTGCTTTCTGTACGAGAACTCTTGCAAGTAGTACTTCAGTAGCCAGCTTCTCTTTCCCAGTCTGTCCTGCACTGCTGCATTGCAACTGATCTGCTATAAGGGTGACATGAGCCAGACTCTGCCAGGTGTCTTACAACGTCCAGCTACAGCAATCTACTTGTAGAGTTTGGAGGGCTGTAGGCAAGAGAAATTACTTCTAGCACTATAGGTAACAGACCAATAACCCAAAGAACAATCTGCATGAAGTCCTACCCACAGTGCAGTCACTGTTTAGCTGAACATCACTGTTATCTCCAGAGTATTTGCTGGCCTTAATTCTTTTGCACCATCTACTAGCATTTCCTAAGTTAGGCATATGAAAGCATATAACATTACTCTTTTTTTTTTTTTTTTTACTTTGGGTACCTTCTCAACTCTGTACCTGCACCTTGCTTTGGTAAGAGACCTACATAAAACTTACCCCAGTTAAAAGCCTATGCAGGAGTGATAGTGACCAGACACAGCATTATGCTGAAAACACAGGAAAAGAGAATGCTAAGTAGGTAAGCATATAAGAAAAAAACCTCCCGAGCCTGATAGTTTTATACCTACAAATGACTACAAACAGAACTCTTACCACAGCCTAGACCAATTCCTAGCATAGAGAGAGAACACACCCTATTCTTTAGAAAGTATAGTTTATATTGGTTCCACGACACTGCTAGAACCAGCTGCACCTTCCAGTAAAGATGCTGCTGAAAATTAAGATGTCAATAACTATTACTCCAGAAGCTTTAGAAGACCTGCACTTCTTCATATGAAACCAAAGATGCTTATAATGAAGACATTACCAGCAAATAACTAAGACCACACTGACATCAACTAAATCAGCACTGAAGTCCTTGCCTTCTCTCCTTGCTACCATGTCTTCAGAAGCTAGTAGAATATTTTAGGGATTGTCCCATTATACACCAATACAAAAACTGTTTTGCCAGCAGACTACTAAAATATTCCTTTCAGAGCTGTGCTCTAACCCCCTACAATTTTTTTGTGTTTATAGTTAAAATAATCACAGGACTCATTACTTCCATCACACAAACATTTACTTGCTCAGTCTCAGAAATACTGCATTTCCCATCTTTGACTTCAACTGAATTACAGAAAGGCACCTCTATCTGCTACTCCATATCAATGCACTCATCTGACCAGAGAAATAGTAAACACAACAGAACAGAAGGAATTAAACTAAGATATCCTGGAAAAGTATTTTAGTTCTAACAAAGATGATTGCCAACTTTGTTCTTCATTCACTCTCCTTCTGTATGTTTCTTTTACAGGCAGGTACCTAAACCATGTATAGAAAAGGAACAAAAATGAAAGTTCTTTGGAAAGTCTGGAGAGACAACAAGCAAGGACAGAAGCACAAAAGGGAACCATGCTCCCCATTTAAGACTACGAGTAAACAGAAGCCACCTCTGATGGTGAGAAGCAGCCATACAGAACTCTATCAAGTGACAAGGAAAGCAAAACTAATGCCTTTAATAATCAAGCATTGCTTTATTTCATGATCCTCAATGCAGTATTTCACATCCTCCCCTCCGGGGCTATTCCACACAGTCATTCTCATCTTCAGTCAACAGACAGGATTACGTGTAACACACCCCAATGAAAAAAGCACTGAGCACGAAGAGAAGAGTACACTGACACAGGACTTCAAGAACACACACAACTATGCCAGTCTCCGCACAGAAGACACCCCCCGCCCCGCCACATAATCAATTGCAACTCATGAAAAAAGTTTTAAGTGATGCAGACCGGAGTTTGTCAGCTTGCAATCGACAGAAGGAACACGAGAGGCAAAAGCACAGCAGCATGTACACAAGCATGAGGAACGGATCGCTGCCCGTTAGTTACACCAACAGCAATGAAACAGCAGTTACTTTCTGTGAAAAACAATGTCTTCAAAAGTGAGTTTCTGCAGTAATTAAACTGTACAATCTGCAACTTAAACTAAGGTTTACTGTTGACACTTCCGTGCATCAGCTGCAACTCCATCTTCCATCAGTCAACACTGACAAAACGCTGAGTTTCACGCCGAGACTAACGTAAACAACTCTTTGAAACGGCGTCTTAGTACGACCCTCATGATCTTCGTCACGCGTTTGTTTCCACTACCAAACGGATTACAGAGCAAAACGCAGTTCCCCCACGGGCACAGCGCCGGTTCCCCTGGTGGGAGACGGCTTGGCACAGCCACGCCAACGCCCCGTACCCGGAACCGAGAACGAAGCTCCGCGAGATGCCACGGGGCGGCTGCTTCAGCCTCGGCACCAGCCTCGCTTCCTCCCGCCGACGGGGCCGAACTCGAAGCGTCCTTCGCCGCGTTCGCCTCGCGCCTCAAGGCCCGGTTAGCACCTGGGGCGGGACCGGGGCCCTCCCGTGAGGCCCGCGGCGACCCGGGAGGAGGAATGAGGAACGGGAGTAGCAGCGCTGACACCGTCCCCACGGAGGGCAGCGCCCGTCAGCCGCCCTCGCGGGCGGCAGACGGCGGAGCCGCCAGCGAAACCCCACCACGACCCCGCCGCCCGGCAGCGCATAGGGCACGGGTGAGCCACCCCCTTTATGGGCCGGTCCCAGCGTCCAGGCCTACTCCTTCCCCTCACACACGGCGGGCTACAGCCGCCAGCAGTCTCGGGCCACCAAAGCGCTGGCCCCACGCCCCGGACTCACCAGGTGGCTGCTGGTGCTGGCCATGGGCCCCGCCCGGCCGGCCGGCACGGCCTGCGCTCCTGTCGCCCTTTAAGATCCGAGCGCACGACCGCCGAGCCCGAGCCAATGGAGCACCCACATCCTCTGCCTGTGACGTTCGCCACAACAATACTCCCCCCTCCGCCGGGGGCGGGACTTCCGTGCGGCCCGCTTGTTCATTGGTGGAGTCGTCTGCTACTCACGTGCGAGTCCGGACGCGCGGCCCCGTCAGCCCTGGCGTCTTCAAGGAGGATGAGCATGCGCAGTTGTGGGGGAGTAGATACTGCTGGTATCAGTTCCTGCCGAGGGGCAGAGCGGGCTGAGGGCGGGAGCAGGCTCGGCCCGAGGCCGGCTCGGCCCCGCTTCGCGCTCACGTTCGGGTTCGTGCCGCAACGCGAAACTGCCGCTGAAGCGACGAGGTGGTGCCGTCAGGAGAGGGCGCCGGGTGCTCGGCCGTCTCTAGAGAGCATGGAGCCCTCCTGACAGCCGGGAACCCGAGTGGGTCACGCGATTTCGGTAGAGATGTCCTTTCCTAAAATCTACCTTCTCTGGGGAAAAGGCACGTTCCCCGCGCCCCTAGAGCGTGAGGCCAACGATTCTGACAGGCAGGTTTCGTGCAAGGCTTCTCTTCAGCCTCGTGGGACTGAACTGCTTCTGTCCCTTGCAATAAACGTTCTTGCAAGTGTGCGTGTGGAGAACACAGCCCTGCCCACCCGTGTGCACATCGACTGGAGATGCGTTTCCTCACCGGAGTCACTCAGTGTCAGCCAGCAGCGGGAGCAGGTGCTGGGAGGGATGACACACTTGGTCTACGGGCTGTTGAGCGATTACTCACGAGGGTGATGCAGAAAGGCTCATCTGGCTCGCTGAATTGCATCAGAATCAAGCATGCAGCGTCAGACGAGGGATAACTCGCTCTGCCCTTTTGCATTTTTTACCGGTGTGTCAAAGCAGTCACACCTCATCCAGTTCCTATTGCAGCCCCAGTGGATGTCCTGATCGTGGCTGCCCAGACTTTTTTAATACACAGTATTGCAGGAAAATACAGATACAAGGAAGAACAGCTTTCCTGGTAGAAATAACATGTACTCTTAGGTAAGATAGTTGCATAAGTATTCAGAGAGATGAACTGCCTCTCTGCCGTGCTGAGCGAATTGCAGCAGAGATTTAAGAACTGTGGATGTTTCCCTATGCATCTAGTGGCAGTCAATTACCAAGCTGAAGGAAAATATAGTAGATTAGAGTCAACCGGAGAAAGCTGAATTGGGTAGAAGTGCTGATATGCTCAAAGGTAGGAAGGTTCTGCAGAGGGATCTGGCCAGGCTGGATCAAGGGGCCTGAGGTCAGTCACATGAGGTTCAACAAGGCCAAATGCTGGGGCACTTGGGTCACAACAACCCAATGAATGCCTCAGGCTTGGGGCAGAGTGGCTGGAAACTGCCGAGCAGAAAAAGCCAGCAGTGTGCTCGAGTGGCAAAGAACACTGCTTGGCATCCTGGCCTGGATCAGCAATGCTGTGGCCAGGAGGACCAGGACAGTGATTGTGCCCCTGTACTCAGCACTGGTGAGGCTGCACCTTGAGTATTGGGTTCAGGTTTGCTCACCACAGGATAAGAGAGAGAGACTGAGGTGCTGGAGAGGGTCCAGAGAAGGGCAACAAAACTGGCAAAAGGTCTGGAGAAGAGCTGTGGTGAGAAGGAGCTGAGGGAACTGGGATTGTTTGTTGTGGACAAGAGGAGGCTGAGGGGAGACCTCATTGCACTCTACAACTGCCTGAGAAGAGGTTTGAATGAGGTGGAGGCTGGTCTCTTCTCCCTGGTATCAGGTGATAGAACAAGAAATTGCACCAGGGGAGGTTTAAGCTGAACTTACTTGTTGCAAGAGTGATCAGAGATTGAAGCAGGCTGCTCAGGGAGGTGGTGGTGTCCCCAGCTCTGGGAGCATTCAAGAAACTTGTGGCCACGGCACTTGAGGACCTGGTTTAGTGGCCACGGTGGTGTTGGGTTGATGGTTGGACTGCATGATCTTAAAGGTCCTCCCCGGCTGAAACAATTCCATGAGGGGCCTGGACGTTGTGTGGCGGGCAGGAGGCGGGTGCTGAGGAGCCTCCAGCAGAGGGCCATGGCGGGCTGCGGCACCGACAGGGAGCAAAGGACAGAACACTTCTCTCAGGCCTAAATGGAGGTTAAGTGGAGCTCTCAGGCCTTGAGCAGAAGTCGTGGGTGAGAGTCTAAGGAGAGCATGATCAAGCCAGTTACAGCCATGACACTGAGAACAGACTTGGGAGAGCTCTTTGCCAGCTGTGTGCCAGCTGTGTCCTTACTGAAGTCTCTGCATCACAGGGCTGAGGAAAGCATTTCTGTAACTGACCCTATAGCTGCAAAATCACCTGTAGCTCTCTGGACATTAGACCTTGAGAGCTGAACCGATTATTAATACACAATTTGCAATGTAAGCAACTGTACTGCACTACTGGGAAAACTGACTGTAAGAGAGGTCAGAAAAGCTGAGACAGGCATATTATAAACAAACCCTGAGCTTTTCCTCAGCTCGTGTACACAAGTTCTATTCAGATTGGCAGGTGACGTCCATGTCACTGGACTATGTAGCCCCAGAAATATTGCTGACTGCATTTGTTTGCTCAGAGTTGGCCTGATATTTTGCAATCTAGGAAGAACACATCCTGTCTTCTACCTCCCACAGAATACTAAGTAACTTCATACCTCTAGCAGATAAAACCCCTCAGCTTGTTGACAGCAGCAGTGATGATTTTAGAGCATGAAAGCAAGGGAGCATGATGGGAGGGATCAGTAGTCTTTAAATTGCATAGATAGAGAAGAAACTAGTATCAGGAGTCAAAAAGCTGTATTCCCTATGTGTACGACCCTGCTGTACCTCCTTCCACAGTATATCAAGCTGTGGGAACCACTGTGCAAGCTGCTGAAAAGCGTAATCTCATTATGAAGATGGGTCAATCATTTCTGGCCACTGAAACCAGGTGAAGCTTGCTACTGATTTATGTGAAAGCATTTTCAACGTTCTTCTCTAGTGCTGTGAACCTCACTTGCAATACATCTATGGTCTGGGCTTGACTAGGTTACAAAAAAAGTATTTTCTCAACTGTCCACATTGAAGCCCTGATTCTTAAATTGATGCTTTATTTACACTTGCCTATGGCTTACAACTTTTTCAGCATTTATCAACCACGTTAGCAAAAGATAATCCAAAGGACAGCATGTAGACTGTTAATGGCTCCAAAAGCCATATTGTGTTGGGCCTTCATAAATTAATACAAAAATCCTGCTTCTAGACAGGGACAAGTACTGCTGAACACTGGGCTGCTGCACATGCATGCAGTATCCAGAGCTGGTGTCACAGCAGGTTCTGTGCCTCACTCCAATATGCACTGGAACAAGGCAGTGTGTTGATCAAATCAAACTGTTTGTTACCCTAAAATGATAAGCTTTGACACTTGGATTATGAATTTTGTCAGTTCACTTGGCTCCATGGCATCAAGGAAGAAGCAATCCAAGTGTTGTGGTTTTGTGCTGCAACTTATTCTTGGGCTTGCTTCTTGTTAAAAACAAGCACACACATCCTGTGTTTTTTCCCTTTCCTAGCATAAAAAAGAACATCCTCTCCTATTTTTCAGTTATGATCACCAGTACATAAATGTATATCCTCAAATATGACAGTTTCTGCTTTCAAACTGATGGTTTAGATATCTGTACTTGATTAGTGCTTTTGTCTTCCTGCCTGTATCAGGAACAGATACAGATGGTTTAATCTTCAGTAACTTCATCTAAACTATTTTTTTAAATACCTATTTTTACTGGATAGATGAGTGAACTTGTGGATGGCTCTGTGAAGGAGAATACACTCTGTTGAAAGGTGCTGGGAGACTTAAAAGACTGTGCTTGTCTGGAAAGGCCTGTGGTGAAAGAGAAAGATTACTGCAGCACAGAAATGCAAGAAAGATGGAGAGATAGTGCTGTGGAGCTGGAACTAACAGAGTTCACATGCTGCTGCTCTGAGTCTAACCAACGTTTTCTGTCCTCTGGTTACACTATGATAAAATGTAACAGAAGTAAACTAAAAAGAGTAGACTTGTTTCTCTTTTCTCTGGGCTTCTTACTCTCCTATCTGATTACTTATCCAGGAAAAGTTTTATGGCTTCATTTGGCCATTGACCAATGGTGGTCTCAGGAAAAAGATTTCTTTCATAGGCTGGGCTTCTGCACCTTTGAGCAGGAGTTTGCAGATCAGTGATCTTAAGCCTTGAAGCTCCAGGCTAAAAGGAATGTTTTCAGCATACTGAACACCACTATTTGACACTTGCCTTCTGCTTTTGTGCATTAGAAGCCACCCTGTGAACACAAATCAACCTAACTGAGGAGGCACAACAGGTTGAGTGCTGTGTTTTAATGCTTGTGCTCTTTCATTATGAGTTTGTGTCAGTGTTGTAATACCTATACTGCTGAGAAAGATGCAGGCTGATCTTACCTCTCCTGAAATGAGCATGCAGTTGACTTATGCCCGACAGAGATACAGCTCTATCACTTGTTGGGAATACCAATACTTACACCAGAGATGGGCACTAGCAGAGCCATGCTGATGTTCACATGCACGCCACCATGCTAGTCTGCTTGGCTTTATGAGCTGTAAAACACATCTTCACTTAGGAGTCTTCTTAGCACTTTTTCAGATGATGGTGGGAGCAGCACTGACTCAGTGCTTTCATCTGCAAACTGGGGATGTTTTCAAACAAACTTACTAATGCTTCATACAGTTAAAATTCTTTCCAAAGGTCTCAAACACTAACATTTGAAAAGTCAAAGTTTGCATTAATTATAGAATCATAGAATTGTTTAGGCTGGAAAAGACTGTTAAGATCACAGAATTCAGCCATTAATTGCTCTGCCCTTTAACCATGAGCTTATCATCTTCTTCGGACTGTTCTGGCCTGATGGACATAGGCAGCATCCATGACTTTTGATTTGTCTCAAATAATTTCCTACTACATGCAATCTATTTCCTTTTGCTTCTCTATCTCCTTAAGTATCATGCTCTTTCTTCCTGCTCCTCACTCTTATCTGAATAGAGTTGTTCCCATTCCCCTTTTACTAATGTCACCAGTGCAGGACACCTTCTTGACTGTCCAAGAGGTCATGAATCTGGTTCCAGTTCTGTGCAGACAAGTTCATAAACAAGGACTGTGTAGATTTTGAGAGATTTCAGACACAACTGATCTGACAGTTTCAGGAAGCATCTCTCCAATTCTGAAGGTTTGAAATTTGACACACTACATCAAGCCAACCAGAGGTTTTAAAAGTTTGGGATCACCAAAATCATTCAGGCATGTGGTCTTGTTTCACAGATTTTCTTCTCCAGAGGAAACTGTAGCAACTGTTAATGACAGTAACATCTGGTTCTTCTCCTGCTACTAGACTGTGGCACGGTGTGAAACACACCCTTGGATATAGTTTTTACAAGATAAAATGCAGAAAGTACCATAAAGGGGAATTTTTTTTTCCAGAAGAGCCCTTTGCTTACAACATTGAGAACAAATCACTGCTGGCACCTCCTCTGGCTGTCACAGAAGGTGGACATGAACTCCTTCTGTTGCTGTGTTTCCTCCAGATGAGAATTCCCCCAGTAGTAGTTTTGGGAAAGATGTTTTAATCTACTTTGTTACTTCTCACTGTAATCTTTCTTTGCAGTGCCAGAAATAATCAATACTGGAAGTCACCAGAGGCATGAGGGAAGACCTCCCAAAGAGAATTCAGTGTGTGACTGTAGCGTAGGTGCACATGTACACATCTCAGTATGCTTGCTAAAGTTGTTGAGCCTTTTAAATCTAGGAGATATAACTAAGGCTCCAGGAATCTGTTTGGTGGGTAATCAATGATATAGGATTTTCTGTGTCTAAGGCAGAAAATAAACTTGCCAGTTCTGGAGAAGTAATAAAAGTTCCAAAGCGGCAGTGGGCTTGGCCTGTTTTGTGCTTAAATCAAGTTTGCTTGTGCTATTCCTGCTTTTCACTCTTCTCCATTAGATGAACCCAACCATTTACCTTGTAATAAAATCTTGTTAAAATCAAAGTAGTTACAACCATTCAAGGACAATTAATAGCAATGTCCACTCCCTGATTCTCTTTAAATAGTGCCATTATAAGTTCTGATGAAATCAGGAACCCTTTGAAGTCATCAATATCATATTAAAAAGCAAAATTACCCTCTTTAGCAAAAATAGTTTTCATGGTTTTATGAAGAATCATACATAGTTTTAAAATAATGGTAGAAGTTAAATCAGGGTTCAGCACATTGCAAATATTGCTGCTTCTGTGAGGCACACAGTTCCAATAACTCTTGCAGAGGGAAAAGCAGCGAGTCTGCTGCTGCTTCCTCGGACTAGAGGGGTGCTAGACTTCTGCTGCTGCAGAAGGTTAATTTAGGAAAGGGCATGGCCATATGCCTTCTGAGCCAGCAGCCACTACTGAAGTCAGGCCTTGCCATGACTGTAGAGGTAGTATGATAGTATTTGCTAGCCAGGAGCTGATCACATTATTTGTTTGAAGTACCAAAATTGAAGCTTTATTTAACAGTGTGCACAGCCACCGTTTGATTCACTTGGAGAGACAGTGTTGGAAGGTAGGAAGACAGCACAAAGTCCTTTGGCAGGCATTATTCCTCAGGGAAGATCACTCTAATCATTCTGATGTTTGACAAGACTATTACCATTCTAGAGCTTCAGGAGTTCAGCAGGAATCAGACCTCCTGCGTCACTGTCACACAAAGTACAATAGTCACTGCTGCTGAAGGACACATTAGCTATCTCCAAGGATTCCTGACGCATAAGGAAGTTGCCCTTTTCATCTGGTGGGTGGGTGGGATCATTCCTTCTCATGCTAGGGCTCTCAAGGTTGGCTTTAATTGTTTCAGAGATTTTCAGGCCAACTGTATCATCATAATGGTTTTGTGGGAACAACAGTCCCAGCCTTACTTCTGTCCCATCAGCTCTTAAATACTTGCTGGGGACATACTGCTGGCTTGGACCTGAGCCAAATATGAACTTTTCTTCTGCCGCAACCAGATCTGTGCTGTCCATAGGTTTCAAGGAGATCTGGGATATCAGTTCTTGGGTGTTTAGATCAGAAACTCCATCTGCAGTCACTTTCTTTGAGTTGCTGGTCTCATCTCTTCTGAGTTGGCTACAAGCCTCATTAGGTCCAACCCAGTCCTAGCAAAATTATCAAAATGCTTTGGATTAGTATGAACTATTAAAGGTCTGTTAGCCCAACCCCCCTGTAGTCAGTAGGAACATCTTTAACTAGATGAGGTTGCTCAGAGCAATTCTTCCTTCAGGGCATCATGCTTAGAGCTGGAATTTGCAAACTGTCTTACTGTATGGCTTTGGCACAGTAATCCAGAGATTGAGTGCAAATCTTCTGGGTAAAGTTAGTACAATAGGGTAGAGAACCCATCTACTAATTTCCCAAGATTTCATAGAATTTCACTGGAAATTCCCAAGATTTCACCTCCAGAATATGCTACAAGGTGCTTGTGTTGCCTTGGCTTTGTAAAGACAGGGTGTACCTTTCATGTTCAGCATGGATAAGGAGTGAGTGACTGGATGGGGTTTGTTCTTAAGGAGAGAAGCTGGGCAGAAGGCCGTGGTGCAGCTAGTATGTGGAAGAAGGAAATTGACAACATAAGCTCTCAGGAAGACTAGAACCACGTATTAGTAACTGTGTTAAGGAACTAGAATGACTGGTCCCAGAAAATAGGTTTCCTTTCCTCGTGTACCAAGGGTCACAAGAAAGAAATAAAACTTGTTACCTTAAAATTCCCATTGTGCAAATTATAGAGTGGCTGAAAGAAAGCAGCTGGTGTGGGGATGTTAAAGCACGAGAGGCTTTTTGCCCTGAAGTGAGAAAACAACACTTAAAATAATTAAACCAGACAAGCAATTTTTCTGCATTCCTCCCCAATGGCACAACACCCTGCTGAGATGTCTTTGCAAGATTGCACAAGCAGCCCATTTCACACAGTTTCTGACATGTCATTCACTTGTCTGCCTCCTGTGCATGCATCCAAAGCTTCCAGCCTGAGATGTACTCTTGAAAGTTTCTAAGGAATGCTATGTGCTACAAATTCAGTGTTAGTCTATGACTCATTACATGCACTGGATTATTTTATTTAGGCATTCATTTAGCAACTTACTTGCTCTAAACCACTGTTTCTGGAAGCATTGTAGTGCATTCCAATTTAGAGAAAATCTATTTTAGAGAAATTCTGCCAGATGTCTTAGTCCTGTTTTTAGAGCCCAGCTTGTGAAAACATTTTAGCATCTAGCCATAATTTATTCTGTTTCTGCAGTAGTGCTGTGTCTGTGGAGCACAAGAATGTGTGGCAAGATGCTTCTAGAGAGACTTCTTTTCTGTACAACTTGGTCCCAAAATCTAACAAATGCTGAATCTGAGTGTGTTTCTTGCCTGTGTTGATATTGTACATACTGCCAGACATGTCACAAGTAGCTTAACATTGACATCAGTTTAACTGCTGTGTACTTGAACTTTCAATGCATCTATATGATACTTAACAAAAATGTCCATGTCTTTACATTTCTTTAACTCCAAGAGACCATCAGCCTTAAGCTTGAGCTGAGTTTGGGTGTCACAAAGGCACTTTGGTTTCCTTAAGAATTGTGTAGTGGGTCATTAACTTATCATTAGCCAAGGAATGGGTTGTGTACCAAGACTGTCAGAAGAGTTTTTAAAACAATTGAGTCTGTGCAGCAGAAACAGGAATCAAAAAAGATATAAGGACACTTGATTTACCCTATTCAGGCTTAGAGGTCAAGGGGAGCTTAATGAAAAACTGTTAACATACCTTGAAGAAAGCTTGCAGTTCCAACAAAGGTAGAGTAAAGTGGCAAAACTCAGAGGAATGAACAAGAATTGCATAGCTCGGTTATTAAGGACCTTTTCAGACAGTTTTGGTACATCTAGGAAAAGAATCAACACAGAAAATAGTTGATAAAAAGTCTGGGAGTCAAAACAGAACCCCAAATAACCAAGCAATGCCAACAAGACAGGCAGCTAAAGTCCTCAAGGAAAGTGTATGGCTTTGAAAACTGGAAGGAAGCTAGTTCTGATTTGAGCTTCATTTTACCAGGTATCTTCCTTTTTTTTTCTGTAATGTGGACATGAAAAGACATGAGCTGAGTTGAAAGCAAGGTTGTTCTTACCTGCTTTTTGAAACACTGTTGTCTGGCTCCAGTCGCTCCACTGGCTGTGGTAAGAATCCTCATTGTCAGAGACTTTGCAGCGAACTCGCGCAGCGTAAGCAACACCGCCACGGAGCTCAGAGGCTTCGATTGCCAGCTCTGGCAGCCAGCTGGGCACTGTCTTGTTCAGTGCCATCTGCAAGACATCACAAGGAATTTCTGTCAGCAAAGCTGGGCAAAGGGGTGGTCTTTTAAATACTCTTTCTCTCCCCTATTTTCTTTTCTAAATCTTTTCTTGGATGCAAGAAGAGAGCTTGATGGATAATTTCTGAATGCAGCATTCAGAAGAAGGTTTACTGATCTTAAGTACTGATGTTTTACATAAAACCTTTCAGCCTTGAAGTGGGAAACCAGAAGGGTCAGCTCAAAACAGCTGCCAGATGGCTCTGAGCTGAATGGCAAGGCCATTGCACCCAATGAGCAAGGCAGGATCGGTGCGTGCCCCCAGTTACCTCCCAGGACATGCTGTACTCCTTATACTGCAACTCATATTGAAGAATTTCAGCAAGGTACTTCGGCACACTCCACCATATCTGACACTTGCTGGCAGTGGCATTGCTCTGGATGTTCAAAGGTGGATCCAGTTTTACTGCAAATAGAGAAGGAGATGCATGATACTTGTCTGACTGAAGTCCTGGAAGACAAAGCTGGGTCTAAAGAGTGATACCGAATTAGCTTACAGGGTAGGCCAAAACAGTACAGAAGTGCCATCAATTAATGGGAATAGGTTATCTTCTGGTGACAGTATGCAAGCCAAGAACCACTCTGGATGTCTCATCTGCACTTCCAGCACACCGCCTAACAGACAAGTTCTGAGATCCTAAACACTAGAGCATTTCTCTGAAGTGCCAAGCCATGGGACACTAAATTGGATCCATGACTGCTTCCTCATTACTTCATTTCTTAGGGCAAAAAAACCCAAACCACACACACAGAGAAATCACCTATACAGGCAATCCAACTGTACATTATTCATGATGCAGATGATAAATCTGCTTGAAAAATGCTCCAGAGCCAGCCCTCTGTGAAGTCCTGGGGAAGTCAGAATGCAAGGGCACTAGGACTGCATTCTCATTCATCAAGCCCCTTACTGTCTGCTCTCCAGGGATGGGCAGTCTGGCTCATTTCCATTATTTTCATTTGCTATCTTTAGGACACCTTCTCTTTGAGAGCATGTCAGGCTAACCCAAAGTTTCTGTACAGAGCCCCGGCTGGCAGCTGCCCTGGCTCATACTCACTGTGTCTGCGGGGACTGTACTCTGGAAAAGTGATATAGGTACGACTGTGGCCAAAGAAGCTGCCTTGGAGATAGACTCTGTAACCATCTGTCTCCAGGATCTGCCTGGCAAAATGGATTGTGCAGCGGTACTGATCTTGTACACTCTCTCTGGCAGTCAGCTTGCAGCTGGCGTTGCGGCCCTTTGACCAGAGGCTAGAAGAATGAAAGTCATTAAGTGCTTTTCAGCTTATGGAAGATGGGTGGCAGCTTAGCTCAGAATCACATTCTGGAAGAACATGAACCTCTTCAGTGCACATGTCAGAGAAAGAAATGCTGAAGCTGACTGGATAGCAGAGTTAAAGAGCAAGGAAGGAGACACTGCTGAGAGCACCAAACCTCCCAAGAGCTGTGCACAGTACCCAGTCCATGCCCCCTACTCTCTGAAAGTGAAAGGGCTGCTAAATGTTGCTGGCAGGAAAGGGGCTGGTGCAGGGGTAAGAGTGGGTGGACAGTGAGGTACAAGTGCACAGCACAGAGCAAGCACCTCATACATTAAAGCCTCTTTTGCTACAAATAAACAAGCATTGAAATCAAAGCATGTCAGAGATTGGTTTGCCGTTTGAGGATTTTTGATATTCACAAGCACAGCATAACAGGATGACAGATGTATTATTAAATTGTCTAATGCTAATTTTTTAGCAAGTCTTTCATGTTGCATGCAGTCCCAAAATAAACTGAGATACCACAGTTTATCAGCTTGGCCTTTTTCACAGATTTGAAGTCCTGTATTGTTAAGAACTGGGCTACTTTGACTTAACCTTACCAGAATATATGAGGCATTTAATGTCATTGTGGCTTACCCTCATGTAATAGTTAACTGGTTATTGGTAGTCAAGACAATGTTTATGACCTAAAGACATTCACCTCAAATTAGCCTGTCACAATGTTTGTCATCCTTTCACCTAGCAAACTATTCACCTGATTGCTTCTGTTAGAGGAAAAATTATTCATGTAATA
The DNA here is from genome assembly GCA_013396835.1 of Psilopogon haemacephalus. NCBI lineage: Eukaryota > Metazoa > Chordata > Aves > Piciformes > Megalaimidae > Psilopogon > Psilopogon haemacephalus. The sequence goes on from VWZI01001191.1 coordinate 1,253,615, forward strand.
TATTCTAAATTTGTTATTGAAGCTTATAACTCAGTAGACCTTCAAAATTATTTTGTATATATGTATATATATACACAAATACATATATATGTGTATATATATATATAATAAAAACTAATTTGGATTACACTACTAGGGGGTTAGTTTCTAGACAGCAAGACAAGGAGTGATTAGAAATTGATTAGGAAACTTCATGCTAGTCTGGGGAAGTCCTCAGATGATGAGGAGCAGAGTCTGGGATGGGAAAGCTCCCTGTGCTGGGAGCACCCTTTCAGAAGGGGACACTGTGTGGATGGACTGCCCTAAGCCAGCAAGAGACCATGCAGCATGTGTGCTGGACCTCTGCACCTCTCCTCAAGGCTGTGAGCCAAAAAAAATAGTGTGACGGAAGCAGCTTCCAAAGCAGCCTGGGGAGGGGATGGTGAGGTGACAGATCTGCTCTGAAGTGAGCAAAACCCACATCTGGGCCCCATCTCAGCTCTGCACCATCATGCTGGGACCACCAGACAGCTCTTGGTATGCAGCAATCTTACTTGATGAAATGCAGGTGGAAGGGCCCATTGCCCATGGGCTCCTCTGTTGCCCACACGCAGTTCACAGTAGTCACGTAGTTATTCAGGCAGCTCAGGCTGCCAGGGAACTCTGCAGAGAAAGGAGACCAGAGCTGCATTCATGTTCCACCTGAGAAGACTTGCTTGGTACCTCACATACATCACTTGCTAGTGCTTCCTTCACTACACCTCACCTATGCTTTCTCATGATGTTCTGCCTCTCTTATGCCACACTTCCCTGCATGAGATGAGTGTAACATCTTAGGGCAGGGACCTTGGGCACTGCTGCTGCCCAGCTTGCCCAGATGTGCTCAGTTGCCTAGGTCTGGCATTGGCAGCCAGCTGTACCAGTTCTTCAGACCTGAAAAAAAGGCAGTCACAAGATCTTGTGTTGCATACTTTAGGGCCTGTGATTGAAAAATGAGCACATGTATGTATGTGTCCCTCTTCCCATTGTGCACCTATTCCAAATTTCCTCTTACCTCTCCCTCTTCCTCCACCAAAGAGCTGTACAGCAGCAATGCACATCTGGAGGCCCAGCTGCCACACATCTCCTCCCATTCCAGCCAGTATCTAAAACAGCAATTGTTAGAAGCAGTTCTGTTAGCGTTTGTGCTGGCAGAGGGAAGCTTTACCTGCCAGCTTCTGCCAGCCCTGACACAAACTGACGTTGACTCTGCCAAGCAAGGCACCAACTCAGTTATATAATTTCTTCTGTAGGAACTGCTCTCATGCCATTAAAAGAAAGGTAAAGCTCCAGGACATTTTTAAATTCCTGTCATTTGATCAGGGGCAAAAGTTGCTCTGATTTCCCTTCTCCCTGCATTTTTGGGCATCTGCTTTATAACAATTTAAGAGCAGCAGAGAGCAATAATGGGTTGGAACAAAAGTTATTGTTTCCCTGCATCCCGTTTTTGACAGTAACCCAACCAGATGCTTAAAGAAAACCATGGCAATAGGGGAAGCACAGATGTTCTTCTCTGAGAACAGTCTCAGCCCCTAGACACTTGCAGCTCAGGAACCTCCTGGAACAGACACAATTTCTGTGTATTCTAGCTTTGATAATTTTTTCCCTCAACAGTAGTCACCTGCTGAAAGCCATCAACACCACAAACATTGCTGCCTGTCTTTAATGCTGGTTCTTGCTTTCCTTTATGGAGTTGAGTGACTGCTCTTTTGCACCTCCCCTTTCTATTCACTGAAAGAAGGCTTGTTTGACTTGCTAGTGTCACAAAACTTTTGAGGGAACCTTTCTGTAAGCCACCTGCAATTGTCCTGAGCTACTGAAAGGTTTTGAGGTCAGGAACAAAAGCTGGGATAGAGAGGGGTGTTCTAGCTTAGGTATTTTGTATCTGAACAAAACTAAAGACCATCCAACCTCTGTCTTGCAGGCACACAAACACACATGCACAAGATCTGCAATTCCAGACAGATAATCAAGATTCTCCTCTGCAGTCTGGGAACCTTAGGATCCTATTTCCTTCCCAGAGGTATTTCTTTCCCTTAAAAGAAAACTCCAAAAGACAGGCTCAGAGGGAAGAGCTGACATGTTCCACATCAAAGCACTGATGGGATGTAGAATGCTTGGGATTTAGTCACTACCCAGGTTACTGTAGGGCTGTGTAGGGGTACCTGAATTGTGTCTATCTCTTCACATGGTTACGCTGCATTTCCCATCTTCCTTTTCAACCAGAGATTCCATTCTGTGAATGACTTAATTTAAAATCATACTTTTTCATTAAAAGTTTCTGACTGGACAGTTTTCTAACACTCAGGGTTTTATATGAAGAAAAGGGAAAGTGTTAGGACAGGAGAAACACTGAGTACGGCATTAGAACAAGACCAGATGGGTATGGCCTGTCTGTAGAATAAGACTGTGGGTTTGAATTGACTAAGAGTCTGAAGAAGTCTTTTATAGGTGTGAGTAAGACTCTACGTTTATCAAGGACAGTGATATTGCAGTCATTAGGATTGCTTTACTGAAGGGACTAAACAATCTGACGGCTCCAGTAGCAGGAGGCTGGGCTCCATGACCAAGTGCGTCCTTCCAGCCCCAGATTTCGCAAAGCTAGACAGCAGCATCCACTTAGCAGCCTCTTGCCTGTAGTCATGCCTACTTGTGTCCCTTTTCTGAATTAAACAGTAAAATAACCACAATGTTTCAGAAACTGATCAAGAGAAAAAAATCTTTCTGGCTTCCACTTCACCACCTCTTCATTTATGTTGTTTGGGGTTTTTGGTTTGTTTTTTTTGTAAATATCCTGTTTTGCTGCAGATCTTCAGAGTGGGGGTTGCCAAGAGGAAGTGTCACCATTAGCTGATTAGCTGAGGGATGCTGAGAGGCATGAAGTCTCTTCTGCTTATCACTCTGATCAGAGCTGCATATGATCCCTGTGATAAATACAGTGAGACTGACTAAATATGAAATAGAGAGCACTGCACTAAGTAGAATTATCCATGTGCTTACAAGAAGCTGTTTGGGCACACAAACAGACATAAGCCAGCAGAACTAAACCAGGACAGTATATTTCCAAATAATTGCTACTACTCTGCCCAGCTCTCTGCTCTCCCCCCACTCCACCCACCCCAAAGAAGTTCACCGTTCAGTTCTGCAGTGTTTGCAGCATGTCAGATAGGCTCCCTAGTGCACCTGGAAACAAATACAGCAGGTTTAAATGCAAATGTTTGTGTTAGAAGCCATGAATGTTAGCTATAAGTTGGTCATGGAACAATGAAAAGCTTATAGGAGAATTATTTGGGGAAACAGTACATAGCCAACTGAACGAGATTCTGCAGCATGGGAACGCTGTTAAGGAGCAAACACAGAGCCCCTGGGTGCATATAAATGGAAATATAAATTGCAGCTACATGCAGTGTTGTAACACCACTGCCTCTTCTGTTAGAATTCACACTTTAAACAAAAAGTTGTTGAAAAGTTGAAAATAGTTCTGAAAAGAGCTATCTGTGAATAAGCAGCTGAGAGCATTTGGAAAACCTGTGTGGTGCAAACTGTGGTTAAAATTACTGTTGGGGAATATAGGCAGCTGATAGAATGACAGGAGGGGAACGGGATGGCAGGGCTGCATATCCCAAGTTCTGGCTAATCCCCTCCCCTCCCTTGGCCATCCAGCAGAACACACAATGAAAAGATGTCCTTTGCATTCGAGAAGTTGTAGGGTTAAATAAATTATTTGTTAGATACCACTGAAAGGGGAAGTGATACACAAATGTGTCAGCGCAGCCTCAACATGGGGCTGCCTAGACATTGCCTGAGCTTTAGCAACTCAGCAAAACAGAACTTTAAGGAGAGTGAGACTGAGGTAGCTCAAGAGAATTGTGGGCAGCACCCTCAGTGTGTGCATTGGTAGCATGGAGGTAGGTTAGGTGGAGTTGATTTGATTATCTAGTGGGAGGTGAAAGCTGGCATCACAGAAAGGGTTGACTTCTTGATACAGGAGTGAGATGAGGACAAGGAGAGGCTGTTGGTGACTTGAGGAGAAAAAAAGCTTATGTTTGATGTGATAAAGGAAACAAGACAGAAGAATTGTATAGAGAAACATAATGGGTCACAAAAACAGGGCCTTTGCATCTCCAACCTCTGGACGCTCTTCTGTGCTCACCTAAACCTTAGGGGAAGTCAGAAGCTTCAGGCTCTGGTTTGGCAATGGCTCTGAGCCTTTCCAAAATGCGTTCTGCTCTCCCTCCCTCCCACAGCAAGGTGCAAGGAGTGGTGCAGGGCAGGAGCAGGGTCAGCAGACCTGGACCCTTGAACACTCTACTTCCATTCCTTACATCTTAGTGAGTGAGTAGTCCTAAGTGACCTGCTCTCCTTAGCCTTAGTCCCTTCCTCTGCTTCAGTGTCTTTTAGAGACAGCATCAACAGGCACTAATGGAAGGCAGGGCACTAACTCACACCTATGGAGTAAAACAAGGTCAGGGAACAGCATGTCTGGACCCACATGCACACCCCTCCACCCATTAAGGTCAGCGCCAAGTGTGCATTCTCCAGAGTGATCCACTGTGCTACTAAGTGTGGTTGTCTATCATGGGCAATCCTTGAATCATCCCTTCCCACAAGAAAATATGCTGTAGGTCCTTCAAGAAAAATCAATGTTAGATTATCTCCCTCTTGAACACTGAGGCCTCTAAGCACGTGGCTAACAGAAGCACATCAAGGGCACAGAGGAGTTTCACAAGATTAACATGCCAACTACCAGAGAATGAGGCACAAGTGATCAGAGACCACCCCACATATCCAGTCTGTTTCTCCCTTCACCTTTCTCCACAACCTGCTGCTCATGAACAGCTTCGTATTTTTAGATTTGAGACACCTGGATCCCAAGGGCTGAAAAAAAGCTGCTGCAAAGAATGACTGCTGCAAGAAAGTGATATGCACACACACACCCCCCTATATATGTAGATACACAGATATACATCTATTAGAAAACATATTTTTGTCTGCAAAGTCCCAAACATTGAGGACTCTTTTGCCTGGATTCATTTACATTTGTCTGTCTCAGTCAGAGAGGAGTACCTAAAAATCTGTCGTTCAAGATGCCTCTTTCTAGCACAAACAGTATAAAAGTTAACGCAACAGAGTGGTTTTGTGCTGAGCAACCTAAAAGAACAAAAGAGCAAAGACCCTTCTGGTGATCTTTTTGTTCTAGAATCCCAGTAAACGAAACAATCTAAATTCTCCTTTCAGATAAAGCATCATATATTCTATCCCACAGCAGAATGCCCAGCACAGCAGTGCGTGCAGCTCTTACCGGCACAAAGGAAGCTTCACTTTTCACACCGCCTCTGTCCCTTGATTGTTCAGGCTGTGCAGTTTGGTGATCAGGCAGCAGCAACGGAGGCATAATAAAGCAGAGCTTACTGCACCCGATTTTGAAGATAGTGTCAAGAACCAATGAAAAACTGCTTAGATTATCAGATGGAGCTAAAGTAGCTGCATCTGCAAGTACTCATTAGTGATAGAGAAATGAGGGAATTTCTGTTAAAGGGTTAACATTTGAAAGGCCAACTAATTTACTAACTAGAAAAGTACCTTTTCTATCCAAACTCTTATATAAAGAAGGCTGACAGAAGAGCTCGCTAAGTGACGAAATTATATTTTGTAGCCATATCTGGATGTGAGACTGCATCAATCTAAGGTCTCTGCCCAACTGTGCTCAAAGACCCAGAGGCATTCCTGAGCTGCCCTGCTTCGTCCTTCCTTCACTGTGCTCCAAGGGGCAGACCTAGAAGCACTGCAGTGTTTCCACATCGACATCCTGGAGTGCACAAGGAACAGATCCTTCCATACCCAGCTACAGTGCTGCAGTGGTAGTGTTACAGTCAGGATCCAAGTCAGTCATGTACATGAGCCTAGTGCCAGGAAAGGGGAAGAGAGAAAGAGGCAAGGCACAGATTGAGTAGCAATCTGCCAGTGTTAGCTTTAAGCGCCAAGAAGCAGGAAGGCAGAGGCCATGCAGAAATGGCGACGGATGTTTCCAAATTGGTACCACAGATTAAGTTATGCTGCTTCCCTTGAGGGCCTTCCCCATCCAGCACGACATCTGCCAGCTCCCATGAGACACCGTGGTTGCTCATCTAAATGTACTTACCACTCCATAGTTACAATAACCCTGAACAGCAGCAGAAAGCCCCTGAAATGCAAGCACCCTTCAGCGTCGTTAAGTAAAGAGCACCTGCTGCTTCAACTGACCAGATGCTGTCATTTGCTTACTGCAGCAGGAAACATCTCCTGTAGAGACAAATGGTACCCCTGCATCTTCCCAGCCTCCTGCTGCAGGTCACCATAAAGACACCACAGGCATGCAAGATGTGCAGCTTTTACCATATCAGGGCAGAGAGATAAATCAGTACAAAAGTTCAGCAGCAGCTTGGCTCAAACAGCAAAGCACAGACTTCCTTTCCCGGTTTCCTTTCAGTTTACTATTCCAAACTGCAGAGCACTGCTGCTGACACGAACAGCTCTCTGCAAGCTGCCATTTTTCACACCTCCTCCACAGCCCAAGTGCCACTCAGCCCTAGATCATTAATCGAATGCCTGCTCTCCAAAGGCCACTCAGCCTCTTCTTTCTGTTTTCTGGGACCCATGTGCACCTGTTCCACTGTCTCACAAATAGTGTTTCTCATCAGGTGATTTGACTCTACTTTGAAGTTTTTTGCTCTGTTCTGAGTGCTCCCAATGGATTGACATCCACTGTTTCATCTGCTCTCAACCCTGTACCAAATGCTTTGCTATCTCCTCTGCTTTTGGTTCATTATAGACAAAAATGTAATAAACAGGAGAGAAAAATCATGTTAAAGCGGAAGCATCATGTTACAGGAACATGCAGCACTTACTCTGTGCTGTTTTTCTCAGCTTGAACAATGATGCACATTTTGGATCATGAAATAGCTGAAGATAGACTCTGATTTCTGTGTCTACCTGCCTTTATGCTTGGCTAGTGAACACATTATTAGTCTGCCAGTCTGGTTAGTGCTACAGTCCAGGACTACTTCTGTGTGCTGATTGTGCTGTCACACAATAGCCTATGACATCTGATCTCTCATTTTTCCTCTGGGGACAAGCCCTTCACTAAAAGGACACAAGATGTTGCACTGACCACATTGAAGTCCACCATTGTGTCCCTGATTGCTAGGAACACTGTGCCAAAAGCAGCACAACCACCTAAGGATTTAATCTAAATGTATGTTGCTGCTGACACCTTCTTACTACCTCATTTCTTTGCTCAGTGCCTGACCTTGCCTTTGCAAGGCAAGTTAAAGTTTGACTGCCTGGTTACCTGGGCATGGCAGGAGTGGCTGAGCAGATTCTCTGCAGTGCAGGGCTTAGGCAGCCTATTTCCAACTCCTCTCTTTCAAGCAGGCCTGCTTGGGTAAGCATTTAATCAAATGCCTTTACCACACTGTTATGACTCCTTCCTGTGCTTCATGTTGCTCCTCAGGAATCTGCCACTGTGGGTCACTAAGGTAAGTGTGCTCTCAAACTGAGACAGTATGAGAGCAGAGGACACTTCTCAAAACCCAACAAAAGATGGATTTGCAATGCTATCAATGCCCCCAGCATTCCCAGGAAAAAACAGTTTTTCCAAATCAGATATTGCTAGGTCAGGGACATTTACATTTTACTGCTAGGAGCCACATCAAAAACCTGACCTCAAACCCTTCCATATTCACTGTGTCAACAACTCAATGGCCAAAAGCTTAATTAATAACTTTTGCTTCAAAGGAAAGAGTCTCCCTTATGCCACATAGCAAAGCAGACTCTTCTCTGCCCATGAAGTCTCCCTCCTAGGCTGGCCAGAGGCAAATTCTTACCTAGCATAGCACCTAACCACCACTTTCCACCAGATGTGCAGCTGGTAGTGTAGCAGTAACAGAAACAGCTCCTTCAGCAGTTGTGGTAGTCTTGTGTAGAAGAGCATGAAGAATTCTGAAAGATGAACCTAGGGATGCTTCTAGGGATGCTTGCTAGGCTGGATAGATAAGGACTGCTGAACTTGACAAGATAAAAGGAATTTGTGCAACCAAGTACATAGAGAAGGAAGGTGAAAAGGGAGCTTGTGCTACCAAGGATGTAAGGACAGGAAGATAAGGGGTAGCAGATTGGTCAAGGCTGGCCTTGCACTGAAGAGTTTTAAGAACCACGGCAAAGAACCCGAGGAACTTGCGCCAGGTGTCGGCTGCACGTATTAGTGCCAGGAGAACAGGTGAATGTGTTCACTGTGGCCGTGTCCGAATGCTGACAGCTGCTGCCTGTCCGATGCCTGTTGGGCACACTCGGGTGAAACGATGCCCGGTGTGTCCGGCGTTGAATGAAGAGAGCTGCCTGCCTGCTTTCGACTCCGGCCTCGGCCTTAAGAGAGAGCTGCGTGGCCGGATTCCGTAACACGGAGCCAGCGACAGAGCCGGCACCCGCAGGGCTGAGACATGCAAAGGTCCTATGAACACGCAAGCTTCCCCTCATGCCTTAGGCAGCCTGGGGGCAGTTAGCACTGTGGTTTCTGCAGCACGGAGCTGCAGGATGGAGCTGCGGTCACAGCTCCCCAGCGCACAGCGGCTGGGCCAGAGGCAGCAGCACGGCGGCGCTGGCTCTATCCACGGCTGCCTCACGGAGGGCACGCAGGGTACTTGCAGCACGGAAGGAAGGCTGCGATAAGCGTGCCGAGACAATTCTTACCACAACTTAGCACAGAAGGTGACAAGAAAAACGGGAAATAAGAAGAAAAGGAACAAAAAATCCTGATGTCTTGGAGCAGTGCCCAGAAAGCCCCTGAGCCAGGGCTATACTGAGGCAGTAATAACGTCGAGGGCAAAGGTTCAAAGCCAGTGTAGCAAAGGCCGTGGCTGTTCTGCACTATCAAACCAGGGATGCATAGAAAAGCTCTGCCTGCACTCACCCGCGAAAAAAATGACTTCACTACAGTGCTCCCTCTTGTTTTGGGAGCTGTAGGGCTGGCTAAGGTCTTGGGTAAGAGTTGAGGGAGAGAGAAAAGAGTTTATTTGTACCACAACAAGAGGAGATTATAACTGCAATGGAAACATACATTATTCATCACAGTGGTTTTCTCAGTATCAGAGCATCTGGAACCATGCATAGGTTAGTACAACTATGCCCACATAAAATGTAGGTCTTCATTGTCAATCTCAGTATCACAGTAACTTCTGAGGACAGTTATTCTAAACAAAACAGAGATAGAGACCTCAGAGGGAAATGCAGTCACAGGTACAGTGCAAAGAGAAGTTTCATGGTTGGCTTTATTAGATTGCAGAAATTACCCAAACTTGATGCTACTAACCTGTTAACTGCAGCAGACCAGGTCCAAGGCAGAAGATGAAGTTGCAGACACATCCAGGTAGAACATTTCTGGGATTTCTGCATAGTTCTAAAAGCTGCTCCATGTTTCAGTTCATGTGCTTGGGAAATGCTGGGAGAAATGCTGATTCAGCAGAAAGCCCTGGTGGTAAGAGTATGTCTGGAATTAAATGTGTTTCAAAGACTTTTAATTTGCAGTCTCCACCTGAAAAGGCAAAGTCTTTCTGAAACCTGAGTCGTGTTTGGTCTCTTGAACACACAGTTCTGTGATGCTTATATGAAAACTGGTTTTCACCATACCCCATGGACAGGAATGGGATCTCCCATAATTAACAAACTGTTGCAGTTGTTTTTAAAGAGCCAAAGATATTAGAAGGAAAGGTAACATCAATGATGTCTGGGAAAGGGAGGGAAACTTTAATGTACCATTCTTCCAGGGGTCATGCTTCTAAGATTCCACACACACCCACATTCTCAAATTGTCTGAGAATACCAGGGAAAATAATTTAAACTTTTGTACTCTTTAGAAGGTCACTGTTTAAAAAAATGTACAAATCTACATAAGGCAAAAGGCAATTTTCAAGTGACAGTTGCTTCTCCTGCCATTTTAAGGGGGTTTACCTATGATTCTANGTTTGAGACATGAACAGTGCAAGAGGCAATAGGAGAGATTTCTGTGAAGCTAACAGTTTGCAGTTGTATGCCACAGAGCTTGCACAACCTAAGTTTGTTTCTCTTCTGAATTTTGCTAACACTTTGCTGCTGGCACAGTATGGAAAAGGCCCCAGATGCTGCAAGGCAGCATGAAGCCCTTAGCTTGTCTGTGTTCCACTGATGGGGCTGTCAAAGCGACAGGACACCCACTGCTTGACGTAGCTCCGCGGAAAGTCCTCCCCCACTGGCTCCAGAGGACTGGAGGCACAGCTGGCCTTGCTGTTCTGCTCAAATTCACACTCAGCTGGGCTCCCACAGTCCGAGTCCACAAAGCCACTGTCAATAGTGTCCAAATCTACACAGATCATTGGGTAACTGTCACCAGGCCTTGCAGTGTGAGCGAAGAAGTCACAGGAGCCTTCACTGTAGGAAACACTTTCACCATCAGGAGAAGGCAGAGAACCTGGATTTTCCAAATCCCACTGATCAGGCTGCAAACAGAGGTCTTCTAGGATGCTCCCTATCCCTCCTTCCAAAGGCCTTTCTAGTTGATGGTGGGCTAGGACACTTGTACCCCTCAGGTGGTCTGTGGACACAGAACCTGAGGCAAGGACTCTGTCCCGTGCACTCAGGTCAGCCAGATGCAAGCCAATGGCTATCTTTGTGTCTTCATCATCAATGTTAACCTTGGGGTAACCAGCTTCTCCAGCACTGTCATCTTCACTGGTATGCTCCTGCCCCCTGTACACATGGCTGCAGCTGCAGTGGCAGTTACAAGGTGTAAATCCATCAGCCACAGTCACAGTGTCAATGGACAAGTGCCCATATGACTGATCTTCAGTCTCACTGCTGCTCTTCACACCAGGTAGCAGTGACTGACTGTCCTGACTTGGGGCAGTCAGGCAAGACACACAGGGCTTGCAAAGCAGATCTTTTCTTAGCTCAGGCAGCTCCTCCTGCACGGTGCTGCTGGAGGGACACATGGTGTAAACATCTAGGACTTCTGGAAGGACTATTCCCCATTCAATGAAATTCATACGGGATGCACCAATCCACTTCTGCACAAAAGGATGCAGAGGAAGAGAGAGAGAGAGAGGTTAGTACCATCAGGTTTGAGGTTCCACAGAAGAGACCAAAGTTCTTACACTTTTAGAGGCAGAGTCAAACTCTAAAATCACTAACTCCTCCAAAATAGGAGGAGATAAGATGCTGTTATTACCAGACACAGGCAGCTGCAGGACAACTGATTCAAGTAACTGGAAGGTTTATACAGCTTTGCAGTTTTCTCTGTGCAGCAAAGAATGCCACTCATAGCAGCATTCTTTCATGCATCAGCCAGAGGTACCAACCCAAGCCACCAAGTCTGCCCTGACAGCTTATTATCCTGGACACTGCTTCCTCTTCTGTGTGCTGCATCTGCACTCAACACACACAGCCCTGCTCTGTCACTTCCCTCACCTCATTTCCCTGGGAAGGGGGTCAGGGCAAGGCTTTTCCCAATCTTCTGTATTTAACCATGTCTCAGACCATTCTTTTCTCTCAAAGTGAAAAGAAAGAAGCAGGGGTAGGAAGGGGATTGAGACCTCAAAAGAACTGCAGCAACCACCTACTGCAGATGACACTTACTCTGATTATTAGGGAGTGCCACACATTGAATCTTGCCCTCCTACATCACTATTAATATCACATCCTGCCTTATGCCATCCATTATCTCTAGATCATGAGCTTCCTGCATTCAGTCACACCTGGGAGTAAGGTGACTTTGGCTTTCTCTGATCTAAGAACAAAGTAAAAGTTTCTGTTCTTTTTGAAGAAGTCACTGATCAGGTGCTCAGATCACAACAAACTTCAGGCCTGTGTCACTAATGAATGCTGAATAGACACCGTGAAGGCTTCTGATGTGCTGCATGAGAGCTGGGTGTTTCCACAGCTGGCAGACTGGTACCAGCCTCCTGTCCCAGACTGCAGTCAGCATAGCTGGACATAAGCAAAGTATCTGGAGGGAGAACAGCTTGACACAGATTACTACCCTCTGACACAGGGCATGGAAAAATCTTCATTACAAAGGAAGTACCAAGTCTACTTAGTTTATTTCTAACCTAAACTGCAAAGAGCTTATGGTGAAAGCTGTAATGGACAGAAGGGTGTAAGAGGCTGTTTGAAGAAACAGCAGGAAATCTAGAATATTTCCTATTCACCCAACAGTTCTTTCCAAATTCCCACCCAATGTGACTCTTAGGACCCATGTAGACACAAGAGTAAAAGATAGTTCTCTGCTTTCCTCTCTCTTTTTATGTCTTTATTTCTTCTAACAATCTCACTGCCTCCTACCCCAGCACTGCTGTCTGCAGAGCATCACATTTCCTGATCATTATTCACAGACACAATCTAACCATGAAGCAGGCAGGATGCAGCTGAATGTGCCTTACATTGATTGATTTCTTGCCAGCTGGAGCCTGTTCACATGTCAGTGACATCACCACAGCTTCCTGACACTCTCTGCCTGTGCATCCTGTGCTGTGGCTATGCAGGCAACTGCTACTTTAATCTGCAAATTTATTAAGAATAACTCAGCTTTAGCAACTGAAGTTCATTCCTTTCCCAACAGCACTGACTAACCTCACTAGAATCTAGCAAGGATTCCTCCAGTGCAGAGAACCCTTGACACACAGGGTGCTTCCCCTTCCACTGTGAATGCTAGCTTGTGGTTCTGAGGAATTCCCACACTCAGTCCACCTAGTCCTGGTTCCTTTCCCTGAAAGCAACCAGTACCACCTGCCTCACCAGAGGATGGAAGTACCTCTCTGGTGCAGACATGGGAAGCCACAACAGGTCTGAAGGAGGAAGGCAGGAAGGAAGTAAGGCAGCCACTGCAGACTTCAGCTTCAATGGCACTCATCTAAGACCACTTGCTTAACCTAGCAACAAACATCAGCCATGCAGCACTGGGAAAGTACACGAAGATCATCAGTGCCCAGATAGTGTCCCTCTGCCAGAGGGGCTAAGAAAAAGCAGAAACAGAAAGCAGTCACTGAAGTGTCTGTGATCAGTACTGCTGTAACAACAGGAACTTGTTCCTAAGGAGGCAGTGATGTCTGCACCCACGTGCCAGCAGTTTTACAGTTTGGTAACAGGACTGTGAGTCCTTTCCAGCTTAATACAACTATTGTTTATGGATGCTTGGTGTTCTTTTGCTTCTGTATCTGAAGAACTGCAGCAAACACTGCAGCCTTTGCAACCATTTTGTCACACGAGTGTGTTTGGCTGGTGCTAACCAGAAACGGATTTGGGAGAGTTAGGCAAAGTTACTCAAAGACACTTCCTTCACAGAGAAGCAGCTGCACTGTGCTGTCACAGCAGTTACCTGCCCCTAAAGCTTCAGCCATCCTTCCAGATGATATGCACAGCTGTCATCTGTGTGAGAGCTACAGGGATTGATGTTGAACTTGTGGCACTCAATTCTGGCTCTACAATGAAGTTTGCTCCACAGGCCTGATGGCAGCAAGGGACTGGAGCTTTGGAAAGCTCTACTTACTGTCCTGGTGTCCCTTTCTCCACTCCCTTTGGATTCCCAAGCTTCATAGATGATTTATGAGCTCAGCTCACCCACTAAGACGGCATTTAGAGGGAATAAGCAGCACAGTCCTGACAAAAAGGCCTTTGTGGCACAGAATAGACACTGGAGAGCTCTGCTTCCTATACCTGGAGCCGTTTGTCACTCCCCTGAGATAGATTCCATCTCCCACTGCCCTCATCCAAATTCCTGGCCCAGGGTAGCAAGATGGGTCTTTTGGTTTAACTTTCTTATGTGCTCCACTTGTTTGTGAGGCACATTTATACCTTGAAATCTCCATTATGCGCCACATAAAGAGGTCTAAAAAAGGAAGCAGGATCTGGGATGCAAGCCACCTTCTTCCACAAGCTGGAAAAGAAAAGAGAAAGGCTTTGGGGTTAAGCACATATTATAGATGCTAAGCAAGGCATCTCCAGATCCAGATCATGCAGCTGAAATCATCTGCTGAATCTCACAAGTTAGCAGGTGGCTTAGGATCCAAGGATCTCTTTTGCTCCAGGGCCACCTAATGGCCTTTCTTGTGGTCCTTGGAGGTGGTGGGGCTCAGCCTCAGGCCTTGTGCACACCAGGCTCACTAAGTGAGGAGGTGCCCATTTGTTTCCTTCCTGAAAAAGCACCAAGTGGTGGAGGTGCCTCCCCACTGGGCTGGGCTGGCTTGTGGTCTGTACATACAGAGCTCTGCCCTATGCACTCTTCCTGTGCCCGTGGGCTGTGCCAGCCCTGCTGCTGCAGCAGCCTGCAGCACTCTTCAGTGGCACTGCACACCCCAGCCCTTGGCAAGAGCAGCAGTGAGGGCCCAGCCAGCACTGAGGGGCCTGTGTCAGCTTGGAAAGGGGCAGGCCAGCCCTGGCCGAAGCTCCCATCTGGCAACTGCAGAGCTCAGACAGGGCCAGGAGAGCAGCCTGGGAGACTGGGCAGCCCTTGGTCAGTCCCCATATGCCACTGTCCTGTCCCAGGCAGCAGAGCCTCAGAGAAATTCAAGGTGCCAGTACACTAGTTGGGCACCAAACTTTGCTGGCCCTCACAGGCCCATAGCTGTGTCTTTGCATGGATTTTCAAGACCAAAGAAGTCTGCGTGGGAGCACCTCACCTTCAGCAAGACAGAACAGAAGCATTTACTCCAGTTTGCTGAAGCATTCTTACCTCTGCTGTTTGGCCAAAACAGTTGTGACTGAGGCAGTGATTGCCACAACACCACCAAAGAGCAGCAGCCATCCCAAGCCTGCTGTCTGTGCCACTGCTGGAGAAAGAGACAGGGTCATTCAGGCTCACCTTGCATTTCTAGCCTGCTCAGTATGCAGGGGGTGGAGAGAAGACACTCTCAATTTCTATCCCAAGTCTTAGGGACAATGAGGCTGTCACCTGGGGCCCAGAACTCCAGACACAAGGTCTGCATGAGGATGCTTAGAGAAGACTGCATCAATGAAAGGAGCAGTGCCTCAGCTGCTCTGTGGTCTGAGTGCAACCCAACAGACCCAACAGCTCCCAGCTTCAAAGACCCCTGCTGTTTCCAACTCTGCCTGAATTAGGGCTGTCTCCATAGATGATCCATAGTGAAAAGAGAGTGCAGCTGGCCAGAGACACAGGAAGAAAAGGCACTGACTGGATGAGTGCTTGTTGACTGCTCTCCACTTGCAATGGAAAGGAGAACCTCTCCACCGCAGGACACAGACAACACAGAGCAAACAGAGCCTGGCCGTGCTGCCACAGCACTCTGTGGTATTTCAGCTCAAGCTGCAGGTCAGCAAGAGCAGGGCAGCCCAGAGAGCAGGATCCACTCTCCCATCAACTGAAGGCAATGCTAAGCCCCAGTAGTGGAGGGACCTGTACTGAATCTCCCTCATTTCTGAAAGCTGCAAGCAGGACCCTGGACAGGTGACACTGGAGAGGAAGCTCTGCTCCTGCTGTGGCACCCAAACCTACAACCAAGTCCCGCCGAACCCTCTTCCCATCGGCCACACTGCGAGGAGTGCAAACAGCAGAAGTCAGCCCAGGCCTAGGGGTAAGCAAGCATCCTTGTGTCGGTAAGCAAGCATGCTGCCTTCACCAGGCTAATTGGCATTTGTCCTCATTCACGAGGGTCGGAAGCACTCTGTGACACCGGAGCGAGAGGAAGGCAAGGAGAGGCGCAGGTTGGTACCGGCAGGCCTGGCTGTCAGCGCCAGCGGCAGGCTCCACTCGCTCCAGACCCCGCCGTAGCCGCTGTCCCTGCGCGGTTTGGCTCGCACTTGGAGCTCGTACTCGGCGTTGGCCTGCAGCTCCCAGGGCTGGATCAGCAGCGTCCGTCTGTCGTCATGGACAGCTTTAGTCTTCTGAGTCTGTGAACGATTCAACACTGAGCTGCAGGGACAGCTCCCACCTGACCCTCACTGCCGCACGCTGAGGAGCCCTGCGAGGGACTGGTTTTGAGCTGCTTCTGCAAGGCCATGGCTGCTCAGCACCTGCCAGCAGGAGGCCCTGGGAGATCCTTCTATGCAAGACGGCATGAGAAGAAAGCGAACCACCAGCCCTCCCCACAGACCCGGCGCTGCTGAGACAGTTTCTGCTTCTTGACTCTGGACAACCCTTCTTCTACCACACCAGCACTCCTGCCCTGGTGGTGCTGGCTGCCTCCTGGCTGGGACACCCTACCTGATGGTAAGCTGACATCTTACCTCCCACGTGTCCATCCTTCTCTTATAACGCAGCTGATACTCCAGCTCCTCATTTAAAAAGTAGTAAGGAGAATTCTGGTAGATGGTTTCCCAGGAAATATTGTAACCCTCAGAGAACACAGCAGTCAGATTGAACGGAGGCCAGGGTTTGACTGGAAGACAGGATGGTGTTACCCTGCGTGGCATGACTGCAGACAAGAGGCAGCTCAGTGTGCTATCAGCAATGCAGAGTGAGTATGCAGCAAAGCTGCGCTGGCAGGGGTGGGCCTGCAACATTCCTGCCTCTCAGGCTGAGCTGCCATGAGGACCTCACACCTCAGTAGCCTGGTAAAGTTGGGCTCACATTTCTCTGAATACACCTTCTGCCTGTCCCTGAACCTCCTCATCACCTAAGGAGCAGAAGACAGCACAAGGGACCTGCAGGGAGCTGTAAAGAGTAGAGCACCTTGTTCTTAGGAGGGCTCCAGGTAGTCATGGTCACCTGCAGAATTAGGGAAACCCACCTCACTGTAACAGAGACCCAGGCAAAGGTGATGCCAGTGGATACTGCACAAACCCACTGCAAATCCCTGTGTCCCAAGTGCCTCAGAGACAAGCTTTTGGTTCCCCTGTAGGATGTTTTCATATCTGAAGAAGCAGTAATGGGCAAACCCCAGCACTAATCTGCAGGGTACATCACTGAGCTATGACATCTCTGCATGGGGACAGCTGGGAGACAAGCAAAGCACTGCTACCCAACCTACAGCCCATCAAGCATGGCCAAGAGGCTTTCCTGAAATGTTACAGCATTTGTCCAAAAGATGACAATGACACTTCTCATGTCAAATTTAATGTCAGAATAACCCAAGCAGAAAGCCTGCATGATGCCTGTCTACCTGGCTAAACACCCCTGCCAGAAAGAGAAAGTGCTACATCCTTTGTGTCTGGAACACCTTATGCCACCCAGAATAATGTGCTGCTGGTTCAGCTGTCCACTGCAAGAGCCTCCTGGGGCACCTGTGTGGCATATGGAATTAAAGCAATTCCTACCACACTTTAGCCTCAAGCCAAGAACAAGCACTTGCACAATTTAGCCACAGTAAGAGCACAGACAAATTCACCCCAAACATAGCATCCCAGCACTGGTTGCCACCTTCAGTCACAGGATCACAGGATGTCAGGGGCTGGGAAGGACTCAATGAGATCAGGAAGTCCAACCTCCCTGACAGAGCAGGACCATACAATCTAGCTCAGGTCACAAAGGAACATATCCAGACAGGCCTTGAAAGTCTCCAGAGAAGGAGACTCCACAACCTCTGTGGGGAGCCTGTTCCAGTGCTGTGACCCTTACAGTCAATAAGTTCCCCCTTGTGTTGAGCTGGAGCCTCCTGTGCTGCATCTTCCATCCATTGCTCCTTGTCCTATCCCAGGGAGCAAGTGAGCAGAGCCTGTCCCCCTCCTCCTGACCCTCAGCCCTCAGATATTTATAAACATTTATTAAATCCCCTCTCAGTCTTGTCTTCTCCAGACTAAGCAGCCCCAGGTCCCTCAGCCTCTCCTCATCAGGCAGAGCTCCACTCCTCTAATCATCCTCATAGCCCTCCCTTGGACCATCTAGAGCAGATCCCTGTCTCTCTTAAAGTGGGGACCCCAAAGCTGAATGCAGTCCTTGCCCAGACTCTCCTAGCAAGACACATATAAAACCAGATGGTATTTATCAAATCCCCCATTTTTATACTTACTGTTATCTGCCATATAAAAGTCTCTGGAAATCACATGCTGTCTATCGTCCATTTCCACATGGACTTTGACATCTGCCAGGAGCTGAGTCATGTCCACAGTGCACACATACTGTGTGTGACTCGTGTTCCTGGACAGCTGCAGGAGACTGCAGGCAGCCACAGCATTTTCTGGGTCTTCCTCAGAAAGCCTAAACCCACCAAAACAAACAAACTTGTTCACATCTACCACATGTTGTAGTTGGACTAAGATATTGATGAACAACCAGGAACTGAAATTATTAAGAAAAAAAGAGGCAAAAAATTTACCTTTGAACTTTGACAGATTTTTTTCCCCCCTCTATTTGCTCAGCTTAGTATTTTTGAGAGAAGTATGGAAGTGATGCTGAAGTGTTTGTGAGAAGAAAAGGTTCTCACCAGAGCTGCACAGGTGAGACCCCAGGACTGCACCTACCTTCATGCTGGGGCAGAACAGCCACATGGGCCTTGGACAGGGGGTGTGAGCCCTACCAGCACGCAGATATGGAAGTCCACTGTTAACAGCAAAGGGCAAGGTATTCCCAGGGCAGAAGTCAGTGCAGCAGTGAGTGGCAAGCAGTGCAGCCAGAGACATGGGAAGCAGGGGAGAAGCCAGTTGATAGCTGGAGTGTGAAGTAACAAGTGAAAAGCAGCATGGCAGCAAGAGCAAGAATTCTACCTAAGAGGACAGAAGGACACCACTGTTTTACAGCCATGGCAGAAGTTCCAGCTGACTGCACTTTGCTCCTCCTTGTGAGACATACCATGTCGCAGTGAGGTTGTAAGAGCTGGCACTCAAGTCACTTCTCAGGATGCAGGACAGGGTCTGTACATAATCCACAAAACAGGTCAGGTTTTCACAACATGTAGCTGTAAGTTTGGAAAGACAAAACACAATGTCAGCTTTCCTGACGAAGCAAGCAGAGCTTCACATCAACACACAGAGTCCTCAGGGCTCCCACTATATCTGAAGGGAGCAGACTGCTCTGTTCCAGCCTCCCTGAAGGACTCCAGTCTTGGAGCATAAGATGTGTTCCACCTCTGCAGGGAGGCAAATCGTTGACAACAAGAGAAAGCAGCGAACAAAAATCTATTGAAAAACACTGTGGCAGGAAACAGCATGCAAAAATACCAGGAAATGTCAGAATTGTGACTGCATTTTCAGACTTCTCTCAGTCCCCTCTCACAGTTGCAAGACCACCCCATCAGAAACGGTTACACATGCAAACATGTTCATGATTCCACTTCCTAAGCCCAGGGCTGCTCTTTGCTAGCCTAGTTTTTGGGTTGTCATCTACACTGCACTTTGGACGTTTTAAAAAATGGTGGTTTATGAATTCTTTGTTTACCATTCTCTCTGTTTACTACTTTCTGCAGCTTGGTATCTCCAACAACAATACTCTTCGTACCCTGCTCCGGAGGCTCCGAATTTGCTTTTCACAGAATTGGGGAATGGGGAAAAAAAAAAAAAAGCTTGCACATTTCTGATTTCTACAGAACATTCTGATGGTAAAGCAATAGGCACAGGCTGAGAATCACATAAACTGAAACAGACTTCTCAACAGAATTTAGGAGGCAATTGTAGACTTCATGCTGCTCATTCCATAAATTAGAGAAAGGATGGCAGCAGAAGAAATCTGGGGAGGGCCTCAATAGTCTGCATGTGCTTTATCCAACTGAAAGTGAGTCAAATTATCTGGTTGTCACTTTGTATCATTTTGACTTTTTCATTTCACACCCACTGCAGAAATTGGTTCTGAAGTTTTCATGCAGTTTTAACTTCTCATTTTGAACTCTTCAGTAGGCTCTTCTGAGGGCCCTGGTACAAGCAGTGTTTGTTCCAGAGCCCTGAGCACAGCTCTTTGTCCTTGGCCTAACTTTTCTCTCCTACAATACAGGGTTCTAAACACTTTTGTGTTCCTTTAGAGATGGCAATCAGTTTTAATAAGCATTAATAATGAGCATTCTTTTGTTCTATCCCATCCTGTCCATCAGTGGAAAGAACTATTCCTAGGTAGCTGGTAATCTGCAAGCCTATCTTTGGGCAGGAATCTGCTAACAAAACTAGAACGAGGACAGGTTTTTATTGAGAAGGGAATAATTAATTGTCTTCAACCCAGTTAGAGCTAGGATGAATTGTCTGTCCTTGGCAGCTTCAGAGGCAAAATTCGCATGCTTTTAACACCAAGATCTAAGTAGGTTCAAACAGAAATTAGTAAAAGGTAATTCCCTGGCTTGCATTGCACAGCATTCAGACCAGACATGACAATGGTCCTGTATGGCAGAGAGATACAAACCTGAAATAACCTTTTCTGATAGTTTAGCATTGGAGCAGGTCCAATGCTCTGCCTAGAAGCAGCACGTAGAATGGTAAGCTTGCACTGCTCCCTGTACTGTTGCTGCTGGTTTCTGTCCAACTGACCTGTTCAGAAAGCCAGCTCTGAACCAGCTGAAGCTTGGATGCTGAGTGGAAACCACCAAAATCGGCAGAGTGACTGCACAGCTCAGTCCTGAGCAGAGGGGCTCAGACCTGGAAAGCTTCACTCCACTGCTCCTGGCTGACCTGCAAACAGCAGCTGTAAGCCCTGGGGATATCCCAGTCCTGGCCTCCAGAACCTTTCCTATAGCAAAGGGTTGGTTTTTTTTTGAGGGGAGGAAATCCTACTCCTAATGCCAACAGGAGCCATTTCAATGCACAGCAGGCACTACCTTTGCACTCTCCCCACTGGTGCTTCCCCCTGGAGTGGCAAGAAGCCTGGCTGAGCTCTGTCCAGCCATGCACCTTCTTATGTCTGTCCTCCACAGTCCATGGAGACTCCTCCCTAACTTGTTATTCCATGAAACCCTCTCTTCTGGTACCTTATCTTGTGCTTGCTGTCCCATGGCAACCTTGTGCCATGCACATCACTGCAGAGCCTGTGTCAACAGCCAGCAAGATAAATCCTGTGAGTGTACTGCCTGGAAGAGATAGCTGAGAACTTACTGCAATGGCATAAAAGGAAGAAGGAAATACTCTGGAGCCACAGTTTGTTCATGTTGGTTCTGACCATATGCCCTGGAAAACAAACAAAACAAACGTTAAACCCCTCAAACAAGCACTCAGCTCAGCCATATACTCACATGCTGAAGGTTGAGGTGGAATTAGTCTTGTTTTCATTTAAGTGTCTAAACTTCCTAATTTTGGCAAGCCATTTGCAAATGGGCTGCAAGTGCACATTGCTAGCTCATGGCCAGCTTTTCAGCCACCAGCACCTCAAAGTCCTTCTGGAGAGCTGGGCTGCTCTCCACCACTTTACCCTCCAGCTTGTATACTGGAGTTTGCCCCAATGCAGATTGAGGGGCCAGCTCCTAGGGCGCCTCTGCATTCCATCCCCCCACCAGCATCAAACACCCAGTCACTCAGCAGAGTAAATGCCAGTGAGGCCCCTCTCACTGGGTGCTTAAAAATTTCCCAGGTTTACTCAAATAATGAAACCAAAATAAATTTAGCAGCCACCAAAAAGTCCCTGAAGCCCCATGTGAGCTTAAAGACTTGTTCTCAAGGCAGCACCACGTCCAGCTGAGATCAGCAAGGCTCAGTCAGGAGGTGCCACAAAGCACCTCATGACTGCAGCACCTCAGCCCTGTGCTGGGAGCAGCCATGCTGCTGTTGCCTCTCCATCCCTGGCAAAGGTCCCGCAGATGAAGCACAGGCTCCCGCTCAGCAAGGAGCCCCAGGCACTCTGCCAGCCTCCTCGCCTGCTGTGAGTGGCACAACTCTTTCCTCACTCTCCAGGCCTTTTTGCTGCATTGTAGATTTCCTTGTGGAAACACTTTTTCTGGATCTTTCTGGTCCCAGTTCTCCAAGTTTTCTTTGTGTGACTATTGCCATAGCACTACCTGTGCTGGTGCAGTCTCCAGTTACCGACACAGCCCACTGGCTAACCCACTTTGTGCTCCCAAGTATCCTTCAACTGCTCGTCTCCAAGTTCTCACTCCTTTGAGGAAGGGACTCTGTTATCCTGCCACCTGAAATCTGCTCACCTGACTTCATGCCAAGACTTGACTGCCCCATGAAAACAGAGGTCCTGGAGATGGACATCCCCTGGTGCAGCACCTGACCATGACTGCCTAGCACTGAGGCTGAGGGCCTGTTGAACAGGAACTGTGCTGCAGGAGCAGCCATTGGGGCCTGCAGGGTCCCAGCCCTAGAGACAAGACAAACATCATTGTCCCCTGCCTTTTGAGTTGTCCTTCTCCCTGTGAAATACCTTTAAGCTATTGCTGCTGGCCTCAGTGTTCAAGGGTCCTCCAGTTTAGGATGCTAATGACCTGCCAAAATGGGCTTGTTCCCACTCAGACAGAGTTCTCAGGGCTGCTGTTGTTCTTCCCCAGGCTTCAAGCTCTCTCACTAGCTGTAACCCAGCAGATGCTCTGGACTACCAGATGGGCTAGTGCTGCCTGGTACTGTGGCCTGCTGCAGAAGTCCATCTCAGTGTCACTTGCTTCGTGCCTATCATGCTCCACAGTCCTGACCACCCCATAATGCCAAGAAAGGCAATTCACTGCCCTTTCTTCAGCAGAGGGAGAAAGAGTTGGATCCTTGGAGAGTGCTGCAGATTTGCATCACTTCCAAATCCTCCTGGCAGTGTCTCCAGTGTTTCATGTTCATGACATTTCTGTAACTCCCCCAAGGCCATGCAAGGGAAGCCATTGCTGCTTCTAGCTACTGAACAGTGGCTTTCAAGTGCCTTCCTGGTTTCCTTTCCTCTGTTCAGAGAACAGTACCATCAGTCCAGTGGGACAGGAAGGACTGAGCAGAGAAAGTCAAAGCAATGAGCCCAAGTAGCTCATCAGGAAGATGCCTTCTGGACATAGCAGAGGCTGCCGTTACACACTGGAGAGAGGTTAACATACAAGATTGCAACCTAGAAAGAAGCTTCCTGAACAAAAGCACAGTAGGAAAAATACAACAGAGAAGCAGCAGATCTGCTAACACAGGTGAAGCAAGGAGACAATACTGCCTTGCTTGAGACTCCACTATCCCACTTCTCAACCTTACCAACACCCACAGATTAATCCAACACTGACCTCACACAGCTCTTCCACTCAGAGTGGTGGACATGGACTGCTGCCTCTGGGAGCACCACAGAAAGTGTCAGTGCAACGTGTGTCTGGCCCCCTGGCTGTGTTCCAGATTGCTATCACAAGATGTGTGTGCAGAAAAGTTTGGAAAGATGCAGCTCTGCAGCAGTCTCTTTGAACTTTGAGATGGCTGGAAGCCCTCACGGCTTCACAGAGATGGACAGCTTCCTCCACTCAGGCTCTCTGCAAGCCTCAATCCCATGACACCTCCCCTTCACTACATCCCTCCCACTGGCTTCCATCTTCCATGTGATCGTTCACTTAGAGGAAAGAATGGCAGTGAGCAAGGAGCAGAGGGCTGGAATTCATTCTCCTGCCTGGCATTAGAAAAGTCAGAGTCACAGACTGGTTTGGATTGATTAATGATGAGCTGCTTCTGAGCCCTCTGCCATGGGCAGGGACACCTTCCACTAGACCAGGTTGCACACAGCCCTGTCCAACCTGGCCTTGAGTCCTTTCTACCATCTCTTTTTGGTTTCTCTGTCTGCAAAATGGGGACTTTGATACAGCTTCATGCATCCTGGAGGCTCAGGCACTTAATTCTTACTAAATGCCGGGCATCATACAGCTCCTAAGCATCGCTGCTGCAAACCACTGCAGTATCCTAGGGCACATGAGTGAGAGCACTGTAACAAATGATCAGCCAGTGTGCAGATGGGCACAGGCAAGTGATGCCACCAGGCTGAAAGACACCAGAGAACAGGAAATGGGACCACACAGAGACAGACATTTATGAAGACTATTTTTGTGAAGGAGCTGGAAGTACTGTACTAAAACCTGCCAAAGATGGATGATGACTCTAAGGCATTTGGTTTAGGTAAAATAAAACCAAAACAACAAACCAAACCAACACAGAACCTGGCATTTCCAAGCACAAGAAAATAAATGCCATAGCTATAAGCTAAGCAAAAGAAGAGTGGCAGCCTCTTGCAAACCCAATCTTTCTTCCTGCTAAGAATCCATACTTTGTGTGGAGTGCCACCTAGTCAGAGATCCAGCAGGTGACAGAAGGGTTCTCTAGCTGCCCATTCAGTAGAGGCTGACAGCAATGGCAGCAGGGGCACAAGGGCTGTCAGCTCTAAGAAGCATTTACAGTGAAGTCACCGATAGCAAGCAGCAAGAAACTGGCAGCAGGGAAAACTGGGGGAAACATGGACATTACCTTGCTCCATCCTCTCAGCTGTCCATTTCAGCCCTCCAACACTTCTATGGCCAGCCTGGCTAAATCATCACTGTGACTGCAGGCTCTACATGTGCCAGAGCTGGGCAGCAAACAGATCTCATCAGCAAGAGCTCAGCCTTCTCTGCCCCGCCAAGGGCTGCAGCGTGCTGGAATGGTCGCCACACTCAGCACTTGACGTCAGCCCTGTAGCAGTATTACTGTACTGATGGAAGGATGTGGTGAGCGAAGGAGGCAATGAAGTCGTGTCCAAATACCCACGCGACATTTACTACAGTATTGCTCTGCTCTCTGACTCTTACGTGAGAAAAATGTGGGAGGGTTGTTAAAAACTCACAAGCCTCAGATCTAAAAAAAGTCATAGTGGGGCTGGTGGAGTTAGAGCAAGAAGCCATCAGTATCGAGGCATTAAATGGTTAACCCTAGCTATAAAACACAGTGCACACCACACTGGAGTCAGCTAAGTAACCTTGTGCTCTGCTCCCCCATATTGGCCCTCACACCACTGCAGGGAGGTGGCCTGGCTCCCACACAAGGCAGGGGGCAGGATCTATGGGTGCCCACACACTTGTGGCCACCTGGAGCACATCTTCACAGAACAAAGAAAGCCAGGGGCCTTGGTGTGCAGTGACCATGTCCAAGAACACACAGCTCTACGGCTACTCTGATGTGTGGCCACTGATTTCTCTACACCTGAGGTTCCATGGCACTTCAGAGGAGCAGAAACCAGCCCCCAAGGTAAAGGACTTGGAAAGCTGGAGCAGTTCAGCTTCCAGGGATTTATGTTGATTTGGTACAAGCGAGAAGTGCTTTCACCCAGCTGTAATCTCAGCCCAGCCTGCCTTCACAATATTCACCAAGAATCAAGTGTGAGAGGCACACCAGGGAGGGTGTGGTAGATTCTGCTGAAGTTATTCTTGGCCCAAAAGCCTTTTGCCATTACTAGAAGGGCATGTATGTGTTTATCAGTGAGAACAGAGACACAAAAAAATAGAATCAGAGCTGACAATTCCTTTCACCAGAAGAGAATTAGTCACTCTTGTAGTTAAGGTCATTGTGTGGGTAAAAAGGCTCACACAAGCAGTACTACCTCTCTATTTTCTTACTGTCCCAGTGGAATGGTAACAATATCCTCAGCAACAGCAAAGATACAAACTGGGTATAACTCTGGGGTGAAAGGCACCTTTACCGGCTGGTGACATTCAGGAGGAAGATAATCATACATTACTCTAAGTAATGACTTTAATATGGCAGAATATCTGAGATGAGTAGCAGTGTTCTACTGGAAGAGAAGGCAACAGAAAAAAACACCTCAAAGCTCAGGAACTGGGGTAAAACGTGAATGAGGCAGGCAGAGAGCAGAGATGTTAGTCAGGAAAGAGGCAGGATGAAAAACAACAAAGCTCCCCAGCTGGCAGTTTGTGAGGGGACACAGGATGCTGTGCAGAGGAAGGAGGACACTGCTGTTGGTTTGGGGAAAGCTGAGTGTCACCTACAGAGACCCCAGCACCCTGCCCTGCCTCCCTTTTGCCTTTGCCAGTTATCTCTTTGTTGACACCAATGCTGGGCTCAGCCTCTTGTTCTCCCCAATATAATCAAGTCCAAACCAATTCTGTAGCAGAAGGAGGTCCACCTAGCTGCTGCCAGGACAAAGGGCTTACCTTCACAGAGCCCTGTGCCCGTCCTGCTCATACAAAGTGGATCGCAGAGGTTTGCCTCTTCTCTTAGGAAATCACCAGACTGATGCTGGTAAACAGAAACAGGAATGACTGTGCCTGTGAACTCACCCTGACCATCTGGAACAGAAACAGTTCTTCTCAGGCTCAGACTCACCACCCTCATGCAAATTGTGCCCAGAGCACAACTGTCCACAGATGCCTCCCTCCACCAATATACATCATGCCCACAGGGATGCCTGCTCTCCTTACACACCCTGCACACAACAGCTGGGGTCCTGCAGCTTCACAGACTAAGCATTTGCCTTTTGCTGTCTATTCAGCTGATGCACCCCATCTTCTCCACCTTCCTCCACCACAGCCACTCTCAGACTGGTCCCAGGTGACATTGTCTGTGTTTGTGCTTCCAAAAAGCACTGGCCCTGAATGAGGTCAGTAAGTCCATCGCACAATCCCACAGTGCTCACCTGAGTCAGCAGTGCTGGCAGAACTGCCTTCTCCATTCATGCATCTCGTTTGGAGCCCACATCTACCAGCTCACCCCGAGGTGTCTGCTTGCACAAAGAGAATTCTGATGCTGCTGTAGAGCTCTTTATAGCAAGAGCCTCACCTGAGCCTCCTGAATCTTTGTCTTACCACAGCTGACAAAACCAGCACGCCCCACCCATGCTGCCTTGCCAAGATCTTTCAGCAGCCTTCCACCCCTGCGGCTGGATACAGCCTTGAGCATGCCTTGGACAGCTTCCGCCATCTCTGCAGGGTGAAACCACACCAGCTATCTCCAGCCTCCAGCTCTGGAAGCACTTTCAAAGCAAAAGCTGAGCTGCCTCCATGCAGATGCAGGAGATGCTGGCAAGGCAGACCACAGACTTCAGCAGCATTGCTGACTCCATCCCAAGCCCATAGTGCATGCAGTCTTAGTGGCTTCTCCTCACACTGGCAGGGCTATGCTGTGTCTTTAGGAGAAAAGGCAGGATGGACAAAAAGGCAAGAGATATTCCAAGGTGCCTCATATGTTTGGGCATATAGAATCATCTGTGAATTGTTTTGGCTGGAAAAGCCTTCTAAGAGCATTGAGTCCAACAATTGACCCAACACCATCATGGCCATTAAACCATGTCCCCAAGTGCCATGGCCATGTTTCTTGAACCCTTCCAGGGATGGATGCCCTGGTTGTACTGCGTGGCCACGTGAGAGCACTCAGGATGAACTGTTCCATGCTCTTTCCTGGTACTGAGGTCAGGCTGACAGGCCTGGATTTCCCTGCATCCTCCTTCTGGCCCTCCTTGTAGATGGCTGTCACACTGACATCTGATGCCAGATATTTGTGGGATGGTTTTGCAGGTTGATGGCTCTGTTGTTTTGCTCATTTCATGAAGGAGCTTACTACATGCTTCTGGAGGGCCTCGGCTCAGCAGTGGGGGACCAGCCCACTCAGCAATGAACCAACCCACGTACCCTTCAGACCCAGAGCTTGTCAGACACGTGCATGAGACTGCCACAGCCGGATCCTACAGACCTCCGCTGGCTACTTGCCCAAGGTCAGCCATGGCCAGGGCAGAGCTGGTTCTCAGCAACTCTCTAGGGCACCAAAGCAAGACCTGGGGACTGGTTACAAGCCTGAGCCAGGTGTGGAAACTCTACCCTCAGAAGGCAGTCCAATGCCATGTCATGCCCTTACAATTCTTGTGCTGTGTAGGTGGCTCATTGTAAGCGAAACTAGCAGTGGCTGAGCTGGGCAGAAGCAGCCAACCTCAAACCCTTCAGCTTCTGGTAAATTCCCCTGCATCAAAAGAATTGGGGAAACAGCAGCAAGTAGGAAAGTCCCAGTGATACATGAGTCATCGACTCAGTAAGTTTTAAGCAGAAGAAAAACACCACACTGCTGTAAAGGTCCTGCTCTTATGCAACAGAGCACTTACAGGAGCACGGAAGCAGCTGATCCATCAACCAACTGGGATAGCAGCTCCTTAGGACACCTGCCACACTGAAAGACAGGCTGTGGGCCACAGGCTGATTGCAGTGCAGCTAACTCTGCAGAGCACGGGATGTTGGGGCTGCTGTACAGATGGGCTGTGTCTTACAGCAACTGTTTTGGCTAAGAGCCGAGGAACAGCAGCCCTTTGCCCCCAGACATGCCCCAGCAATCAGCTCTCCACTGTGCTCATCTAGGGCTGCAGGCAGCTTCTTCTCTCTTTCAGCCTGAAGTCTTGCTGAAGGGATAGAAGGCAGCTCTGTGGAAACTTCCACGTTATAGAAAGCCACAAGAGCAGAATGCAAGGACAGCACAAGAGACAGAACAAAGAGATAGAAATTCCCTCTCAACATCACTTTCTCAGCTTGCCAAAGGAATGACAACAGTCAGGAGCTAGCAAACCAGGGTGATGTGATGCTGCTGGCTGTTACTGGATACTCTGGGAGAGCACACCAAGGTTCTGCAATTTAGTAAGCTTTAACTTTGATTTTGGCAGTGAGATATCTGTAAAGTGTCCTCTTCCTCACTCATCTGTTTTTTTTCCCCTTCATTTTAGAGACTTCTCCTTTGAGAGACAACAATCCTACAGACAGAAACGAGACAGCTTCATTCTCTCATGGCTCTGATTGTCAGCAAGCTCATGCTGAGCCTTTGCTTGGCTCCCAACCTTGTCACTGGAGCTTAGTCAGAGAGCACCAAGGGCTGTGGGCCATAGCTGCAGCACCCCATGAGGAGCTGATGGCACAACACTGCTGCGTCAGAGCAGCGTGGTGAAAAAGCCCAAACTGAAGTCCTGGGTCAGGTGTGATCAGGATACTTCACCATGTAGGAGCCTGGAGCAGAGTTGGTAGTTTGCAGTCTGGCTGCTCAGGAAGGATTTGATATTTCTGTATGACTTTTAACTTGTATATAATTGTAAATATCTGTATATGTTGTGCAAATTTGTGCTACACTCTAAATACATAGCTTCATTCCTTAACTTCTGAAACTTCAGTCTGCTGAATCCACAGGGGTGAAACTCCCAAACCACAACAGGTGGGTGTCAAGGGGTGGTCCACAGCAATAAGACAAGGAGCAACAGGTACAAGCTTGTACATAGAAGATTTCACCTCAAAATAAAGAGAAACTTCTTTGCAGTTATTGACAGAGCCAGTACTGGAACAGGCTGCCCAGAGAGGTTGTGGAGTCTCCTTCTCTGGAGACTTTCCAAACCCAGCTGGAAGCATTCCTGTGCAAACTATGCTGGGTTAGACTGGATGACCTTTGGAGGTCCCTTCCAACCTCTAATGTTCTGTGAAACGATCCGAGTCTACATGCCTGCTCCCCTGAGCACTAGTCAAACCCACCTATTCTTTGGGAGAGCAACTGCACGCACCATTAGTTGCTGTGCAAGTACTGCTGTCAGAGCTAGAATGCAAACTGTAAAAAACCACACTCCCTGAGTTTTGTTGTAGAAGAGACAGCTAGGAGAAAGCAAACTGTCGTCTCATTCCCTATTCACTAGGCAGTTTTGTCACATTATTCCACAGCCAGAAGTAAACTTAGGGAGCAGGATTTTGGAAGGCAAGCCCTGCTCATTTGGTTCTCTCACTCTTTGTTCCTTTGGCCGTGTCACTTACAGTAATGCACCTAAAAGAACCTATTTTCTTAGAAAGTTTGCAGTTCGTGATGGATAAACACTTGGACATCCTTGCACCCTGGCTGAAGAACACAGGGTCCTAAAGCACCCATGTGGGTGCAGAGCTAACACTGTTCTGAGAGGAGAGACAGCACAAGAGGCACGGCTGGGGCGGTGGCTGCAAAGCATAAGCAGAGCCCCAGACCCAGCCTCTCAACTGGGAACACACCTGCTCTTCTTGGGAACCCATCTCACTCATGGTGAGACAGGTTGCTAACACCTGGTAGACAGCCAGGTGAGAAAAATGTGGAGAGGGAGTGATTGAGTAATAAAGGACATTAAAACTAGGGTTAAACTTGGCACAAGCCTCCACTTGCACCACAGTCTTACAAAACCTACTGGAAAGCACTGAAAATCCACTTACAGTAATTCTCTGTCCTTGAAGGAGCTGCCCAGTAGCTAAAAAGAACAGG
Source organism: Psilopogon haemacephalus (assembly GCA_013396835.1). Taxonomy (NCBI): domain Eukaryota; kingdom Metazoa; phylum Chordata; class Aves; order Piciformes; family Megalaimidae; genus Psilopogon; species Psilopogon haemacephalus. Next base: position 1,283,660 of record VWZI01001191.1, read on the forward strand.
CTTGGACAGTCCCAGCTTTCAGGAGGCTCCTGTCTCAGGACAGCAGCTGCCCTCACCAGCACAGGCTGAGCCCCAGAGGAGTGGCTCAGACCAGCAGCTTCACTGGTAGCCCTGGCAGCCAACCCCAAGTCAGCCCTGCCACACACCCTGGGCAGGTCCCCATCCTAGGCCACAAACCTGTGTTCTGTAGCTTGGCAGCAGCTCTGAGTGGTCAAAGCAATGACAGTGGAGCATGACACAAGAACTCAGCTGCCACTGCAGTGATATGCTGTGCCCAGCACAGGGGCTGAGCACCTGGTGTTCATCACCACTGCAGCTTAGGCAAAGGCACGGGAGTAGCCTCCCCCTTCTCCAAGAGTTACAGCTGGACTTTAGCAGGGAAACAGTGAGACAAAGGGAAGGATACCTTTGCAGCACAAAAATCTTACCTATAAAACACATCAAACCGGTTCTCATGTTCAGCACATCCTGTGTGGATCCTTCCTGGTGAAGGGCAGTGCAAGTCAGGCTTCCTAAGTCACGAGGAACCATCTCTGTGCTTTAACACACAGCAAATCTTTGTTCTTTGTGCCACTGCCAGCGTCCCAGAGCAGAATTTATGACACCAAAACATGTAACAATGCCCCAGAACAGCTCAAAGCCATGAGTAACACTTTTAGAGTAATTATCCAACAAGCAGCATTTGCTGCCCCGTGGCTGTGATTCCCTTTCTGACTGGACAAGAACAAGCAGCGGAAAAAAAATCTCCATCAGTTTAAGAATTCTGACAATGAACTGGGTAAGCTTCCTAGGAAAACAATGCTTAGAAATGTCCAATTCCATGTACAGCTTTGGAAGATTGAAGTAACTCTGCTTGCTTGTCTGCTGGAAGCTAGCCATCAATAATAGCGTAGTTTAAGCCCAAATGACAATGACCTTTATTTCAGGTTCTTGACTGAGCAAGGACAGAAACACAGAGCCCATGGTGGAGCCGCACACAGGACTGTGTGAGTCGCACACAGCAGCCTGTATAACATGTCCTCAATACACAAATTACAGAAGCTGTGTGATGCTGTCAGTGCAAGGCAGCCACTTCCCCTCTGACCTGCACCTGTGTCCCACTTCCTGCTGTGTCAGAAGCTTCCTGAAATCACAGAATGGTCTGACTGGAAAGGGCCCTCCAGTGGTCATCCAGTCCAACCTTCCCCAGCATCTTCAAGAGCTTCCCAAGCAACACATAGAGCTGGGGCAATGACCACAGGAACTGTCCCAAAAACTCCTACTGCTTGCTTTTGGAGAAAAATCACAGCCAGAGAAACTTCAGCTCTGGCTTTGCCCCAGGAGAGCTGGAGCTGCAACAGGGAGGTGCTAACCCCTCCTGTCCCCCAAAGGCCTGCACCACCTGCAGCAGGCACAAGGGCTTTGTGTGTGTCTGAACGACAGCAGCCTGTGCTTCACACAGGACTGGAAGAACAAGCAACATTTCAGTTTGCCAGATAGTTTACTTCCCAAGACTGGTTTGGGCCAGTCTTGACAAGTGTGGCTAGGCTACCTTCATGTAGCAGTTGTCCTCCTGGGCAAGGCCTTGTACAGATTCCATCTCCTTTCCATTCTTCCCATTTTCCCTCAATAGTTCTACTGGTCTTTTTCCAACTGCAGGTGCCAGTTGGGAGCCCTCACTGTGAATGATGTGACAATCAGAAGGACAGCTGTCCACAAAAAGAGGAGGTGCTGACTTGTCTGAGACCAGGACCTGCAGGGGCTCTGCAATTTTTCTTTCTAAGTTTAGCCCAGTGCTGTCCAGTGACTCCTCTGCTAAGGCAGCTGCTGAGCCAGACTTCCTGCCCGCTGCATGCTGCATCACCTCTTTATTTCCCCCTGCCTTTCCAAGTTCCCTCAAGTGGTTGTATGTGTGGCAGAGAAAGTCAGCACTTAGCCCATTACTGCTTCTCTCTTGCACTCCTTGTCCAGCAGAGCTAAAGCTGTTAAGCTTTGTCCCCTTGGCAGTTCTTTCGCCGCGGTTAAAATTCTGACAGCTCCGCTCCAGCAAACACAAAAGCTGTTCCTCTCTGCCAGTGTTTTCATTATTGCTATCTGCAGGCAGCTCATCAGGGCTGACGATCTGGAGGCCACCGTCACTGGTCTGTTTAACACTCTCACTGGAGGCTAAACGTGGGGCAATGCTGGAGTCAAAATGCTGCACAACCAAACATGTGTGGTCCTCTGCCCTTTGGTCAGGTGCACAGCTGATGGGATCCGGCAGTGCTTCTCTCAGGTTGCTGTACAAAAGATGAGTGAAGGGTTTGTACGGTGACCCAGAGATACCCTCCCTGGCATTGTCACAGGATGTGCCACTGCGTTTCACTGCATTATCAAAAGGTTGGTAACCAGATGGCTGAGGTCCAGGGAGGCAAGGTATTATAGTGGCTTTCTTTTGAACATTTTGATATGTTACTTGCTTGTGCATTTCTTCCTCTGGCAGGAAGGCTGAAGCACTGTCAGTGGCAGGTGTGAAGAAAGATGGAAAATCAGTCTGCTCTGAAGAGGTGTTCTGAAAACCAAGCTCAGTGCAGGGAGATCTGCAGCCTGTATAACATGTCCAACTACTAGGGGGTTGGTAAATTTGATCTCTGCAGCTAAATTCTGTTGTCTCTGAAATCTGTGCCAAAGGCAGTGAGGAGCACACATTTTCAGAACACGGAGCCACAGACTGAGACAGAAGAGTATCAAAGCTCTTATAGGCAGAGCTACTTGGTTCCTTGAATGCAGACACAACAACATCGAAGCTCTTGTATGCAGAACCACAGGGCTCCACCAATGGGGATGTAAGGGTGTCACAGCTCTTGTAGGCAGAGTTACACAGCACCATGGATGGAGTCACAAGGGGATCAAAACTCTTGTGTGCAAGGCTGCTTATACTGTCTTCTGTGGTCCTACAGGATGCTTTATTTGGAGATCCCTGGATCAGAACACACGAATCGTGCTGACTTCCAGAAATGCAAGGGAAAAGGCTTTGGTGAACTGTACATTGAAGACTTTCTGTATCCAGAGAAGCAGAATTTATGCTGGAGCTTCGATAGCCAGATTCAAAGGATTCTTCTGATTGTTCTGACTTCCTGCTGGCTGTACTACAACTGTAGTCCTCTTGAGAAGCTTTGGTGAAAAGGGAAACTGTATGAGGAACATCAGAGGGCTGCTGATGCAGGGCTGTACTTTCCTTTGGACTTTGCCATGATGCATTTTCTGACTCGAGTTTCTCAAAAGTTTTATTCTCACCTCTGGTAATGTCTGGGTCTTGCACACTGTTTTCATCTGCCAGGAGATCACTGAACATCCTAGCTATGGCATCATTGTGTTCTCTGAAAGCACTGACACTGCCCTCCAAAGGCTCAAACATGGGCATCTGGTCACTGGTATCCTCCTGGCTGTCAGCCTCCGTCTCTGTTAAACACTCACAAATTTCTACAGACTCCACCGGAACTGCCTCGGGGGTTAAAACTGCACCTCTGCCTTTGGGAAACCACTCTCCAGGCTTGCTGTGACAACTGCAAGGTTTCTCAACACTTCTGACGTTATCATTCCCCTTGAAGTTATGGCTTGACAACCTCTGAGACAAACAGTCTGTGCAACTTCTGGGTTTGGAAGCAAAACAGAAAGGACAGTTAATATTTGTGTAATGGGATACTAATTCACACCGAAGCAAAGGATTTGTTGGGGTTTTGTGTTTGAAGTTTTTCCTTCATATTACTTACATTTTGTTTTCCGTGTGACTCTGCTTTAAGTCATGGAAAGGGAACTTAATTTCATCAATGTAACACAGAACTGAAAACTAATAAAGAGACAAAAGAGATTTAGGACATGTGTGACCTGCTGTAGACAGAATAACATTGTGACACATTCTACTTCTGCTGATCAGAACAAGGTATTTTTGGCAAAGCCTTTAAATTACCTTGACATTTTTAACAACCAGATGGCTCTTTGCTGGATTTGGGATTTGATCCCACCATTCTTTCTTCACTCTGCAAGAGAAGAATTAAAATTATTTTCTCTGCCTGCATTTTGGTTCCATCAGTTCACATTTCCCTCTTCTGTTCTCTCCCTCTCCACCACCTGCATTGCAGCAACAGGAAATGCTTGTTCTTTTTGTGTCCAAGTGCTGCTTCTCACTACCCTGGTGCAAAGATGTTGACATTTGGTGTGACTGCTCTGCACAGCCAGCCACATGTTCTAAGCATGTTTGAACTGACGGGCAAAACAGGGCCTGGCTTTCTCATTTCCACTAAGGAAAAAAAAAAAAAAAGTAATAAAAATACAGATATTGAACCATTGTTACTGGAACTCCAGCAAAGACAGGACTGAAAACTGACAAACCCTGTAACTGCAGCCTGTTCTGACACTGTAACCAACCCATTACTAGTAGGACTAACAGGGGATATTCTGTTATCTGCTCAGAGAATGATAGGTTGCAAATTATTTGCTTGTGAGATGTTTGCTCTTGGAGAGCAAGATAAAGGCGCTGAGGAAAAACAAAACATTAGATTCCTGTTCTGCTACCCACTAAGCAATTCTGGTATCTGTGCAAAGTGCTACTCCATAAAACCTGTGAAGCGTATGCTACGTACTTGGTAAAACAGAAGTAACACATGATGGACACTGCCATGATCAGTACACAGGCCACAGGAACAGCCATCCGCAGAGCATCCTCAGCTGTTATTTGGTAATCTGCTAAACAAACACACCTGTGTATGTGCATGCAAACACAAGACCTGCAATACCAAACTCACTGCTCTTCCCTTGCACCCGAAAAAATGCTCCTTCAGAAGATGTAAAATAAAGTCTCCAGCAGATGAAGGACAGAACACAGCAGTACGAGGATGCGCAGCATGTCAGGAAGATCGGCACAGGAACTGCAGCAAAAGGAGCAGGGAGTGCCAGGCGCTGGAGAAGCCAACAAACTCTGAGGCCGTTTGTCAGCTCCTAGGGACAAACCCACTGCATGATCCCTAAAATGGCATGGCAGTTAAGCATCTTGTCCTCTGCTGTTGCTCTTCACAGATTTTTATAAACCTTTAAGCCCTCTGACATTCAAAACATTGCTGAGTTTGCAACCTAAATATCTCTTGTTCATCTTGCCTCGCTTGCTCTTGTGTCAATACTAGTTTTTAAATGTCTTTTCTCCTTCCTTGGTATCTTCCTTGTGACATTTCTGTACAGTGATCACATCCCCTTCCAGCCCTTTATACACAAGGCTACACAATCCAACTTCCTTTGGTCTTCTCTTACTTAGTTTCCCAAGGAACTGCCTTGTTCTGTTTAGCCTCTGTGGAAATGTTTGTAGATGTGTGCACAATATGTTCAGAAGGATGAAGATGGTGATTCCATAACTCCTCTGAGAGGAAAGCACAGGTTACTAAACTACACCATCCTTTTATCAAGCTACTACTTGTTATAATACTTACCACAGAAAAACTCAACTTCCTCACTCCATTCACTCCAGTAGGCTGGGTAGCCGAGGTATTTACACCTCACACTTGCAGCATAATCATATCCCCTCTGCAGGGAGCTTGCAACAATTTCAAAGCTTTTAGCCTGGTAGTTAATTGCTTTCACAGAAACCTGAAAAGAAAGTGGGAAAGGTCCCTTGATTCCTTGATAAGGTGAAGGGCTTGTGACAGCAGGTGGCTGACAGTGCTGCAGTGTTTCAGTGCCCTTTCACAGCCCAGCAGGTGACTAACTGCACACCTAAGCTGCTGGGTGTGACAGCTGCTGGCTGTCATGGGCAGGCAGGATTTGTGACATGCCACCATGCATGTGCTTTCCCTGCCAGAAGCCTCCCAACCCTAATGGCCCAACTGTTCAAGAGGGTAGCCTAAATGCCTCCAGTGTCCATGAAGTCAAGAAGAGCCTCCAGCTTCCTGATGTCTAAGGAGTAAATGAAGTTCAAGAACCAGAAGCATTGTTTTCTCAATCTCTAAGGAAAGCAACAGACCACTTTGGAGTAGCAGTCGGAAGAGTTTCAACCCTTTAAAGCCCAAGCTGAACCACCCTGAGGCAATGTAACCTGTAACAAGTGTGTGACAAGGAATGGGAGGCCTTGCCCTTCCTGGCCCTTCCACTGTTATTCGTCAAACGTTTTCAAGACTTTTCAGAGGAGTTTTTTGACTTGAAAGCTTCCAGGAAGACAGAAAATTAAGACAATGGCTGTCTCTTACCTCTGTCGGGTGCTGTTTCCTCCAGTATTTCACCTCATAGATGACCAGCTGTCCAGAGAGCATGGATGAAGAAGAGTAGCTCTCCTCCCAGCTCAGATTGAAATTACCATTTTCAGCTTTCTCAATGGCAAGATTTTTGGGGGCCCTTGGTTTAACTGTGGGTTAAAAAATACAACCAGGGAGAACATGGCACCAATGGAGAGAAGCAGAGACAAACATTCACCACATACCTGATCTCATTACAGGTAATGCATTTGTCCCTTTACACTGTGATGCAGCACAAGGATATAAAGGCCCAACTACAGCAGTGGCAAGCTATTCACTAACAAGGAGCTGGCTCAACAAACTGCAGGTTCAGCCTGCTGCTGCTGCAGCTTTCAGCCTGGAAAAAATGGGAACAGCCCACTGTGGGGTAGGCATGGAGTTTCTGACAATATCACAGCCAGGCTGGCCTGGCTACCTGTCTCTTAGAAACTGCTGTAAGCTTCTGCTCATTCTGCTGATCAGCAGCAGCAATAGTGAAGTACTCTGAAGAGAAGCACCTCAAATGAATGCTTGCCTAAGGTCTGTGAATGACCTCCCTGGCTGTTTGAGGTGTCAAGTGTTGTGAACAAGGACTGCTCTTAACAAAGCAGATGCCTACACAGACTGCATCTACAGTCTGTCCTGGGAAAGAGCAGTCACTGCTTTTTTGCAACTGGTTGCTATAATCCAGCAGCAATTACCATAAAAATATCTTTCCAGCATGATGATTCAACCAGCACGAAAAAAATCAGAGACACAAAAATGTCAGTAGGGATAGCCTGGTGTCTTTCAAGAATCTGGGGGAAGCACATTCCTCTTTGACCTCAAATCCACAGCCATGAGCAAAATGTTCTGAAGACCATTTAAGCCCACACACAGCAGCTGAGAGAGTGCAGCTAGAGGAAGAATCATTCTCTGCCTGCTCCATTCCTTACACTCTTTCCTGAAGAATCTGCTTTGGAATCGGATTTCTAAGCCGAATGGATTTTGTATTTAAGCCTGCATGGCATTTTCACTTCTGATAAGGGAAAAACTGTTCCAGTGACACAAGGAGTTAGTTAGGATTACAGGTCCGGTGGCAAAGCAAACAGTTTCTTACCAACCAGGGCTGGTGTAACACGGTAATTCCATGTGTCAGTCCCATTGAACTGCAGGGTTAGAATGTATGTCAGGCTTGACACAAAATACTTGGGATGTATTGTGCAGGTGCACAGCCTGTCCTTCCCATTCTCAGGAACACACACACTGTTTCTGGAAAACAGGCAGACAACAAAGTGATGTTGGAGTGTGTACACAGCTTCTTGGAAGGTTCAAATCATGCTTCCCAGTGTGTAAAGCTAATCAAAAGTGAGGCAAACAAGCCTGGTTCCTAGAACGGTTTTGCCCAAACAAACCCAAACCAAAACTGAGCTCCCTCTCAAAGAATCCACCCTCCCCAATACCCCTCAGACACCTGTATTTGGACATCCAGTATTTTACAGAGTGGGGAAATACTGGAACAGGTTTGTCAGAGATGTGGTTGAGGCCTCACCCCTGGAGACATTCCAAGCCAAACCTGATGGGGCCCTGAGCAACCTGATCTCGCTGGAAGTGTCCCTGCTCACTGCAGCATGGTTGGATAAGATGATCTTTGAGGTCCCCTTCCAACCCAAAGCATTCTGTGATCTGTATAGCACAAAGTAAAACTTGACAGGAAGGCTGGGGATTGATCCCTAGGGCAAAAATTAACACCCCCTACCACACTGCAGCCTCTGAAGGAATGGACTCACAGCTTGCTAGCATAGCAACAGGGAGCTGATTTGAATATCTGTGTGGAGAAATCATACAGAGAAGAACAGGAGAGCCCAGATGCACTTTCCTATGTAGGAGATGCTGACCAGCCCTGCTGCAGAAGAGGGACATCAGTCTGTGCTTGAATACAGAGTTAGGCTACATGCAGAGATCACCACCTATGCTCCAGGGGAAAGGATCTGTGCAGCAGGCTACAGCCTGGTGAACCAGGTAAGATTTCTCCAGAGGTAGTCAAAATTTTGCATGAAATGAAGGCTGGGTAAATTTATGAGAACCCTACCATTCCTACAAATAGTACCTGATCACTCCTCTGTTACTGAATGGTCTCAGTAGAGAGGTCTGCAGAAGAGCAGACCACTGAACAGAGAATGCTGTTAATTGCAGCAAGCCATATTTCTCCCAGCAAGAAAAATCTAGATTCCACTTTGTCCCAGATTTTCATGGAAGAGGGGGTGAAATCAAAGCTGATAAGGGTGATAAGATATATGAAGTTACAGCAGTGATAATTGTAACTTATTATTAACACTTACAGCAGAGGATGAGATTCCTTCCTGTAGTAGATCAGGAACTCTTTGGAGCAATCCACATGCGTAGGCACCTTCCAGTGACAAACTAACTCTTTGTCGAAGTCAGTGAAGCAGGCAAAATCCTGCACGTGTCCTGCAGCCATAACTAGGGAGAAGCAGCACACAATGAGAAGAGAATCAAGAAAATAAACTGGACTAAGTAGCACTTCAACCAAAGACAGCTACCAAACTCCTATCAACTGAGTGCAAGCAGTGTTACTTCTCATGCTCTCTGCATGTGGAAAAGAGATGCCTGTCACCAGAAGTCTCTTCTGGAGACATCATCTGTGGTCTTGAAGAGGAAGGTCTGCAGTAGTGACATTGAAATAGAAAGGCATCCAACAGCCCTTTGATAGAAAATCTGACAGCTCTATCTAAAAGACTTCATAATTTAGCTATAAACCAGCACCATCCTATGTGTTAATACCAAAGAGTCAAAAGCCACAATGCATGTAGAAGTCTGACCAAGGTCACTGCAGACACGTACACCTGCTTCATCTACAGCAGCTCAAAGCTCCCCAAGCACAGGTGTGCTTTGCCCTGTCTGCTGTCCCAGCCTTCCTGACACAGACTTTCTTCTAGCACCACCTATTCCAGTCAGTATTTCCTGTTCTGGCTTCCACTTGACACTGTTATGGAAGTGTATAGAGAGCCAGAGAGATTTCAAGTCCCACTGTTTCAGGTGCTAAGAGGATACTGAAAAGCCCAAAGAAAGGCAAAGAATTTATCCTAGTGTAGAGATATTTCTGGTATTTGAAGCTACATATTTTTATTAGTTAATTAATGGTAACAGTGTTGTCTAATAGTCATGAGAAAACACTGTTGATACAAACTTCGACATAATAATTTAAAACGTTGGCAAACGCACCTTCATTTGTTGCACCTGAAAAGAAGAGGATCCACAGGGTATGCAGGGCAGCACGTGGAAGCCTTGACATCGCTGACACTGGCCAGGTCCAGCAATTTGTGCTGAAAGTCTGCCAACAGAAGACATTATTGCAAGTTTACATCAGCACCCCAACTGAGGTAAGCATGCAGCTCTTCCTGCCACTCTGGCAGATGTTAGGATCCACATTCTCTGCACTGCCTGATCCCCAAAAAGTTGCCCGTGGAACAATGGGAAGTGCAGGAGAATAAGTACAAGTGAGCTAGTTTTCATTACAAAGGATACTAAACTGCCAGGCAGTGGACCTACTCGTTTAGCTACTACCAAAGCAAAGCTTCTAGTACACCAGATATTAAGGGAGCAAGCTCTAGACTGAAATCACCAACAATCAACATGTCACCAAAGCCCTGTAATGGCACTGATCAAAAGAATTCAAGAATGAAGTGTCTGATCGACTGACTAAAAAGTTCTCCTCTATCACCAGGAGTGCCCTAAATAACAAAGTATCATCCTCTTGAAAAGGTTCATAGCAAAGGCCTCTGAGCCTTGCTCTAGCAGAATGCAGATTCATTACCACAGGAGAACATCAGCAAGGGGTAAAATACAGCTTGGAGAAGGGATATTATGCAGCTTTCACAGCAGTGAATTCTTTAAGCATAATGAAGCTACTAAAGTAAACTGAACAGATGAAGTAATTAATTAAGGCTTTCAAAACAACTCATTCCCTCAAGATTATTTCACCAATGCAGTGTGGCCCCTTAGCAGCAGATGACATTCTGGATTAGATGTGGCCATCATCTCTCCTGCCACAGGGAATGTGTATGGTGCACTCACGCTACCTACTGTGGTGCAAGCAGGGATCTGCATTCGGTGTGAAGGGCATCAGGCCTTGATCAGCAACATACACAACCTTCCTGTCCCTTCCTCTCCTGCTCTTGGTATTTTTTGATCTCCAAGTGGGCCTAGTGTTACTGCTACCTTTGACACATTTGCTCTGCTCACATCTGCAAAGCTCCCAGGTAAGATCTTTGACTGCAAGCCCTCATGGTTCAGTGTGGTCCACTGCAGAGGAAAGTGCTGCAGAAGTTCTGAAGCAGAAGAACCCACCTGGATTTGTTGCTGGCTCAGTACCCTCTGTCCCAACTACAGCAGAAGAACCACCCTTGACTCTTTCACTGGATTTGAGTTTCAACAATGCAGAAGGCAAAGGGAGATGGTGAGGGATCAGCAGCTCAGCTGTTTTACAAAGCAGGGAGGTGATTAGCTTAGGCAAAACTCAAGGACCTTTTGGAAGCACGTCTGTGAGCACTGGCTACATGCAAGGACATGCAGCCTCAAAGGCATGCTGCCAAAGCCACATCCCCTCAGAGAACTTCTCTCTGAAACTGGCAAGAATACCAAGCCCAGCTCCTGAATATCTGCTGTCAAATATTCAAATAGAATAAAATGAGGGAAGAGACAGCCAGGCTCCTCCTCAGTTGAGTAAGAGAGAAAAACCCACTCATTTTATGAAGACCACACCTTTTACTGATAAATTTATCTACATAAATCCAGCTGGTGGGAAACACATTTACAAGTACTAGCTCCTCACTCCTGGTCAGTCTCCAGCTCACTTTGTCAGGTTCATCTCCAAGGCAACTAACTCTGTACCGATCACAAGCCACATTTAATGGCACAATTTCTTCCCTTCTCACATGTATGACTGAGCTCTCTTTAAAAGGAGCATCTAAAAACTAAACATGGAAAAATTGAGTCTTGGAGGTTAAGAGAGAACACTGTTAGTGAAAATGGAAGATCAGACTGGAAACTCCTTTTTGACCTATCCGAGGCAGCTGCTCCTCACCTAGTAATAAAGAATGTACTCAAAAGATTAATTTCTCATAGCCAAGAGAGGAGCTTTTCAGTTTGTAAACTAACAAAACGTGACTGAGTACAGCAGTGATTGAAAAATAACAATTGCCTTTACTGCCACTCAGAAAAAAAAAAATCCTTCCTTTCCTCCTTCTTCCTGTAATTCTCAAGAGGAAGCATTTTCTCTCCAGCCCATTGTTAAGTAACGCTGTCGCATGACTGGAGTTCCGAGAAACTCTTAGACCTCTGGCAGAGCATCCTGTGTCACACCAGCACACGCCAACCAGCGGACGGCAGAGCAAGACTGCCTGCCGCGCAGGAGGAAGGATCTGCAAGCAATGATGGAAACGGAGCTAACCTCAGCCTCACAGAACTGCACACTTGGGAATTTCAAATACGAGTAGTGGACCACAGATCCAACGCAAGGGGCAAAAAAACGGTAAAACGGCAACAGCTCTGCTAGCTGCTGGCTTGCATTTCTTCTTTATAACAGAGAATGAAATAGCAATATTTTAAAAGTAGGGAACATGCTAAAATCAGAGCAAACCCAGCAACCAAACACATCCAAGGAAAGTGTGGTGTGAGCCTTAAGTGACTGGTATGAAAGAGGAGACTGGGAGATGTTTAGACGTTCCAGTAGTTAAGGATGGCAGCTCTGGTCAACCTGTCACCTGAACTGAAGGGCAACCCACTCCCACACGCTCCTCCACTCAGCTAACACAGCACTGCATGGATGTGATCTCTCCAGGACGCTGTTAGGCAAAGCACTGGGCAAGCAGAAAAGCAAAGCCCAGGTCCTCGGATTGCAGATTCTTTAGTGGGAGAGGCTTTGTCCATTTCTTATCTTTTAAGACAAATGTGCACAATGGATGCATTTTACTTATCTCATGCAGGATTTCCTATCTCGAGGTATGAATAAAGAAAGAATTTAACTTCAGAATGGTAAAGGAACGAGATACGCTGTTTTATTCTTTTTAAATTAGTACTTTTACTAATAAATTAATGTAATTCTCATTCCACAAATTCCTTCATGTGGTCTGGGATGCTTATCATTAATGTCACTTTAGGCAACAACGTACAGCAACACACAGCTACCTGCATTTCTGCAGCAGGAAGGGGCATACCTAGGTAAACCTCTCATAAACACTAAAGTGCCTATCAAAATGAGTAGAGCAGTGCCCTTTATAAAAAAACAAAACCAAAACAACTTGAAACTGGTCCATTTTGATGGCTTAAATGGAAGTTTTTGCGATCCAGAGGACTTCCATACCGGATGAATGACAGAAATCAGCAAGGGGCACACTAAAACGGAACAGGGGCCTCTGAAGGATCCGGTGCTCCGACAGACTGCAAATCGTGGTTTGCAGCAGCAAAAGTAACTTCAGATATTTTCTAATTTAAATCCGGCAGAAACGATGGAAACTGATGGATTTGGATGTGCCGGAAAACAGCGCCAAAATCACGCAACGCCGAGACCGAGCCGAGTCAACTGCTCCCTTTTAATCTCCGTTTACCGAGCCCCTGGAGTAAGAGCTGAGCCTAAGCTGGCCCCAAGCTTCTCCGCAAGCCACACTCGGGGAGGGACCCGCAGGGCTCTACGGGCTGAGCCTCACCACGGGCCGAGAGGCTCGCTCCGGGCCGGGCTTCCCGCAGAACGGGAAATGACAACCGTTCTGTCTGGCGTTACCCCAAAACGAGAGCCCGAGAAGGGCGACCTCCCGGCAGAGGTGTTTCTGCCGACGACTCGAGGCTCCAGCGAGTCCCGAGCCTACCCAGCCTGACAGGGCCAAACGACAGCCCCGGCAGTGCCCACGGTCCCCGCCGCTCCCCGGAAGACCGCGCGTTCCGGGAACCCGCCGGCCCCACCTCCCCGGGACTGCATGAACCCAAGGGACATTTCCGAGCAGTAACTGGAACTGTGCCCGACCCGTCGTGTCTCGATGCCGGCACACTCAGCAAAATAAACACGAATACGACTCCTTACCAGGCCGCGCCGGGGTCGGGATAAGGAGCTCCTTTCTAGTACCGGAGGGGAGCGGCAAGAAGCCGCAGAACATCAGTGGTACGAATCCGGATACAGCCACGGTTAATGGAAAGGAAGCCGCCCGAGAGGAAGCGAAAGGCGACCCGCCGGAGGTACTTTGCCTGATCCGGCTCCTGGTCGGAGCGGCGCGACAGGTTCTCGTCCCCGGGCTTCGGGTCTGGTCCCAGGCGGACCTGTGCCCGTGCCACCTGCAGATCCGCCCCGCCACAGAGCACTGACTGCGGCGCGGCATGAGCGGCTCTCAGCCGGGAAGCGGCAGCTGGGTACGCAAGGCCCAGCCCAGAGCAGGCGGGACCTGACCACGCTAGCGGGGCGGGGAGAGCCACTCTGCGCCGGCGCTTTCGGGAGGACCGTGAGGGCCGAAAACCAGTGGCCGCTTTCTGCGGCGGCGCGGTTCAGACGGACCCACCTCCACAGTTCAAATTGGTCTTGTAAAGTCAGAGGAGTGAACAACTTAGACTTCTAATTCTACGCGTATTTAATCCCTGGCTGTGCACGGCTGCGTTATCATAAATGTTACAGTCTAACGCTACAGGCCGACTAAATGGCTAAAGGCGGTCTGAACACAAGGAGGCCTTGAGCAGAGATAGTAGCTTGTACTCTACCTGAGGACCAGTAACAAAGGCAGTGCAGCTGAGACTGATCCTAGGACACATCTTTTGTCAATGACTTAAAGCACGGAAACATAAGCCTTTCAATATTCCGCAAAGGCAAATGCAAATCTCTATTTAGGAGGAAGCCCCTTGCGACAGCACTGGCTAGGGAGCAGTTCTGATCCCGCAAGCCCAACGGGAGCCACCTAAGTATGTCACTCGGAGGCAAAGTGGCCAGCAGCATCCAACACAGCAACACCAAGATGCCAGAGTGAGTAGGCCAAATACCTTCCTTTTGACCGAGAAGTCAGTTCAGTCCTGCACAAGCACAGGTTTCCCACACAGAGAGCTGCAACCCGGCCTCAGCCGTAACTGGCCCTGCCACCAGAGCCGAGGGCCGAACCTTGCCGCCCGGCTCGGCCTTGCCCCGCCCCGGACGTGCCCCGCTGTGCCCCGGAGGTGGCTAGGCGCAGGCGTGGTGGCCACACGTGGTGGCGGCGGAGCTATGGCGAAGGGATCGGAGCAGCTGGAGAGGGAGCAGGTACTGCGGCGCGGCGGGAGTGCGGCCGGGCCGGGCTGTGCTATAACATAACATAACATAACATAACATAACATAACATAACATAACATAACATAACGTAATTCTGGCGGCTGCCACTGCCGCGCCGTTGCAGGTCAAGAAGGCGGTGGAGGCTCTGCTGGCGTTCTCCAGAAGCAAGGCCCAGGGAAAGGCACGGCTCCTCAACGAGAGCGAGAGTGTGCACCTCTTGGTGACGGTCTGGAAGGTGCCGCACACGGCGCAGCTCATCACAATGTAAGAGCTTCTCTCGGGCCGCCTGGTTACAGGGGTTGCTCGCGTCCTTTGGCATGGAAAAGACCACATGGCTGACTGCGAGCTTAAGGGATTTGGCTGCCACTGGTCTGTCATAGTAGCTCCCTTCCGAGAGCAAGATGTGGCGGAACAGAGCACTTCTCTGCTCTCACTTCCGCTGCAATGGGAAGCTGGGCTCTGTCTGCTTTGTGCATACCGGGAATGCTGGGTTTGTCGGTCGGCAGTTAGAAGGTACGTACACTTCAGTTCTGAAGCTCGAGAAATCCGGCTCTTCTTTGTCTTTAACCCACCATCGAAATCATTAGCAAGACGTCTTCTTTCTTGTGATACCCAAACCTGAACGTGAATTAAAGGCTTTACTTTAAACTGTAGCAGTGCTATATTGGGAATGCTTACATCTGTTTATTTGAGACCTAGCACTACAAGCACTCGTCTAAGGACTTTGTGCAGCCACGGTGTAAGTAGAATAGGCAGTACTCCTCTCAGGACCTGTGTGGTAACAACTTCTGGCAGGACAGATGTGTTCAGCAGTGTGTCTGACTGGAGCCATGGTATAGGACTGATGAGTTTTTACAGTTCTCTGCACTTTAAAAGCATAGGTTCTACCGAGAATATTTAGTAGTTAACAAAGAACAGAATCTGCATACATAGCTTCTTGGTAGTACTTTTACTACAAAGGTAGTAAAGGGTACTTATCTCTTAGTGTAGGCCTGGTTCTGGAATAAACTTTTCTCCTCTCACATATTCTGTGTCCATCTTATACTCTCATTGTAGACCATTGCCCCACAGCATCCGAACGGAAACAGCTGAGGTTTGTCTCTTCACAAAGGATGAACCAAAGTTATCGGCAGAACAGACTGAAAATCTGTACAGAAAGCTTTTAATCCAGAATGGGATCAGCAGCGTTAGCCAGGTAAGAGAGATATATATGATCGTATAGTACACAGTATCATTTATTTCCTCTTGTACTAGCAAAAAGGAAAAGTAGTTTCTGAGGTAACAATCTCTAGCAAGATTTTTTTCAGATTATTCAAACTAGTTTTTCTAAATTGCAATAGTTACTCACAGTAATTCATTTTGAAATAAGCTTTCAAGCAGTCAGATGTTACTGCTAGACAACTCCACAATATTTAAACAACTGGAAAGACAACAAAAGAATATTTAAGTTCTTTGCATCTAGACTGGGTTGTTTACACTACTAGCAGTAACACTGTGGAAATAATTTTATTGTTGTATTTAACCTGGATGTAGATGCTAGAATGTACTCGAGTTCTCTTTGTTGATTTGCAGTTACTAGGCAGGAGATCCATATTTGATTCTTGAAACAGAAAGTTCTGTATCATGTTCTTATTGATAGTCTTAAGCACTCCAAAATAATGCTCCATGGTAGCCTATCAGTTACACAAGTTAATCTGTGTAGTTCTGAGGTATTCAAGGCTCCGTTTTAAGCAGTGGGGACTAAACTGCTACTTGCATTGCAGGTCATCTCATACAAAACTCTCAAAAAAGAGTACAAACTATTTGAAGCAAAGCGTCGCCTCCTGAACAGATTTGATCTCTTTCTGTCTGACGACCGCATCAGAAGGCTCTTGCCCTCGCATCTAGGAAAACACTTCTATGAAAGGAAAAAGTAGGTCTTCAAATTCTGCATTACCCTTGTTAAGATTTGGTTGGTTGGGGTTTGGAGCAGGGTTGGTTGGTTTGTTCTTTTGCTTTAAACCTCTATCTTTCTTTTCTAGGACACCTTTATCTGTAAACCTGAAAGCCAAGAACCTTGCTAAGGAAATTAACAAACATATCCAGGGGACTACACTCCCAGTTACCAACAAAGGGTGCTGTTAGTAAGTATGAGTAGATTAGTAACTGTGTTTGCAGGATGGTTCTGCCTTACCTGTGGGAGTTCAAAGTGGGTTCTTTTATTCCATTAGTATGTGAATAAAAGAGGTTAAGGGTCACCATTTCAGGTGTGCACCATTTTGAACCTTAATCTGTTTAAAGAAATCAGGGTTCTGCCTAAGATTTTTCACTATAAAGTTTTACTTTCTGTCTCTTTTTCCTTATATCTGAGGAATTTTGGGTTGTTGTCAAACAGCAGGTACAATCTTAGAAAAATCTGATTCTCTGTTTATGTAAAGCTTCTTTTTCACTTACTTTGCATCTAAAATGATCTAAACTGGTAATATGTTTAGTAATAGTAGGCAGAAATTTCATGTCCAAATACAAAAAGGTTAATACAGGCAAATCTAATCTATTACAAAAGACTTCTGCAATAGCCAGACATCTTTATACAAGTTAAGATAGCTGCAAATGAGTGGCTTTTTTTTTTTTTTTTTCATTTCTGGATATGTCTAAAACCAGCACCAAGTATACTTATTTGCCCCAGAATAAATATTACTCCTCCCTTCTTTCAGTACAGCACGTATAGGTCACACTGGAATGAAAGCTGATGAGATCCTACAAAATGTCATTGCAGCAGCTGAGGTGATTGCTAAGAAGTTACCAAAGGTACTGCTCATTGATTGCTTTAGAGCCAAGTCAGTTCATAACTCACCCTTGTTATTTTTACACAGTGTACTGATTTTGTTGTTGTTGCAGCATTGGAAAAATATAAAAATTCTTCACCTGAAAACTATGAAATCCGTTGCACTTCCAATTTTTACGGCAAATATCTCCAACTTGGATGACCTTGACAGACAGCCACCTGAAACAAAAAAGGAACTAAAGGTAAAAAAAAAAATAGTGCTGCCAACTTTCCATAAACCCAAGTTGGAACAACTAATTCTTTGGCTTCTTTTTATGTATTATAGTGTCCAATTTGATGGGTCTAAAAGTTAGCAGGTGAGCTCAAGAATTTACGGTTACATCCTCTTGGCTCTGTGTGCCTCCAATAGTAATGCTGACAAAACTGAAAACTCCTTGATGGGTTGTGAAGCAAACTGGAAATAAGTGTTTCTGGTCATGAACTGAGGGAGCTAAGATTCATTCTTAGATCTCCTGCTTGTATTGTTTATTTATATTTGCCTTTTGAAAATATGCTCATTACTGTATGTGTGGATTGCAACTGTGCATCCATTCTTGGTTGGCTAAACTGAAAACAATACATTTTCATATTTGCATATGGTTGACCAGTCCAGGTCTAGTGAACAGTACTCAAAGTCCTATTTTTAACCGTATTAAAACAGTTATTACTCATTTAGAAATGTCTTGGGGATTTGATATGTATTTCCAATTAATTCTAGGGGGGAAAGAACAAGAAGCCCAAGAGCAAAAAGGCAGCCAAAAAAAAGAAGTCAAATCAAGTGACTTCAACAACTGAAATTAATAATGCAGCTGCTGCTACCCAGGACCTTGAGATAAAAGCAAAAGAAGTAGTCCAACAACCAGGTGATCATGATGATGAAGAAATTCCACAACTGGTGCCTATACAAACAACCATCTTAGATCAGCTGGAGGTAATAATTTAATAATTGAGAGACTTGCATTTCAGTCAAGTCTGAACATTCTGAACTGTTTAACGGGTTCATTATTCCTTAGGGAACTGTCTATAAAGACACTTTTAAGTGAATTGAGTTTTTTGTGACTATATCGTAAAAGCAAGAGTGCACAGAGCCAGGTATGCCTTGGTGAAGTAGTTAGTTGGGGATGTGTATTTCTTTATCCCCTCTTACAGACAAAAGAAGCCAGTGATTATTGTCCTATTACACATTTTTTTTCTGAATAACAGCAACTTTTCTAGGTTGGATAACAATCCTGAAGTCAGATGAAAGAAAATAATGAAAAAAAACAAACTTCAAAATGTATTTGAAAAAAAGTTTTAAATTTGTTTTAATGTATCATTCTGCAAAATCTGAGGAAAACCAAGCAACATCCTCTAGATATGCAATATTAACAACACCAATGGCAAGCCAGCAGTTTGCATGAAGTACTATGTGGAGTTATTGTTGCCACTATTGGAGCTGATGTGGACATTGTCATTAATGGGTCTGCAGAAGGACCAGGCTGGCAATACCATCACATCTAAGAAAGATAATTGGATAAATGCAACAGTAACCCTTAAAAATGTGACTTAGTTATATTGCATTTGTGATTGTAGTATATCCTTGGGACAGATCCAGCTAGGGCTGGGTTCTATGAGTTGCTCTGATGACAGCAGCCATGTTTCATGAGGAGAGTTTGGGAATATGTGATGAACTCCAAGGCTTAGTGCAGAGTGTAGTCATTTTGCATGTGTACAGCTGGGCTTCCAATGAAGTTGATTCGTAGTGAATATATTAAGCCTGGAAATGTGAACTCTGGTTCAGTAATTCACTGGCTTAAGAGGCTCTTTGCATATTAAATACCTACTTCCTTACTATTTCACTGTTTTTTAAAAAATTATTTTCATTATTTCTGTGTTTAATTCTCTGCTTCAAGACTGAAATTGTGTACAGATCATTTGGGCTGGGGCACTATTCAATTTCTAGAAAGCTTTTGTCACTGACAGTGGTTTTCATTGATCCCTCTTCTTGAAAAAGAGTAAGAATTTTTCTTACTAGATGCATAATTTTTAAATTTTTTTTTCTTAAATACAGAAAATGCAGTCAAGTGCAGGAAACCTGAGAAAGAAAACTAAAACACCTCTTGGTAAGAGAAAAAAACAAGCTCTGTCCCCGGAGACTCCAAAACCAAAACATAAAGTTACAGAAGAGTGTGCTGATGTCCAGGCATCGTCAAAACAGAAAAAAGACAAGCAGCTCAGCATGCCAAAGGAAGCCATAAAAGAAAAAGAGCTTAAAAAGACTCCCAAAAAGCCTGAAGCAAAGTCTTTTGCAGCACCTAAAGCTCACAAGTTAATACAATCAGCCAAGAAATCTTCAAAAACACCAAAGCCAGCACACAAGAAAACACCCAGGCCCCAGTCAGCATGAACTTTGTTTGTTGTAACACATTTTATATAGTCATTTATATAGTCGTTTCAGTAGACAAATACATGATGAAGTAAAATAACTTAGGAGCAGATGTTCTTAAGAGCTTTTTTCACCAAGACCTGTAATGATTAATTTGTTTCCTTCTGCCTAATGAGCTGGAAAAAATAAACTCATGATCTTAAATTGCCTCTCTTTCTTACTTCTTAGCTCGTCATGACCCAAACTAGCTGCACTCAAATTAAGTGTCAAAGGGCAGACAGGTGACTAGTCCAGAAAAATAAAAAGCTAAGAAATACTTTATACGTGAGACCTTCCTGAAGTAGAGCTTAGTAATGGAATGGGCTGAAGCAAAAACTGCATGGCACAAGCAGCAACCATCTATTTTAACACGCAGGTTAAATGTGAAGTTGCTGCTCTGCTCTAAATTTGTCCAATATCATGAAAATGGGTTGATGCCTATTGAACAAATATTCAGGTTAACGACCGGATACCAAGTGAAATAGTAATATATTTTAAAGTTATTTTTTTACCTAGTGTATGTCTTCTCGTGTATTTAGCCTCAAGCATGTACCCAACGCAGTCCCTTATCTCCGCTGCCGCCCAAAACTGCCTCTTGCAAGAGTGGAGATCCACAGCACGTACATTCATCTCAAGACCGCCTTTTCTTGAGGTGCCTCCACTCTAGGGTGCCTGAGTAAACTAAGGCAGGTGAAATTACGCTGCCTCGAACGGGTGGAACTGAACGGGTCAAGCTGTGTCAGTCTCGTACACCCAAACACGGAAATGGCAGCGGCCGTCACTTGCAAGGGGTGCCTCAACTCCAGAAACGCCGCCAGATGCCACAGACCCTCCTCAAGGGCAGCAGGAAGGGACCCCTCAGCGGTCGCCCATGCTGCTGGCAGGGAGAGGGTGTCGCGTCAGTCACCCCAGAGCGGCTGAAGAGGAGGTGGGTGCAGGGCTCCGCTGGGCGGCTGAGGCTGAGGGCGGCTCCGGCCGAGGGCGGTTCCCGCCGAACGCCTCAGCGGCTGCTGGGGCGTGGCCCCGCGCGCAGGTGCGATGGCGGGGCGTGGCTCAGGTGCGGGCTGCCTGAGGCGGCGGTGGCGGCGCTGCTGCTGCTGCCGCCGCTGCCGCCGCTGCTTCCCCGCCATGGCGGCCCCCGGCGGGCTGGGCCGCTGCGTGGTAGCCTTCTGGTTGGCGCTGGCCTTTGACGCGCTGGGTCTGGCCGTGCTGCTGGCCGGCGTGTTCGCCGACGTGTTCTTCTCCGATCTGCTCATCTACGCGGGCGGCATCGGCATTTTCCTCAGCCTCATCTGGTGGGTTTTCTGGTACGCGGGCAACCTGGAGGTGCCGCCGGAGGAGCTGCGCGACGACGTGGGGCTGGCACCGCCCAAGGGTCGCGGGGACAGCTTGCTGCGGGACCTGGTGTACGGCCTCGGCCGTCGTCTCTCCTCAGCCTTCTCTCCCGCTTCGCGCTCACGCGCTGCCGCCGACCTGGAGCTGCAGTGTGCTGGGGCCCCGCGGGGCCGCCCCACCGGGGCCGCCAGGTGAGACCCAGGAGGCTGCTGCTCGCGGCTGCGGAGAGGCCAGTCCCGCGGCGTGCCGCCGCGCCGAGCTCCCAGCTCTCGGGAGGGGAAGCTGGGGACGAGGGCAGCCTTCAGTTTAGAACTTGAGAAGCTCTTACTAGAGACGCAGTAAAAAGTTGTTCAGTGCAGTCACTCGCTCACAGCTGACACAAAAAAAAAAAAAAAAAAAAAAAAAAAAAAAAAAAACCAAAACAAAANAAGCGCGGAATATTTCTCAGCTCAGGCGCTGATAGGAATCGAGTCCAGTTAGGCAGGGAGGACACTTCCTGTAGACGTCTAAGAGTGGAGCAGACCAGCGTGAGCGCGGTGGAGCTGGCGTGGGGAGAGCGAACTGCGAGGTGTGTAAGAGTGCGGGTACAGGAGCTGTGCGCTCCTCTGAACTCCAACTCCTCGCTAACTCTAAGCACCGCCGAAAGCAAGTGTGGGCTACGGAAATAGGCATTAACTGCTACCCACATCACTTCTTGGCAGGGGAGGCTCCCTTTTCATCAGTATTAAATACTTCTCGGAGAACAACAAAGAAAATGAAATGCTGACTTAACTTAGGGGCATAGTTGTAGCTACTAGTTTGAAAATCATGAACATAAGCGATAGTTAAACTACCTGTCCTGAACCTCAGACACTTGAAAAAGATGTGCCACTATCCAGCATGCCAAGTGCCTAGGTCCAGCTTTGAGTGTGGTTGAAGACGAAGCCTTTTAAAATATTCCTGGCACGTTTGTTAATATGGCATGTTTAGAAAGAAATGTATGCTTAATACCTTGAAAAAAAGGGGGTGGGGGGAGAGAAGTCAAGCTTTCAGTTCACTAAGCAAAGTCCATTTCTGGCAGAACTGTAAAATCAGTTCTGTACTAAGTACCAGAATTATGAAGGATTCTGTACATCTTACAGTTCCGAATCACTGTGTGCAAGATAAGTTTTCCCTGCTAGTCCTTCAAACTAAATCTTGAAGCTACTGCTGGCTTACAGAAAAGGACATGTGGAAATAGTGTTGTCACGAAAGAGACAGAATTTTCTTGGGAGGAAGTTATAATAGTAGGGAGGTGTAATATAACTATTGCTTACAAGAAAACTTGTAGGTGGAATAAGAACAGCAGCAATTCAGCTTTAGCAGATTTGTTACAGCTATTTAGTTGATGATTAACTACATGTGAAGTTAGAATTCAGGCTGTTAAAAATGAGTCATTCTACTCCTTCTAGCGTTTTCCGTTTTTTTTTTTTTCCTTCCTGAAATGGATTTAGGACTAACAGGGAAGAAATAGTATTTGTTAAATGATCAGCGCCTTTCATGTTACTTTTTCATGTAACGATTACAGCAGTTACAGTAGATAATGCACTCTCTTTATATGGTCCTGCTTTAAGCATGCATGCATAGGTGTGTTTTGCCATAATAAACTTCTATAGTGAAAGTTAGCCACTATTTTTACCTACTTAAAATGTTACATCTTTCTGATTGTAGTCAGAAAGAATGTATTGTTTATTAGCACTAACTAAAGAAGCAGATGCATAGAGTCCTTTATTGCAGGCTCTCCCAAGTACACAGGAGCTTCTAACGCTACAGTAAACAAACTTTGATCCAACTGCCTTACTGGTTGTAATTCGGAAGGAACCAAAATAGAGGGAGTGTGTAGGAGTTGTTACAAGTTGTAAAATGAACTCTGTGATTCTAATTTTCACAGTAAAATAAAGGATAACAAACAATTGCACCTCCAAAACCAATTCAGGGATCCTTTTTGATGTAAGCTCATCTGAAGTACTTTGCAGTTTCTTATAAACAACTGTGTGAACCAGATTATCATAGTCCAAATCCTCTCCCCGTCAGGAGATATTTATGAACTTAACCAAACAGGTTAGGCATGTTTGAGCAGATATTGTCAAGAGAGGAGAGGAAAAGCCACTACCGTACCAAAAAACTCCAAAGCAACAGCCAAACCAACAAACCCAACCAGAGCTACACCGCTGACAAAACAGCCAAACAAAACCAATGCAAGCAAACCAACAAACAACCCCCCCTAAACTAACAATGAAAACCACAGCCACTACCACCACTGACAGAACAAACACGCAACAAAAACTTCTGACACCACACTGGCTGCTAGAAGAGCTTCCTGAGCTGTGAACTTCAGATTTCACTGAATAATTAATTAAAAAAAAAAAAAAAAGTGTTTGGAAAATGAGCTGTTGGCTCAATGTTTCCTTACAGAAAACTGTACTTAGAAAACGGTGTGGTTACTTTTTAATAACTGCCCAAAGTTATTAATGGAGTACTGCATGCTGTTCCAATCTTCTGTCTTAAAAAAATCTATATAATGAAAGTGAAAAGGGTGGAAATCCTCAATATATGGAATTAATTATACTAAAAGAAGAACAAGGAGATTAGGGTGCATGAGTCTGGAAAGAGGTGCAGAGTCTAAAATATCTTAGAGATCTTTGCAGTCACAGTTGGTATGAAAAAGGTACATGGGAAATGCTTCTCCCAAGACTAAGCAGGAAACAATGAGTTGCCACATGCTGGGTAATTGAAGTGTGGGATTGTTTGGCATGGGAAAAACCCAGGTGAAGAAACAGAAAATATGCAAAGATAATGTATTTGGTTCAAGAAGACCTGAGGCAGAAAGTGGCAGTTGAAATAATATCCTGAGGAGAAATTACTGGAGTGTAGTATTCTTATGCCTTTGTTGAGACATCCACACTTGATTACCATAGGATATGAGCTGTTGACCTGATAGATCTTTCATCTGAGTCCCAACTGGCTATTAAACATGAGGAAAAATACTTTTGAGACTGACTTAAAATACAGTTTAGAGTCATATATGAGTTTATGCGAAGAGCTTGGTATTTGTCTTAATACTATTTTGGAGTAACCTTTTCTTAATGCATTATATTAAAGATCTGTTGAAGACACTGCTATAGAAGTTACTGCCTCAAAAAGCGGAGGAAGTGGTGCAAGTTATGGAAAGAGAACTCCCCACTTGATGCAGTAGGATTCTCCTGTTATGGCATAACCTCTGCAACCATTGTGGACTCTGTATGAAATGGACACATGGAGCCGTATCTGCGAACACACCTGTTTCAGTGTTGGACTGGACAGTGTTCTGCGGGTATTTTTCATCATTTCAGAAGATAAATCAGATTAAGAAGGAGAAACTAAACAAGAAGCAAACACGATTCACAGAAAAACCACTGCAGCATGTAACAGAGACATGTTTTTGTTTTGAAAACCTGGGAATGTATGGATTAAAAACTCTTGCACAATGAAAAGCTCTTGCACTGTTTTACCAAGGTCTGAAAGTTAAACTTACTGTGAATTTTATGATGCCAGTGCAATACTTTTGTTTGTAAGGGTGCTTTTAAAATGTCTATGTTAAACTACTGATGCAAAGTTGCAAATGTAGTAGAATTTTGTTTATAGTGTAAATACACAATTCATAGTGACTCTTGTAAAGGTCCATCACTGTTTTGGAATAATTTGGATTTTAAGATTTTATAAGGATAAAGTAAAAATAGAGATGTCATACCAGTACATTCTTCCTACTTGCAAATGATGTAATATGATGATTTTAAGAAGAAGCATTTTTAGTCCAGTGATGTTGGGAATTATTTCCCTAGTGCTGAAGCATTTGGAGAGGGGAACCACCAAAGCCCCTCCCCAATGATTAGCACCTATGATGCTTTATAAAATATAAACAAATTTGCATTTACATGTAACTGTAAAGTAGGACCTGTAAAAAAAATATATTTTAAAGTTAATGATACCTATTTTTTTTGTGTGAGAAATGCCTTCTGAGTTCCTTTGGTTTTGAACTAATAACAAGAATTTGAACCCACCATTAGCAAACATGAATAGGTCTTAAAATTTTAATGCACAGTTGATTTTTTTGCCACACGTCATCAAACACTAGAGGTGGATTTAAGGAAAATGTTTACTAAGAGCGCCGTGGCTGTACTTCCTTGTGGACTCTTGATATCTCTTTCAGTGTTCTCTGGTAAATTACTGGAGCCACTTCTGTATTTTTAATGCATATTCTAATTTTTAAACATATTCTAAATGTTTTCAGTTTTTCAGCAAGGTTACATGAATAGAGGGTGAAGGATTTTAGTGCTGTTTCTTCTTTACTAACTGCAGGTTTTAGGAGCGTATAGAATGTCCTTGTCCTTTTAGAGGAAGTGCAATATGACACCTCTGTGTTATTACAGTGGCCTGATAAAAAAAAAAAAAAGAAGACCAAACCCAAACAAACAAACAAAAAAACCCCACCCAACTAAACAGTCTCCTGCCTTAAAACCTATCGATCACTGTTTCAGTGTAATTCTCAATATTTTAATTGTCCTAAGCAGATAAATGCTTTTTCTGATTCCCTATAGTATTACTTGTAAACTGGATTTATGAGATTGAATGTTTAGTAAGTGGAATAATGAATAGCAGCCATAAACTAAGCCAAAACTTTTCATGCTTACTGTGATGATTTTATTATTTTTTTTCCTGATCTAGTGTTGCAATCAATTACTAGAGTGAATGGAGCAGGGCTTTGCATTCGTTGTAGATTACAGTGTAATTAATCTTAAATCCAGTATCGGTACTTAATGATTGTTGTGTAAGAGGATAGCTGTTGCAGTTTCACTGAAAAATTGCATGGCATGGAAACGTTTACAATTTTGAACAGCATGTATGTTAAAAAAAAAAAAAAAAGGAGCTGAGATAGGAGTATGTTAACTCTAGAGAAGTACTGGAATGTCACTAGTATGGTGTGTCTGAACAATGACATAAAAGTACTTGCTATGGAGCCACCAGAACTATTGTTAGCTGTGATCCTTTCTTTTTGAAAATGTAAACCAGTCACTGCTTTGTGCCTTCTGTTTGCCTTCTAAATAAGGAAGGCTTAAGCTAAATATAAGCTGGCAACTGAATTATTTAGCAGTTAAACATTAACATCTATTTAACGTTATTTTAAGTCTTCTGATATTCTTATCCGATGCAGTTTAATGCAGCACAAAGTCCATTCAACGAACTTCTATGTTGTTGATCAGAAGAAAGCACCTGTACATGTTTAGCACTGCTTTCTGATGTGTCAACACTGGCATTTGCATCTGAAGCTAGAATTCTTTTAGGCTTAAAGGACAGTCCTATGCACCTGGTTTAAAAACATAGCCCAAACTGCAAAGAACTCAACTCTGGTTACAGGATTTGATTATACAAGAGGGTTTTTTCTGCTAGTTAAGTTTTAAAACTAACTCACAACGGCATCCTGTATTCCACTGAAGGAGGAAGGCCAACCCCGTGAGTTGTAACTAGGTAAAAGGTTTAAATGTTTGTTGTTTCTTTAGATGTGGATTGTATCTAAAGGAAGTTTAATGTATACATGGTTTACTTTAAGTGGGAACATCTTCTCCAAGGAGAAATTAAAGGTAATACTAAATTCTACAGAAATCTGTTTCATGTGACTTTTGAGGCTGAGAGCTGCTGGGAGGGAGAGAATTATTGCAGTAGCAGCTTGTGTAGAAAATAAGCAAATATCCCTCAGGTGGTTGTGAGGGATAAGTTCAAATATCGTAGTATGTCACTGTAACCACGTGATGTGAATGAGAGCAGTAAACTTCATGCATTCATCTGCATTTACAAAAATCATATCAGACTGAACAAAGTGCATGCTTCCATTCATGCTTGCACAGGTCATTCTAGAGGTTACTGGGAAGCTTTTACATACTGAATGTTTAATTCCTTCCGAAGTCTGTTATCTCCGACTTGCTTCATTGTTTAGTGTAATAAACTGGCGCGTGTTGAAACAAACCAACCAACCCGAAAAACCCTACTGCCTTTAAAACAGAAGCAGGCAATTATTTTCTCAACAGTAGTGTCTGTGTATAGACGTATAGAGAGTAAAAGCTGTAGCTAGTTCAGAGAGGAGTCCATCGCACATTCTGAGTGAGAGAGCTACTAGTGCTGTGTTTCGATGTAGCCGTAGCCTACACAGAGGGCATGACAACACACAGAAAGCCTGGTTTAAACTCCCCAGCTGTGTGCTAGCAAACACCCAACTGCTTCCCACGGTCAAATTCTGCTTTGTCTGGGGTGAATAGTCGCCCCTATTTAGCCTCGAGTAAATTGTTTGGATCTTTTATTTTCCCATTCTAAGCATCGCTACTATCCTTCTGCGATTGAAAAACCAGTACTTGCCTCGTGGGCCATCGGCCGTGCTACCACGGCACTGCTGTCACCGCCTGGCCGTGGGGAGGGTCCTTGGGCGGCCCTGATCTGCTATCGGGCAGCTGCCCGCATGGGCACCCTGACCTCCCGGCTGGGGGAGTTTGCTTCTGAGTGGCTGACGCGCTTACCGGCGCTGCCCTTCGAGACCTCCGGGCTATGGCTGCCGGCCAAGCGCTATTATTACACCCAGGGGTCAATGCTCAAACCGAAAGGGTGGCGTCGCTGCAGCCTTCGCTGCTGCTCCTGCCCGGCTCCGGCTCCGCCCCTGCCTCGGTCCGCCCGCACCACAGAGAGCAGCTCCAGAGCGGCCGCAGCCCTTCCCGCCGCGCCTCTCTATGGTGGGAGGGGAGGAGCGCTCTCGGCTTCCGGAGAGGCGCGCGCTCTTTTCCGCCCGCGCGCGGCATGTGGCGGCGCGGGCAGGCAGCGCGCGAGGGGCGCGGCNCCGGGGCCCGCCGGTGCTTACGCGCTTTCGCCTTCCCTCAGGCGCGAGGCCGTGACCATGCTGGGAGGGGACGAGTTCATCAGCTCCCCGCCCAGGAAGACGGTGCGGTTCGGGGGCACTCTGACGGAGATCTTGCTGAAGTACGAAAAGGTGAATGCGGCTTTGCTCCGGCGGCGCTTCGGGGCTGCGCGCCTTGCCGCGTTCTGCTGCTCGCGGCGTGACTCGGTGTGCAGGCTCGCCTCGTCCTGACCGCGTCTGAAAGCGCACGGAAAAACCCGAAGGCGGCCGAGTGCTGCGGACTTGGCCAGGTGCTCTTGCTGTGCGAGTGAAAAGCTTTCCCCTCTGAGTCAGCCTCAGTGACGTCCTGGATGGACGCCGTGGAGTACGGAGCGATCGCAGCTGTCTGCAGGGAAAGTAGCTGAAACTTACTTAGAGGCTTTAGTTCTTTGAGGAACAGGACTCTTACTGCTGCTTCGGGCTTCCTTGAACTTGCTTTTTTATGTCTGTGCTCTTCAACACTAATGCGTTGTTAGTTAAGCTGGTGAAATGTGTGTTTTCTGTCTGGAAAAAAAAAAAACAACAAACAAACACAAAACCTCCCGTTATTGACCCAATTTTTCTGTTTCCTGCTAGGGTGACACCACAGATTATGAGTTGTTAAAGCGTCAGCTGTCAGATCCAGACATAAAGGTAATAGTGTTGGTAGTAAGGGGTCTGGTGATTGGAAGTTCGTCTGAGTATAATCATCAGAGAAGTCATTCTGATGCTTATAACGTAAACATGTCTGAGTATAATCATCAGGGAAGTCATTCTGATGCTAAATATAAACATTTAGCTTATTTTCTTTATGGAAACTAAATCTCGAAATGAGTAAAGGGCATTTGTCTGTTTTTTACACATATGTATCATATGTGGCCAATGATGTCTTGTGCTTACAGCCTCCTTGCTCTACAGCAAGAAACTTTTTGCTGGGTCACAGGGTCTGTCATTGTTCCAGATAGCATCTTTCTGGATCACTGATGCATGATTTACAGATACTTTGGCAGGTCAAACCATGATTTCTGACTTTCACAGCGTTTAAGTTACATGGATTTTTAATTTGCCCTGTTCCCTGTTAAAACTTGTTTCATTAGGCAATGAGATACCAATGTATTTAATAGTTAATGCCCAGAAATACTGTTTCATAGGTCTTCTGTAGAGCTGTGAGTATCCACCACGTTTTGTGTCCTCCTTTTTTTTTTGTTTTGTTTTTAATTCAGTCACAAAGCTGTGAAAAGAATGCTGCAGTAGGAATAATGCTATATCGAGTTCCTTTTCTCTTTAAAGAGGACGTTCTGTACAGTACTTTGGCTTTAGCAGGTCTTGTGGAGCATACAGGCAAGTCCAGTGTGAAATTTTCAGGGAGCTTTGCTACTGTTTCAGTACATCTCTTACTTCCAAGACTTGAATGTCCACTTTGCTTAACCTAGAGCAAAAAGAATCAAAACAAGGACCGAATGCTATTTCTTGAGAGTATGTTCTGTGTAAGGCCAGCATGCCTTGCTCAGGCTGTCACTTAAGCCTTCCAGGCAGGCTCTTGGGATGCATTTGTTCTTGCATTCAAGAAAGTCGTTGATGCAGACAAATTCTTTGCATGTTAATGTGAAAATATTTTCCATTTACAATCTTAAGCTTTGACTGTAAAGGATTTTGTTACTTTCTAGCAATAGGTAATACTGTCTCTTGGAATAGTGACCTGTTTTCTCTGTTTATTCTAAGGATGCCCAGATCATTAATTGGCTGCATGAATTTCGAGCTTCTGTTGTGTATTTGACCAAAGAACTTGAGCAACTGGTCCGCGTTTTGTTGGTAAATATCTGTTTGTTACAAGACTAGTACTCTTTCTAGTAATCTTTCTTTGACATCTTGGTCTTTGCTTACTTTCAGAAGCTGCCATGGTTGCGAAGAAGCCGAGAAGTAGTGGAGGAATATCTGGGTTTTCTTGGCAATCTCGTGTCAGCACAAACTGTCCATCTTAGGCCATGCCTCCAGATGATCACATCACAGTTTGTCCCCCGTAAGTTACTCTTCTCTTCATCTTCTTTGTTTGCTTGTCACAGTGTCTTCCCCAAATAAATTCTGTGTGGTTACAGTGTATGATACAGGG
The DNA here is from genome assembly GCA_013396835.1 of Psilopogon haemacephalus. Taxonomy (NCBI): domain Eukaryota; kingdom Metazoa; phylum Chordata; class Aves; order Piciformes; family Megalaimidae; genus Psilopogon; species Psilopogon haemacephalus. The sequence goes on from VWZI01001191.1 coordinate 1,313,721, forward strand.
AGTTACAGGATTGTTTGGGTTTTTTTTCTTGTTCATCACATTCTTGTCTCGATTAGCTGAATTGTGGTACAGATAGTTCTCTGTATATAGATTTTAGAAATTGTATTATAGTGGCCGTAGATGAATCCTCATACAGGCCCCATTTATGAAGATATCTTGGAAAGGATAAATTGTGTCTGTTTGTTATTACCCAAAACCACAAGGTGCAGTGAGGCTTATGTCAGATGTTCTCAAGAACCTCCTGGTTCTATGAGTGGAACAAGAATTTTTCATGAGCTTTGCTTATTTTGGAAAGCTTTGTGGATGATATTGGTACTTTAGTCCCGATGAAGGCTGTTGTGCAGTGTGTTTGATTTGGCATTGAAACTGTTACCTGTAAGAACTGTACAGTTCTGATATACTCTCACTTTTTGCTAGCTCGAATAACCATCAGAGAAGATGATGTGGATATTTCAGATTCTGATGATGATGATGAAAGTGAGTATAAAGGAAGCATGGCTTGTATATGCTGCTGTAATACCTCTACTAAAGAAGTATGCAGTGTAGCACTGCTCCTTTGTTTAACAAAATTCATTTAGCTGAGTTAACATAGAACATTAAGAAACAGCACATTCTTAAATTCCCTGGTTAAAGACTTGTACTCCAGTCAGTGGTGTGGAGATCCATTCCATCCTCAGAAATATTCCTGTAGGTGCAGTACCTGTAGGAATAAGGCTGAATGCGCAGGAAAGCCTTCCCAGGTCTAAGGTGTTTCAAACCAAAATGAGCTTAGGAGATGTTTGTTTGCCATACAATTTACTGCAAAGTTTGGTGAATCTTCAAGTCTTTCTTAAAAAAAAAAAAATTTCCTAGTCTGAGTGTGTTTATTGATAAGACAAACAGGTGGCTAAACGTATTTAAAGAATTTAATGTTTTCTTATCTTGAATGCTAGAGTAAATTTCAGTTCTGCTTCTGATGACCCAGTTACTCTTCAGCTGTTCAGTTGTGACACCGATGGGATTCAAGAAGCCTGCTGTAGAAGCCGCTCTAGCTGTTAGTTTGATTTGTGTGAAAATGAGACCTGATTTTTCAACGGATTTGTATCTAGTTGCAGACCTAGGTTTAACATGTTTTCTAAATATTTGTATTGTGGGAGAAGTTGTGGATTTCCAAGGTTAGCATTCAGTAACAAGAGTGCATAACAACACCTCACAGGGAGGCTGGCAGCAAATCCAGAGTTTATTGCTTGTGGTGCCGTGAATCTCACTTGGAATTATTTTTCATGCTTCTTTTGGTGGTAAAAAGCCAAAGCAATACATCCCCCCAAAAAACCCTCCAACAAGCTACAAAGTTGACTACAAGCCAACCAAAGAAAGTCCAAACAAAAAAAACCCAACACACAACAACCTTAAACAAACAAAATGAAACGTTTTGGCAAATGCTGTTTCCTTGGAAATCTTTCAGATGTTTAGTTGGTGAGAACTGTTTTTGCTGGTTCCTAATCTAGTCTTTGTATCCAAATTCATAAGAGTACCTTTTTTCTTTCTGTAGACCTTTCTGACAACTTTGATACATGCCATAGAGCATTACAAACCATTGCAACATATGTTCCTTCGTAAGTATATAATCCCCTGGGTTTGTGTGCCTTTTCCTTTCAGAGTTAAAGCTTCTGAATTGATTATTTTTTTTTTCTCCTAATTGGAAGTATAATACCTAGTTGTGTTGCATGATTTTTCTTAATATTCACTAAGTAGTGGAATGCTTTATCCAGTCACGAAATTGCCATAGGCATCAGCAGATGAAAATCCTGTTAAAGGAAATAGGAAGTAGGGAAAGTTGTCTTTGTAGTGTGTGGCTTTTAGTAAGTCCATGGTGAAAGTTTGTCACTTGTTATCTGTTCAGTGATCCTTGCAAAAAACCTGATTTTAAACCGTTATGTTGTACTCTTATGTTGTAGGTTTAGGAATCATAGTTAAAAAAAATCCTGTAGGAACTAGAGGAGTCCAGGCGGTGGACCCAGGAAAGTGTAATATTGTTACTCAATCCCATAATTCTGCTATCTCTTTATAAGCTGGCAGCAAGGCCATCTCATCCTCCTTTCCTTTCCCTCCTGCCTGCTGTCTCTGGTGGGTGCTGCTTGTCTAGATAAAACTCCCTTGCCTAGGGAGTGGGCCTAGTTATGGCCTGCAGAGGCTTGTTTGGGCCTATGGACGGCAGAGGCACTGGGGGAGGAGAAGCATTGGGGATTGTAGATTGGTCATGTTGGGGGAAGTTTTAAGGGGGTTGTCATGTGTCCTGTATGTGCTCTGTAATTCCTGTGCATCTTTCTTTCGAAATACAATTCTGTATTTCCAATTCATTGAGAGCCTCTTATTTTACTGTTATGGGGGAGTAAAATAATTCTGTCCGCTCTTAAAAAGAAAAAAAAACAAACCATTAATTGCCTTAAAATAAAATTACTGTGAAATAGGCTTATACCGGTCTGTCTTTAGAGTGATGGGGCTTCAGTCCTCTGTGGTAGTAACTTGTATATTTTGGGGTTTGTGTTTTTTTTCAAACTGTAGGACGCCACAGTTTCTCATGCCAATACTCACGGACAACTTCCCTTTCATTAATAAATCGGAAAGAACTCTGGTAAGAGCTATGAACACTTTTGTTTACTTAGTCACTTGGGTTTTGATGTATAAGTACACTCTATGGCATAAGCTGATTTGGTGGCATTGAATGCAGATTGCTGTTATTTAAAAATATACATACTTTTAAAATGTATATATATATATATAAATCTGAGTGTGTCTGTTCAGTATAAGGTTGTCCAAGCGTCCATCACTTCCTTGTGCATAAGCATTATGCTAGTCTGTAACGACAGGACTGCGTATCTTTTCCACGGGATTGCTTTCTTAATCAGTGCACAAGATGGACCTCTTTGAGGATGAATCTCAGTGTTGTGTAGTGAGGAGATGGTAGGATACCAGTTTTGTTTGTTGTCAGAACAGGAGATCTGATGGCCAGACAGGAAGCAGTGGGTGTTGCTAGTGAAATCCAAGTTGCCAGTAGTGTAGGATGTTGTTTCATTACATTCCTGGTGTAGTGGGCACGGGTAGTGAAAAACAAGCTGGCAGCTTTCAACAAGTACAGCTCTTGGGTGATCTTTATGTTTACTTGTTCCAACTTGATACGTTGTCACTCTGTTTTACAGAAAAGCAGAGCTCTGCTCCACCAACCAAGCTCATTTGCAACTGTTTTGAACTCAAAAAGTGCTGAAAAATACCCAAAGTTCTTTGTATACTTTGCCTTTTTAAAATTATTTTTATTTAACTTTGGGTATTAGTTCACCATCTGTAAATTGAGGGGGATAATAGTTCTTATGTGGCTTTAAGAAGAAGATTTTTCTACTGATTGATTTGTTTAGCACCTCAGGAGCAAGTTGTGAAGAAATTCTTAACTGTTTTCAGAGCAAGATTGGAATCAAGTGTAGCAAAAACTATGGTCCATGCATTGTTTTAGAAAGATTTACAGCCTCATTAAACTATCTCTGTCCATTTAATGTGCTGAGAAGCCAGATAACCTGTGGGAAAATCATATGTGCTCATGTAATTAAAGGCTGGCTTATAATGCATGTTCACAGAGACACTTCTGCCTACTTCAAGTAGATAAAGTGCCACATTTTCTGTACCTACTTGACAGCTTTGCTGTGTGAGTGATGCAATTACCTTTTGTATGTGTGTGTCTGTGTGTGTGGACAGGTACAAAACCTGTCTGGTAACCTGCTTGAGTTACAATCAGGATGACTCCGAGGACACTTACTTGTAGAACTCAGAATTGCTGCTGGTGTGTTATAATAACGTGAAATAAAGATGGCTTTGGTCTCACTTCAAACAATTCTACTAGAGCTGGTTCTAGATGTAGTAAGAAATGTGTTTGTTGTAGTTTTCCCAGGGAAGGTTTAGACACACTCAGATGGAAATGGCTGCCTTCTTCTATGGAATATTTATAGTTTGTCTGAAGAAAGTTGGAAAAATGTAGATTAAGAAGTTACTGATAATGTTTTAGCAAATGAAAGATGGTGTTCGCCTTAGACATTAACTTACCCTACACTGAATACAGCCTGTTTAAACCTGTTTCTGGCTCTTCAGCTGACCAATTAAGCAGCCTGTTTCCTAAGAAGCTTTGGCAGAAATTAGGGTTTCCATTAATATTCTTATAGATGTCAGTTAATTTTTTGTTACAGGAATGTTATGTTCATAACCTGCTACGAGTTACCGTGTACCTTCCAACTCTGAGACTTCCCATTCTGGAGCTTATTATTGAGAAGCTGTTAAAGCTGGATGTAAGTTTGTCCTGTACCATCTTTTAAGGAAGCTTGTGTTAAAATACACAGAGCAGAAAATTAAATATGCTTCAGTGTTGTGCTCAACCAAAAATATGTTGCAGTAGTGATCATGATCATAAAAGCAACCAAATTTACACTCCATTCCCACACCCAAGGGTAACTGTGAGCAGTGTTACACTATGAGTGGAGTCTGTAGAGATTCAGAATAACTGTTCCATGGTGATCAGTGCTGATCTGCAGAGAATGTGCTTCTCTTTGCATAGTTGATCTGTTTTGTCTTCACTTTGAAGTAGAAGGATATAACAGCCTGGGTAAAGTTTATATTCTGGAGGTAAAATTTTAGGCAATTTGGAGGGGGGGAGCTGTGCTACATACCTGTCATTCCATTTAAAAATCCTCAGCCAAGGGCAAAATCTAGTCTAGAAATTACTTGTTGTTTCTTACATAAATAATAAACAAGTTCCATGGTCTTATAAAAAATTAATTTGTTTGCAACTGCAGGTTAGCACTCCACAACAAGATATTGAAGATGCTGAAGAAGCTGCTAATAACCCTGATAATGAGGAAAAATCTACAGAAGAGGGACTTTTTGACATGGTTTGCTATCTTGGCCTACTACAAGGGGGTTTTTAGTAGATGTCCTTTCAAAAAGTGGTTATAAACAGTGCAGCAATACATTATTGCTTTGTTGTTACTGCACTGAACACGGCTCTTGAAACCTGAAGAGCTGAACAAATGAGTAATGTGTTCTCTGGGGCTGTTGATTCTGTTCACGTAAATATCCAGCATAGGTGCAGTGAATCAATTTCATGATGTAAAAACACAAGCAGCTATACATAAAGCTAATTAAAGAATTCTGGGTGGGGAATTAGTTTAGTTTGCAAAACTCTGCTTACAGTAAGCTGTGGATTTAGACAGTTTTTTTTTCTGGAGAGAAAAAAAAAAAGGGAGAGGAGAATCTTAGTTTCACTTGTCCCATGATTGCCATTGTTACCTTGCATATAACAAGCTGTGTGACTGGTGTTTTGTCTGCCAGGAGGAAGATGAGGAAAGCAAGGGAGACAAAGCTGTCTCTTCTGGGAGTGAAAGAATGGCCCACCCACTTGCAGAGCGCTTGGATATTTTGATGACCATCCTGTTCTCCTATATTAAAGATGTTTGCCACGTGGCTGGTAAGGACACTTGAAATATAACTAATTTTTTTGTCAACATGGAGGAGAAAGATAAGAGGGACTCTTGCTTTATGCTGCTGCAAAGCAGAGCCTTCACCCTTTACTGGCAGAATTCTGCTGGCAGCACATTGGTCCTTGTTCCTCCCTCTGCCCACTCTCGTTGGCAGAGAATGCACAGGTACGCAGTTGGAGACAGGAGGACTGTATGACACTGTGTCCAGACTGTCATTACAGGGTGTAACAGGAAGTAGGGGTTTGGATTTTCCATTGTGCTACATAACTTACGGGTTATCAGACATCTGCTGTATTGCTCTGGCTATAAGATTTATGGATCCTTTCAGTATCACATGGTCTGGAAGCTGATTAAAACAATGTCACTGAGTTGGAAGTGCTACAGGTAGGCTTAGTGTTAAAGGATAAAATCTGAAAGAAATTCCTTACACTGACATTAATTGAAGGTTTGAATTCTTAGATCTATATATTAGAAAGTGTAGAAACTGTTTTGTTGTATCTTCCTCACAAGTTGAGTTACTAAGTGTTTTCTTTGGGCCCTTAACATGTGATTGCAGCTTTTGCACATCTGCCAGCTTTGTACCTGTGTACACAGACATTCTCCCTAAGTACCATCAAAAGCAGTAGAACTCAACTCCTCTAAAGTCTCACTATAAGTGTTTTATAGATGTAAGGTAAATAAAGAAGTCAACTTGCCAGTGTTTAGAAAGATGCCACTTTTGCAGCATGAGGGCAGGAAGCCCCCTGAAATGCTCATTCTGTTCTGCTTCCCTGTTGCACAGGCAAGCTTGATATCGACAAAACAAAGCATCTGTATCGGGATCTGGTTTCTGTTTTCGACAAGCTCATTTTACCAACCCATGCTTCGTGTCATGTACAGTACTTCATGTTTTACATCTGTAGCTTTAAATTGGTGAGTAGAAGCTGTTTTTAAAATGCAGTGTCTTCTGTCATTACTAAATCCTTGTTTTGGCTCTTTTTTTTACAAAAAATGGTTGTCCTCTGCTGTGATTCTAGCCTGGAGGCAGTACATCAGAACTCGTTAGTACCTTTGCTTTCTTTTCTATCAGAACTCGTTAGTACCTTTGCTTTCTTTTCTTTCCCGGTTACTCCATCCTTCAATTTTATTTTCATGTGGTTGCTCTTCTCATGTTGTTTGTAAATGGCAAGCTGGTGGAATCTAAGCTGGTGTGAAGGACCTTGGTTAATGGACCTTTTCTACAGGAATCAGTTGGACCCTTGAGCTCAACATACAGTGCACCAGCAAGTCCCATCAGCATCCCAAAGCTTAGAGATGCTGTGTTAGTTTGTCAGTTTGAAAACTGTCTGCTGTTTGTTCCCTCACTCAACAAACTCCTGTTCTTCTTCTTCCCATCTAACAGTAAGAGCAGGCATGCTTTTTCCATAAGAGTACCTCCAGAGCCAGTTAAGCTGACACTGTGTCTCTGACAGCAGTACACAGTGGATATGTTGGAAGGAATGCAGGGTGAGCGTTATCGTGCTTTGCTAAATACCCTCTCAGCCTCCAGCAGCAGTTCAGTAACTTCCTGAGTCAGTGATGGTCTGTCATGGTAATAGTCCATGGTGGTCAATTTAAGGGGAAGGTACCATATTATGCTTTTTGTACTTGTCTCAGTTTTTGGCATCATGAGCTTAGGTGGCAAAAAGTTCCACATTAAAACTGTTTAGAGGAACAAAAGCGATTCTTCACCTTAAATTCCATCTTCTTGCTCTTTTCATTGGATGTCCCTGATCTCTTTTGCTGCAGGAGACAGTGAACAGTCACTTTGTGTTTACCTTCTTACTGCTCTTGTTTTTAAACCCTCTGGTATATGTATTCCTGATTATTTCCTGGACTCTGGTTGCATTTAATTTTTACACTAAGTACACAGAGAAGCAGTGGTTGCTTACTACAGTTATAAGTAGATTGTTTGGTTGGGCTTTTTTATGGTTTGGTTGTGGAAATTATGGGAGTTGAGTGTTAAGAGTCTATTATTTAAACAGCGTAACAACTCATGATTTCTCTGTGTTTCTCCAGGGCTTGGCTGAGGCATTTTTAGACCATCTTTGGAAAAAACTGCATGATCCAAACAATCCTTCAGTGATCAGACAGACTGCTGGGAGTTATATTGGCAGCTTCTTGGCAAGAGCTAAATTTATTCCAATTGTGTAAGTTGTTTTGATATGTATGAGCAAACCAAACGAGCTGCAGTGATAGCTGAGGTTAAGCGCAGAATTCACAGCATGCACACACAGTTCCCACTGCTTTGCCAGTAAGCCTAAGTCAATAAATAGTCTTGTTTGTCTTTTCTACAATACTGTTTCCTGGAGTTTCCAGGAAAGTTTTGCATTTATGGGATGCAGACTAATGATTGCTGGGACTCATGACTCGCTGTTTAAGGCTTCACATACCAAGAAAGGCTGACCACGGGTAGGTCTGTTTGACTTCAGGCAGAGTCATGGATGCATGGATGTTCAGAAGCAGATATTTTTAATGCCCAATGTTAGACATTTTATGCAGACTGAGGCAGGGAAGTCAAGACTGCTAATATAATACAAATTATTCTAATATTATGATACTAATCATTCTGGATTAGAATAATTCAACAGATGGGTGAAAATGTTTTCTTTGTACCTATACGTTCTGTATTTTCATGCTGTTTAGAGTGGGCTCAGTGACTTTAATGTTGAACTTAATTTGATACTGGAATTACTTGCTGAGCATGGGAGGCATCTCTTTGTACTACCTGTAGACCAGAAATCTAATTGTCTGCTAGAGGCTTCACATGCAACCTGCATTCATGGGTTCATCTCTTCCAGCACTTTGTGCTTTCACTGATGGAGGTTTTCACTGAGTTATATTCTGCTGAGGTAAAAGAGAAAGCTTGTAACAGAACCTCCTGTTTCAAAATGAGATTTTCTTCCTAATGTATTTGTAACCACACTGATGCTTGATACTTTCTACACCATTTCAGGTGCTGTTTTTATATTTCCCTTTTTCTCTCCCCCACTATAGCACTGTAAAAGCATGTATGGATCTTCTGGTGAACTGGTTGCATAAATACATTGATCATCAGGATACAGAGGCTAATGCTTACTGTGATGTATCTCTCCATGGGCCATTTTATTCCACATGTCAGGCAGTGTTCTACACACTTATTTTCCGACATAAGCAACTTTTGGATGGAAACTTGAGGAAAGGTGAGTATATTAATTTTGCATGGTATTTGGATTTATTTGCAGGATTTACTGCTGGTGTGTTTTTGTAATGGTCAATTCAGTCAAGTATCTGATGGCACGTTTGTGGTGGTGTGCTCTGAATAAAATGAGATGCCTACCAAGTTAAATAATCTTTTCCCCTTCACTACTGAAAATAATGCAAATAACTGCTTGGCCCCCCGACTGAACATGCTTGTATCTGCCTTGATGACAGTGCCTCTGTAATTCCCTCTAATGGGTGTGTAAGTGTATTGTCTTGTGTTAGAAGGATTCCTTTGCTGTGGCAGGTTGCCATTATTTTGAATAGCTATTTGCTGAAGAAGCCATGGGCTAGATCTCCACTGTAAGAGAGTAGTACCCTAGGATGTGCTTCTGTGGTGGTGTGCAGGGTTGAGGCTGTCCAGACTGGAAATTCTTAGACATTTGTGTGGTATATAACCTCTATTTGTCCATTGTTCTTATTTTCAAGGTCTGTCATACCTACAGAGTTTAAATTTTGAGCGTATTGTCATGTGTCAGCTAAACCCCCTGAAGATTTGTATACCCTCTGTTGTGAACTTGTTTGCTGCCATTACCAGGTACCTACTCTTTTCAGTTTCAGCTTGATAAAGATGTTAGTGTGTGTGTGTCTGAAAACAGCACAGTACTTACAACATGGGTTTTGTTGGGGGTAGTGTTGAGTATTATCTAAGACAACTCATGTAACAGTTTTTTTCTGGTTCATTTCCAATGAAATTCTGCAGTACTGTGATACTGATGGCTTTATGTTAGAGCCAGCAGTGAAGCTTAGAAGAATGTAGAGGAAGGGAATAGGCTTCTTACATTTTGACTGTCTTGAAAACTCCTAATAGAAAATGGAGGGTAGAAATTGTATTTGTTAAAAAATAACTTGGTATTGTAATAGTATCTGAAATTGCTGCTTTTGCTGTGCTATAAATGCTTATCTTTATCTTTTTAAAGGAAATACCAGTTGGTGTTCTGCTACACAATCATTGAAAGGAACAACAGGCAGTTTATACCAGTTGTTCGGAGTGGCCCTGGGGGTGACCTCGTGCAGACGTGCACTAACCCACTTGACAGTTTCTTCCCCTTTGATCCCTACATTCTCAAAAGGTACAGTTCAAAACAATTCACTTCTGCCTTGTAGAAAAGGATGAACTAAAACTGTAAGAAAGTATCATGGTTTTTGCATTTTACTTTCTGCCCTGATCTCAAGTCCCTTTCTTGTTGCGTATTTTAACCAGAGATTGTCAAAGGTTTGAACTGAAGTTTACCCCCACTGTGACATAGTGGTGAGGGAGAAACAGGACCCAGTTTCCTTGAAAGTCAAGTTAATGTTTGGTGACTTTTCTTCCCATTTCCTTGTTTTAAGCAGTCTTTTAAAAAATGTACTGGCTTAATATATATTTTCTTGGAGCTGTGTTGATGTGTCGTTTTTTTGTTGTTGTCCTGGTTTGGCTTTTTTGCACCTTGAGTGAATAAGCTTCTTGATTTGAGACTTCAGTTTCTTTCAAGTATCTTGCTCTTTAACAAAGAGTAGATTATGGACAGCTTTTCAAAGTGTCTAGCACTTACATGCATTAATTGGCTTTTAATATTAGAGGACAGCATTGTGGTTTTTTTTTTCATCTCTTAAAAGAGATTACTAATATCAATAATGATATAATGTTAACTATAACTATAATACTAGTTATAGTATTTGATATTACTAGTATCAGTAATGATATAATGTTAAATACAATATGCACAATATAACTAAATAATATTAATAGGTTATTATTACCCAGGTAGGAATTAGAAGATGTGACTGTATCAGAATGCCTCACATAAACAATTCCAGTTGATACCTTTCAGCAACATAACATTATTTCTTTCGAGATTAATCCTCTCTATAACTCTGAATTAATGGAATAGTTTGTAAAATCCTACAGTGCTGTCAGATGCCAAGCATTTTTATGTTGCATTGTTAAAATGAAATGCATGGGGCTTTACTAAATAACTCAGCGCATCCTGTGTTTAAATTCCTTTTTCAGATCAAAGAAGACCATTGATCCTTTTTATCAGTTTTGGGAAGAGCTGAGTGCTGAAGATCTGGAGAATCTGAAGAAACCCATTAGAAAGGTAATCTCTTCTCATCAAAATGCATCTCAGCTTTTGCCAAATCTCCATCAGCTGCTTTTGCAGGATTAATTTTTTTTTTTTTGTAGACATAAGAACATAAAACACTTAGGGGAAACTGTGAAATTGGAAAGCTCTAGGGATACATCCACTTTTGTTTTGAGAACCCTTGCCTTTTCTGCAGAGGAGTTTGGCAGCACAGGGCCACTGTGAATGCTTGGGAACTCTCAGAATGTGGACATATTGTTGACTGGGAAATTCACTTTGTAGAAAAGATTTTCTCATATTTCATGATGAAAGTGCATCTAATTCTCTTACCATTCCGGGTAGTAGTGATAATTGTAGCACAACATAACTCCTGAGTTAGGTCCCTCTAAGGCTGCTACGTAGCCTGTTCACTGTCTTGCAAAAGGATGTCCTGCATCAGATTGAGTCCTTTCAACAGCGTTTTTGTTTCCTTCCTGTGATAAAACATAAAAAATACATTATGTTATTGTAGCTTGGGTAACTGATAGCTCTAGAAACTTTCCTATATAATTTTGATTGGTAAGATTTGAGTATTGCAACATTTCAGAATATATTTTAGAAATGCCCTTTCTGGTCTTAACGTTAATTTCTTCTGCAGGTCTTTAATAGAGACCTGGAGTAGCTTTCTGCTCTCACTGATTCTTTTAAATTTACACAGGGTACTTCTGAAGATGAGGATGATGACTTTTTGAAAGGAGAAACCCCTCAAAATGATGGTGTGGTTGAAAATGCTGCAAATTCTTACGAGTCAAACACCCGGAGCCCAGTGAGCAGCATTGGCTCCCCTTCAGACTGTTCTGTGCTGTACCCTCAGTGATATGGAGAATCAGAAATGAAAAGGTTGAAAATCGTGTGCAATGTTTTGCTTTGAAAAGAGACTAGCTCCACTTTCCAAAGTGGCAAATGTTTAAATAGCTACACTTCAGAGAAATTACTGTTTCTTGACCATCAGATTTCTAAAGATATGTTATGATGAACTCATATGTTGCTATATAAGCTTAGAGAATAAATAGGGTGATACTTTACAGATTTCACATTGAAATGGTTTTTATGGCTTGGAAGGATTTTCTAATAATTTTTGCTGTGTTAAAAGGTTTTATATATATGGGTGAAGTTTTGGTCATTTTTCTTAGCACTCTGTGGGGACCTGAATTCCACTGCCAGTATTCAGTCTGTACTCAGATGACTGGTTTTGAGTTGGTTTCAAAGTAGTGTTTTGATCTCTCATTGTGGAAGCCATGAATTCAGTCTGACAGTGATTCTTTTGCACACACCTCTTATGTTTCTTCTGTCTGTAGAACAGTACTTGGTAAAGCCACTTGATAGTGGACAGTTCATTCCGATGATAATTCAGCATTACTGCTCCTTACATCTGTAGCTGACACAGCTTTCCCAGCTAGGAAAGTTCAGACTTGTAAAGGTGATGGCTGTTGGAAGTGATGAGGATGATGGAGTAGCTGAATGTATGATTTGTAGATAGTTTTCTTTGGGGTGCTTGTGAAGTGCTCAGAGACAGGTATTTATTTTCAGGTTTTGAAGTTTATATGTGAATAATGAAAACACAAGAAATAACCTTCCCTTGTTGAAAGGGAGCGATGGTGTCACTGATGTCTTTGTGTTGTCCATGTGTCAGTGTAGAGTTTCTCTGTGTAGGTTTCTTGTCTTCTTTTCATGGTTGGTGGAAAAAATGTTATTTGTGTGACATTTAGATGTAAATTTTATGCATTTGGAACTAAACTCTTAACTGCTCTTTTTGGGACTCTAAGAGTGGAGGCTTTTAAGACATTTTTATTCAGGTCAGTGCAAGCAGTGCGAAAAACACCTTAGAAAAAAACACATTTCTGTATAACCAGGGATCTGCTTCGGTGGGTCTGTTTGTCATTGGATAAACTGAGACAAGGTTTTGTTTTATTTTTAGTCCTCCCTGCTATTAACCCTGAGTAATAAACAATAGATTTCCATCTAAAAGAATTATTTTCTTGCCTGGCATGTGTGGAATAACTGCCCAGCTTTCTGTGAAATAGGAGTGCAGGTTGGTTTAGGGCACTTCAGGAGAAAGGTTGAGGTGCTTACAGCCAAGAGATGTTTCTGTTCTATCTGGGAACAATGATCCACAGAGCTGGCCTGCCGTGTGGCTGAAGGAGGGAGCTTTATGAAGATAAGATGGTATCATTTCAGCTAAAACTCGTGAAGCAAGGCTAAAACAAGGAGAACATGCAGCTTCAAAACAGATTAGGAAGGCTAGAGTCACTGAGTGAAGACTTTTACCAGTTTTAGTATTGATGCTGATGCCTTCAGTGTGATAATGAGCCAAATGGAGTACATTCTAAACATCCATATCTGCAGCACTCAACTCTCAACCCAAATCATGCTGAACACCACCTGCAAGGCAGAGACAGACAGGGTTAGGGGTGAAAATGCTCTCCAGAAGGAAATACCCTTAGAAAATGAGGCTGTTTAGAAACTCTTCCAAGCTGTAATACCAAGAGTGTGACTGGGAAACTTCTGACATGCGAAATGAACTCCAAAACTCAGAGAGAGTTCTGCAGTAGGTATGTTTTATTACAGCGCTGGGTGCAGGCGGGATCACTCCATCAATCCTGCACACCAGGAACAAAGTTACAGCCATTTTTATACTGGTTCTTAGGTCTTCTATCTTCCCCCCCTGGTGGTTTTTCAATTAAAATGTCTTATCAGTGAATCCGGTGTCAGTCTTCACCTTTTTGCTGTCATCTTGGTGTCAATCTTTACTTTTTGCTGTCATCTCAGGAAGGGACTTGTAGACTCCTTAANCCATCTGTACAGAAGGTGGAGAGTTGATACGTATATACTAAGTACAGATCCCATAGGGAGCTCCACAGTGCTTCTGTGACCTCGGCTGGAGTAGATCCTATCTGCCGAGAGTGATTTCAGACAGGTGAGCTGGCAGGTGCTGGCATTTTGTTAGAGACTTTGTTCTCGGTACTAACAGTATTAACAGTATCGAGAGGAATGCTGGTTCAGAGGGTGAAATACAATGCATGTTTTGGGAAAGTATCTGCTTCAAGTCTGTGTGAGAATCGGGTTGGAAAGGTAGAGCTAAGGTACTGTTTTTCCTCTGTGGTGGCAGTAAGCAGTCTGCGGTGCTTGGCTGTGCTCTCGCTGTGCGCGGAACTCCGCTGCTACCGCGGTACCGTTCTTGCACGGGCGGCTGGAGGAGAAATCCCCCGTCCTTAAGAAGAAACTCATCTTTGGGGCTGCTTTGAAAATTCCGTTATGTGGTTGTAGAGGTGGGCTTCTTTGTGAATTTGGAGCTTGGGCATGTTTGCTTATAAAGCGATTCTTAATGGTCTCGCAGTCGCCGGAGGATTTCTGTAACGCTAACGTGAGACGAGCGCTAGGCAGCGACATGACCGAGCTTGTTTTCTGCCGCAGCCTGACTCCGCTCCTGGCGTCTCTGGCCGGGCCCGCCCCGGCCGACGGCGTGCGCTGGCCTCGCCCCCTGAGCTGCCGGCGGTTCCGCGGGTGGTGCCGAGGCTGCCCGGAGCCGAGCTGCGCTGCTTTCCCAGCGCCCCGTGCGGTGCGGCGCGGTGACGCCCGGCGCGGCCCTGAGGAGGAAGCGCGGAGCCGCTGCCGCCTCCGGGCCCTGGTGCTCCCCGAGATGCCGCTGCTGGTTAACGGTGAGCGGATCGACCTGACCCGGCCCACAGGAGACGTGATCCGTGCCTACCCGCACCTCGAGGTGAGGAGGCGGCGGCGCGGAAGGGCACCAGCGGGTTGGGGCAGAAAACCTGGCGCCTCGGCCGGGCGAAATGGGTGGCGGAGTGGGGCAGCCCCAGGCTGAGGCTGCCCGGGCAGGAGCGGCCCCGGGCGGAGGCGGCGTTCGCTGAGGCGAACCCGGGCGGGAGCGGCCCCGGGCGGAGGCGGCGTCCGCGGAGGCAGTCCCGGGCAGGAGCGGCCTAGGGGTGAGACGTCCCGGGGGCTCCACCACCTTCCCCGCGCTGCCGGGACTGAAAGACACGGACTGACTGCAAATACGTAATGCCAGTGTCCCCGGAGGAGATCTGTGTAAATGCCCTGGCTGCAAATACGTAATGCCAGTGTCCCCGGAGGAGATCTGTGTAAATGCCCTGAGGCACCGAGGGGCTGGTTGCTGTGGGAGCTATGTGGCCGTCCGGGCCCGGCTCTCCGTTTCTGTAGTGGACGAGAAGAGGCAGTAACTTTTACGAGTATATTTACCTCGCTTTCAGCATATAAATGATGTAATTCTAATGGTGGACTTAGGGTCAGGAACTGCTGAGCAGAGCTGATTGGAGGAATATTCCTCATCAGAAAATATCCTTTATAGAAGCCGAGGGTCTTTTCCAGAAAAGTAGTGCAAATGTGGTAAAACCATGAGGTGGTTTTTGAGCCCCGGGATGAGAGTTAGCAGCCTGCTCGGCAAGCCTATGACAGAGCCCTGGGGCAGCCATAGCCCAGGATTCTGGGTGTGCCACCTGCTAAGTCAGTCAACAAATCCCAGTGTTTTGGTAAGGGCTAAATCAATACCCTGGGTTGTAGCAGCTGAAAAACCAAAACTTCTACATTTCAGTTTCCTGCCCTAATTAAACTTACAGGATCAGCTCTTGGAAGTCTTGTTGTCTGGTATAATCTTTGTCAAATCTTCTTGGTCTTTGTTGTACCTCCGTCACCTATAAACCAGGGGAAAGGGTTTTAGGTGTCTATGGAACAGTGGGATTTAAGAATTTTAGATGAGTGTCAGGAAAGCAAAAAAATGTCAAAATTCAGAATACGCCGTAATATAAAACGTGGATGTTTCTGATCTGTATCTCTTTACTTTTCAGAGGTGATGGTTCTGTCAAGTAATGGATACACCTGAGAATTCAGCCACTGTAGTCTCTGTTATAATTTATCTTTAGGAAAAGGCAAAACTTCTGAGAAGTCAGCCTGCTCAAGTTGTGGAACCTAAAGGTCTTCTCTATGTCCAGCAGAGAGAGTTTGCAGTGACTACCCCTAAAGATGGTATGTAGGAACATAAACATTTTTTTTCTTCCTCTGAAGAAAGGATTGAGATCAAAGTTCATACTGTGTTTCCTTCCTTTAAAATAGGTTCTGTTTCCATTCTTGGATCAGATGATGCAACTACCTGCCACATAGTTGTGCTCCGAGACACAGGTACCTTTAAAGGATGTCCAGAAGAAAAGCTGTACTCCCAAAACAGTGAATCAGTGTGGCTTTATGCTGCATCTGTAAAATAAATTGTACTCATATCAATCCAAATCTCAAAAAGTCACAGGGTCTAGGAACTAAAGGAGTTATTTAAAGGGTGACATGCTTACTGTCAGAGGTTCCATGTCCTGGTTGCTTAATGAGCAGAGATCCTGAATTTGGCCTGCTGCTGTCACCAGTGGGTAGTGGCAGTTGCAGGCCTTGGCTGCGTTTGGCAGTTTGGTGCTGCAGGGTTTGGTAGTAAGAGGTAGAATTTCTGAAAACATTGTGCTGGCATTTCTGTCGTGAAGGGCATTGCCTGGTCATGGGTAAGAGGGCACTTGCGCCTCTCACATGAGTCCTCCTGATTTTATAATGGGGCACTAAGTTGCTATTGTCTCCTTCAGTCAGCCTCTGCTTTCCTAAGAGGAGCTGAGCTGGTGGTGAATGTAGCTGCTGCAGCACTATTGCAGCGTGAGCTGTTAAGATATTTCAGTTACAATACCTAATGGCCTCCCACGGTGTCATCAGCTATCTTCTCATGTCTTCCTCAGGCAGTGGAGCTACCTGCTTGACACACTGCGATGGATCAGACACGGAAGCTGAGGTGTCACTCATCATGAGTTCAGTAAAATCCTTCTCTAGCACTGCAGGATACGGCAGGTCAGCTCTGCTCTTTAGTTCTTGTGCACTGTTGTTTCACAGAAGTTACTGCAGTTTGCAAAGCAGGGAAATTCCCTGTGATGATACGGGGTTCAGACAAGGTAACTGCAGGAAATCTCTGTTGATCAGGAACCACGTGTCTAGTGAAACCAATTTCCTCCGTGATGACTTGGAAGGTATTTTTAGCAGGGGTTTAAAACACAGTTCTGTGCTGAAGGGTGTCTGCAAAATGCTGTGGTGAGGTTTTGTGTTTGTGCTTTCCCAGTTAACTTTTGTTTCAGATCTCTTCTATAAAACTGGGTTGGGTTTATGGTATATTTTTCCTTCCAGATTGTTGGTCTTGTCAGTTCCTTTGGGGATCTGAGAATCCATCTGGGCTTAGTTTCTAAGTCCCACTTTAAAAAAAAAAAAAGATGAAGTGGGGACAGGTCAGTGAAGAAAAAGCTCTGAAATGGAGTTTGGCAAACAGGGTTTTTTATGAGCGTGGAGGTTTTTGCCCCTGTAGTTTGAAAACAAAAAATTAACTTAAGATGCAGTCTCCAAAAGCTCATGATTTGCTAGGCCTTGTCCTTTATATAGATGCTTCTCAGAGATGAACCCTGTTTTGTGGTCCAAAATTGTTGTGAGGAGGTCTCAGGGGCAAAAATCTTCATTGTTTAATTAACCCTTTATTTGGAACTGAAAGGTGGTTACTAAGTTCAGTGCAAACCAGAGGTGCTGACTGTCAGAGATGCCACTGGGTTAGAGAAAATTGCATGCAAGTTGCAAATGTGTGTACCCTGGGAGATCCCTGCAGCCTTCTGTCCGGAATTGCCATGACTTGCCATGCAGTACAAGCCAGTGTGGTGCATGCGACTGTAAGTGAGGCTTCTCTAACGATTGCTTTGCAGTTTGGGCTGGGGATGATTTTGTAAACCTGTTCATTTTGGGATGTCTTTTTAATTTCCTGTTATTCCATCTCTGTTAGGCTGGAAGTGCACCTAGTTGGAGGTTTCAATGATGATAGGCAGTTATCACAAAAACTTACTAATCAGCTTCTTAGTAAGTTCATGTTTTTTCCACTCTTGTGTCCAAAACATTAAGTAGTTCTGACTGGCTTCGGGTGAAGTTTGTTTGTAATCCAAGCCCCCTCTCATTTAATGGACAGAAACCAGGGTGATTTCTCTGCCTTAGAACTTGGTGTGGAGACGGGCTGGACTTCTGAGGCTTGCATATGGCCAGCATGTGGGGTGGAAGCCCTAAGTTTGTAATTTCCTCCTAACGTCTACTCAGGTGTAGAACTGGGGTGCAGTTCAGCTGGGCTTGATTCCTGGCTCTGCTGCTGCTGTGCACCTGATCTTGGTCAAGTGTTGCCACTGAATAAACCTATACATCTGGGTGACTGTTAATATTGCTGTGATGAGGTAACATTTAATTATTGTTTGGAATGATCTGATGAAAGATGTTATGTCTGTTTGTAAAATCTATAGTCCAGAGACCTGGTTGTGGTGCTTTACAAATGTAAAGCACCAGCCTTCCTACCTCCAGCTTATGCTAAGGGCTTTCTGAAGGTGGAGGGGCCTTGGCCCTGCTTGAACTGGGGAAGGGGCAGGGATGGGGGCAGAGGTCAGGACTGGAGGGAGGTGACCAAGGGGATAACTAAGAGGATGAACCAAACTGGTGAAGGTCCCAGCATGCACTCTTGTGCCCATCACACTTACTGACTCCCGCTGTGTTGTATGTGGTATGGGACTTCTGTACAGTATAAAGTGTTTGGATTATTCTTAATTATTTTCCTAATTTTCTGCTTTCTGATACATCTTTCATGCATCAAGTTTAGATTTTTGAAGCAATAACTCTGTACTGCTATTACAGCTTTAATCAAAAGGGGAGTGCTAGTGTGTGGGATGAGGAGAAGCAGAAGTAAATTACAGCTAATGAAAGGCTGGGTGCCCTCACTATGTGTGTAACATTCTAGGCAAATACGTGAGCTATTCATGCATAGTGAACTAAAGCAGAGCTGATGTGGTACCAGAGCTAAACCAGTGCCAGTAAAACGAGTTAAGTGGCACAACACTTCCAGCATGATTTTGCTGTTCCAAGCGGCTACTCCCTCTACATCAATGTCACGTTTAGTAGCTGTGATTTTAATTTTAAACAAGTTACTTTGTAGCAAATCTGCAAAACACCTTTAGCTCTGTTGCCTTATCTAGAACAGTGGGGTAGGAATGTGTTCTGCAGTGCCCAGCACTGGTAATGCCCCCTTGCATAGGTACAGCACCTGCTTTGCCACCGGTCGCTCTCACACATTGCTGCTGTCATTGTTGCCGTAGGAGCGTTTGATCTCCAGCCAGATGATGTTAATTTAGTGACTTTCTGCGTAACAGGTAAGAAGTTGTTTCCGTGGCTTTTGCAGTATGGAAGTATGGGGGACTTGTCATACTTTGTTTCCTCTGTCCTGTAAGAAAGTCCTCCAGAACAACTTAACATGTCAGTTTTGCTGTGTATGCATGGTGATGTCAAGCAGACAATACAGCAAGGATTCCCTCCTTAGCAAGTGCTGCTGAAATGCAGGTGATAGTAGAACCACCTGTGATCATGACCAGGTTATTTTACTACCTTTGTCCAGTGGAAAGAGGCTATGTGTCTGTGGACATCTGTAAGAGGCAGCTGAGAGGCATCTGGAGACCTCTGACCTGCTGGGTTGTCAGGCTTGCCTCCCTGCAGGGCCCAGTGAATTCATGCACCAAGTCAGTTCACAGCATGTGGTGTCAGGGAATGGAGGCAGTAGTTTCCCTTTCTTCATGTCACCTGCAGGTCGTATTTCCATGGTCTGTGCATTTCACTGCTGTTGATGACTGACATCTTGGAAGCCTGCCATCACCACACATACAGCTTCAGTGCTGGGGTTTCCCTGTCAGTGGCCTGTGCCAAGTGGAACTGGCCTTACTTTAGGAGACCAAGAGTTGTGCCCTGGGCCCCAAGTGTGTTACTGACCTTTACCTTCTTCATTGTATTTCTTTTAGGCCTCTTTGTTGGTTTCTTTCTGTCTTTACAAGAAATCAGTTTTGTGTTGTGAGGGAAGAACAGATCTAACTGAGTGCTGTTCAGGAAAACAATCCAGAGGTCTGTGAGCTGACTTCTTTTCCTTACAGAGCTAAATGACAGAGAAGAAAAGGATATTCACTTTCCAATCATTTATGGAATAGGTGAGCTAAATTCAAAATATTGTTGTAATTGCATTGCTTTTCAGATTCCAGTAGTAAATGAGTGTAGGTAAAGCCTGTTCCACAAGACAGGTGCAGCTGCTGGGAGTATCCTGGTACCACAGCTGGAAAGATGAACAGGTGACAGTGGCTGCATGCAAATGCAAACATTTAAATGTGTTTTTTTTCACTTAAATGTGGTTATGATTTTTCAGTGCCAGGACACCATTCTAACATTTGAGTTACGATCCAACCCTCTTTTCATTGTGCATTTTGTAGTTTTTCTAAATAGTTTAATATCTCTGAAAATGTTCTTCTGGAATACTGAAATGCTGACAAAGCAAAGTAAATAGAAGTAAGTTCTCATGGGGGCTGTGGTACTGAGAAACACAGGAGTAGTATTTGATAGGTTTCAAAGTTCCTGAAACATAGTTGTATGGTCATTTTTAGACTAAGTGTCTGTAGGAATTAATTGGTGCTGTATTTATAATCTTATTTCCTACCAGCTGTGAATGTTAAAACAGCAGAGATTTTCCCTGCAACCTTCCCAGAAAAAGGGCCAGATGAGGATTTGCGCTCAGCCCATGTTTTAACAGGAGCACCAGTGAGTAGAAGGGACTGGGGGAAAGGGGGCTTCTGCCAGAAGGGGAGAGCTGCTGGGGGTGATGAAATACCTGAACTTAAGAGGAAGAAATACTCTAGTTGTGTCCTGTCAGGAACAAAACAAATGAGAAGGAACAGAAGCACAGGATGTTGGTGGAGATGAAGCCAGGGCTCCAGGAGTAAGCCTGGCTTGGAAGCACAGCTCCCTAATGTGCCATTCCTGCTAGGATAAGAAGGGTCAGAAAGAGGACCCAGGAAATTACAGATCTGTCAGCCTGACCTTCAAAATAATGGAGTGCAATCACAGGGCACCTACAGGATGGCTGAAGGATCAGACCCAGCCAGCATGGATTTATGAGGGACAGGTCCTGTTTGACCAACCTTATCTCTTTTTATGACCAGGTGACCTCCTGGTGGATGTGGGAAAGGCTGTGGATGTAGTCTACCTGGACTTCAGCAAGGCCTTTACCACTGTTTGCCATAGCAAACTCTTGGCAAAGCTGGCAGCTCATGGCTTGGACAGGGGTACTGTACTTTGGCCACAACAACCCCATGCAGCGCTACAGGCTGGGGACAGAGTGGCTGGAGAGCAGCCAGAGAGAGAGGGATCTGGGGGTGCTGATAGACAGTAGCTGAACATGAGCCAGCAGTGTGCCCAGGTGGCCAAGAAGGCCAATGGCATCCTGGCCTGTATCATGAATAGTGTGGCCAGCAGGACCAGGGTAGTCCTTCTGCCCCTGTACTCAGCACTGGTCAGGCCACACCTTGGGTACTGTGTCCAGTTCTGGGCCCCTCAATTTAAGAAAGATGTTGAAGTGCTTGAACGTGTCCAGAGAAGGGCACCAAGGCTGGTGATGGGGCTGGAGCACAGCCCTGTGAGGAGAGGCTGAGAGAGCTGGGAGTGTTAAGCCTGTAGAAGAGAAGGCTCAGGGCAGACCTCATTGCTCTGTACAACTATCTGAAAGGTGGTTGTAGCTAGGTGGGTTTGGTCTCTTCTCCCAGGCACCCAGGGACAGAACACAGGACACAGCCTCGAGCTGCACCAGAGCAGGTTTAGGCTGGATGTTAGGAAGAAGTTCTACACAGCAAGAGTGATTGGCATTGGAATGGGCTGCCCAGAGAGGTGGTGGAGTCACCATCCCTGGAGGTGTTTTAAAAGAGGCTGGATGATGCACTTAGTGCCAGGGTTTAGTTAATTAGAAGGTGGTAAGTGATAGGTTGAACTCTGATCTCAAAGGTCTTTTCCAACCTGGTTAATTCTGTGATAACTTATGTTAAGAGATTCAGGCCAGGGGCATAATTCCAGCTGTATCTTTCAGTTCTGGGGTTGCTGTTACAGTTTAATGTCTTGTTTGTAAGAATAATTGCCTAATTTTAGTGCAACAAGAATGAAGTGGGGCTGAGCAGGCACAGAGCTTGTCTAAGACAGAAGCTGCAGCTGAAGGCCTTCCAAATGAAGTCAGTTTGCTGTCTCATTTGTCTGTGTAAACACTGGCTGATGCCTAAGGCTGCTGCCTGTGTTTTTACAGCTGACCAACATTTATGATGCAAAGATGGAACAACTCCGTATTGGGCCTTACTTCTGGACGCCTTTCCCACATGTGGATTTCTGGTTAGAACAAGATGATGATCAGATTTTACAGGTACCTGTAAAAACTTTTCCCGGTCTACTGCTGGGGAGGGTGGAAAAGAATATTATTAAAAGGCAGAGTATTTGAGAACTTTGTGCTTCACACATCAAGCAGCTCTTGCTACCATCTTGTTTTTCAGAACCTCTCCACATCGCCCCTGGCAGAGCCACCTCACTTTGTCTCTCACATTAGATCTACATTAACGTTTTTAAAGGAACATCCCTATCCATCTCACTCCCTGTTTCCCGACAGGAAACCTCGCGTCTACAAAAAAAATGAAGAAGGGTTGTGGGAACAGGTTTGTTCTGGTAAGATCTAACCTGGAACCCAACACCACCCCTGCTTTAGGGTGGCAGAGTCATGCAAGATGAGCGAGTTGTTGCAAAAAGCAAATTGCTGGCACAAGTTCCACCCTTCCTGTGCTTTACAAAATAAAGTATTTTGACAGAAATAAGTTACTTGTTCTGCATTACTATTGTAGGATGCTTCCACTTTGAAGTAGGAATTTGGCTTTGTTTTATGCTCTGTTGCTCTGCTGCAGTGCTGTGAGTGGCACAGAGGAAGAGAGATGGAGTACTGAGAGGCTGAGATGAGAAGTCAGGAACTTGGGAAGTCAGGATGTTGCTGTGCACTTCAGTACAGGATTTTCCACACAAGGTGAAAGGGAGCTGCACACAGTCAAAGCTTACTGAAATGTCAGGAGGTGTCCTTCCACAATAACCCAATCCCAAAACAGTAATTTGAAGACTCTTTATTGAAACATTCAGATAGTATCTAAAGAATGAATCTCATTCCAACAAAACTACTGGTTTAACACTTCCCAATATAAAAACATTAAAAATTAATTCTTGTGGTGGTCACCTTTTTCCCACCAAATTACTCTTATTAACATATTCATTGCACCAAAGAAGCCAATCAGGAAGACTACTTCAGCTTAATTGTTTTTGCACTTTAGAAAAAAAATTGCACTGCTGATTTACAGCAAAAGTAACCTTGGTCATGGCACCCCAGCCCCACACAATCTAGAAGCTGGAAGTCAAATCAGGTGACAGCACAATTCAAACCCCCACCCCGTGTTTTCAGGTGATCAAAGCAAGCTTTTCTAGCACTACACCTGTTCTGCTGTTAATTTTTGCCTTCTGGGGGGAGGCAAGAACCAAAACCCAAACCAAAGGAAGCAGAATCCAGTACCTGTGTCCAGTTCTACAGGGAGGGGGTGGTTTTCCCTCGTGCAAGCTTTTCCAAAGGTCTCTTTTCTAAAACAATTTGCAGCAGTGTGATTAAAAATATTTGGGACTGGGGAGACTTCTAGCTTAATTTTAGAGTTATCCATTGCATTAATTAGTCCTGGACACCATGGAGTTGTGCTGCAGTGTAATAACCTGTATCATTTCTCTGACTGTGCCATCCTACCATAGGTAAGTTACTGGTATTCAAGAAGTGTATGTTGAAACCATCACAAATGTCTTGTTTTGTCAAGCTTTACTACACCTACCTTTTAAAATACACAACAGAAGGACCTGCAGTTAGTTACACTACATCAATGCGTTCAATAGTGTTTGGTTCATAAAGGCCGTGCAAAGGAAGGTGCTGGGGCCTTGGTGCTCTCCAGTGACAGAAGCGAGAAGCCGTCTTGGCATGCAGGGGCACCACTGCTGTCTAAAAGGCTGAAGGCTCAGCACCCCAGTCCCCTTAGCTGAATGGGGCACATCATACAAGAGCAGAACAGATGGGTGATGGTGGAGTGACTCCTATATACATGGGCATGGGTTCCTAGTGCTCACCACACCACAACCGTTTGGCAACGTTCCTTGTAAGGTTTGAAAAAAAGCAGCAGAACAGAGCTAGTGTGACTTCAGGAGAGGTTTGGCAGGAGGCTTAACTCACCTCTGAGTATTAAAAAGGTGAACAAGTGGCAGTTGATTATTCTTTTTTAAGTGTATTAACATAAAATAAGATCATTTTACAATTACTGGGTGCAGCTGTATTCTTGTGTATGGCTGATTGATTGGTTCATTAGCAACTCTTAACCATGCTTGGATTCATACAGCAGGATAACTGCCAGTTGTTCTGACAAATGCTAATGAGCACTCACTAAATTGCACTGGTACTTTGGTGACACAGACAGGCAGAGGAGTAAGGGAACTGTAACAAGGTAAGACAAAGCTCTGTCCCATAGCGGGGAATTTATACTGGTGCAAAACCCCAGGTGATCAGTTACAGTAGTCATTACTGTACCAGCATGTGGCACTCTTCACGTTTCAAATGCATTGTTAATAACTGCCCCTCTGGGGCACAGGTCTCCTCTGCCAGCTCTGCGAGGCACAGTCTGGATTTTACCTTTGACTTTCTTGTTCCTCTGCCTTTGTGCACTCATGTGGCAATTTGTCACTGTGAACATCCTCAGTGTCTGTTTCTGTTGCCTGTGCCACCTCCTTCTGCTCCTCTGTTTTTTCTGTCTCCAGAGGTCCAGGGGATTGAGTTGGGGGTCTCTGATCCAGGTCATCACAGTGGCTGACTGAACTGGTCTCACTGAATGCATCAGAACTTCTTAGAGACCTTTTAAATATCTTCTGACCTGTGAAGTGTTTGAAGAGCACCACCTCAGTGAAGGTAGCAATTGCAGAATACAATATGCTCAAGCCCAGTTTCAAAGCAAGTACCTGAATTGTCCAGCTGTGAAGAAACAGTTGTTGCTGGGTGCTAAGGCCTACCCAGCACAGATGCGCTTCCCTGCTGGTACAGACCCCTGTGCAAGGCAGCTGCACCTGCATTTTTATCCTGCATTATATAGAGGCTCTTAAAATCCACCTGGAAACCAAGCTGCCTACATGCATGGTGAAGTCATTCTAGGATAAAAGGTAGCACTGAGAATCACAGGCTTGAAGCCACCAAGTCAGAAGGGGAGTTAAAACTGTAGTCAAGTCAACATTGGTTGCCAATATAGCTGCACATAAAGTACCACAAATTTAAGAGACCTTCACCTTAGAGTGACTTTGTCTGCAAAACATTGGGTAGCAACAGAAACTCAAATAAAAACATTAAATAATGCCCAGTCATGTATTTCAAATGCACCTGAAGTTTTTACCTCAACAATCTCACAATGCTGCAGACTGGGCAGTTGTCAGTTAATGGGCTAACAATTCCCACTAGTCCCAGGAAGAACTGGAGTGAGAATAGATGCCATGCTTAAGTTTTCACAAGTTGTGGTGGATTTAAGGTACTGGGAGCCAAGCTTTAGTTCCAGGTATTGAAAAAGATGGAAAACCTGTGTCTTACCATGGCACAGAACTTGGGGGGCAGAACTTTTTAGCAAGTTTTAGAAATAAAACTACGACAGAAACTTACCAGGAAGTCTTTGCTTTGCAAGGCTGGAAGTAGGAGTTGGTGGTGGAGTGGTGCCTGTTCCTTGGGCTTTTAAAACATAGGTAGATTCTGTGGATTCTAGAGAGCCTATGAGTTTAAAAAAGGTATCAAGCTGAACAGAGCACAGACCAAACAGCTTTTGTTCTCACCTGTGTTTACAAAGGCAAGCAACCATCTGATCTGCACCACTCAATGCCAGGGCTGAGCTGAAACTGCCAATGGCTGGTAGCCTATTTCTGAACACCCAAGGCCTGAGCCAAAGCTGAGGAGCTTCCCCCCATGCTCACATTGTGATGATGCTGCCCCTCCTCGCCCTCTCTACTGGGCGCTTGACCTGTTCCCAGCTGCAAGTTCTTGAGTGGTGCACTTGGAGGGATTATCTAGCCATTAGTTTGTTAAATATTCCCAAGGAAACTGTTGTGCATCTATGCTGTAAGAACCTGTTCAAAGCACCAGCCATGAATCACAAATACACAAGCAAAACAGTCCTCTTTTACACTGCAGGATTCCATTCCTTGCTGTCTTCTACAAAGCCAGCTGCATGCCCAGCCTCAGCTAGCATTAGGCCTTGCATTATCTAGCCTGCAAACAAATACTTCTCTCAGTATGGCAACAGGCAGGTGAGCTCCCACAGCAGGATTTCAGACACATCAGGTTCCAGTAGCGCAGGATGTGCTGCAAGCACCCTCACAAGGACACATGCACCGACGCTGCACAATCTCAGCTGCCCTGTTAGCTCAAATCCTTACCCACACAGCTAAACACCAAACCTGCAGCACCTGTAGCCACAACTGGCACAAATGGTTCCTCTGCTAACAAATGCCAATGTCCAGCAGGGCCTTCTAAGCATGACCCAACATGCAGGGCCAAGATGTAAACTGTTTTAGTGAGGGCAGAGTAGTGAGGAGCCTGCTCTCTGGCATCCTGAGGGTGGGGTATGGCACTGACCATCATGCAGCTCAAGAGTATTGCAGCTTACTATGACCTTTGGACAATTTCTGACAGCATAACACAGCTGCAGAGGCACAGAATCCTACCTGCTGTTAAATTAAATGTTCTTCCCTTCGGTGAGGCTTGGAACGGAGAGAACCAGTTCAGCACAGAGCCTACTACAGGTATCTGTCGTAGCAGTCCCTGTGAAGCACACAAACACTGTCTGGTGAGAAAGCTGCTCATGCCAGACAAGTGACCTCAGGTCACCTAGGTAACTCATGTTACAGTCTTACCTCTTCCAGAAGTCGTTCTTCATTGGCTTTCTGAAGCTGAAGTTGTGCTTCCTGTATGCCTTTTCTAACAACTTCAGTCATATTTTCCAAGAGCTATTAAAAACCAGAAAGGAGGTTATTTGCACTTGAGAGTTTGCAGTTTTTCAGGATGTGCACATGGCAGTCAGCTACAGTACTTGGCAATCACTATTTCAGGATGACTGTAAATTAAAGAAGGTACAGGCTGACTTCAGGATTTTTAGAAGAGACAGCCAGAGGACAGAATATCACTCTGAACAGGTACTTGGAATATCATTTAGGAATGCACCTGTGAGCCAAGTTCTTCAACGTCTGCATAGCATGTAAGCATTTCTCAGATGCTGATTCCAACTGGAAAGAAGTTATAGGTTTAGGAAGTACCTTTTTGTTTCTAAAAGTACCCAAGGCATAAACCAGCCTCACAGTAAATCTAGCCAGGTATGTGTCAGTCTTGGTCCAACTGTTTTGCACAATTAGTACAGAGCTGCTAATTTGCCCCTTGGGGAGCTGTGGAAGCAGCACTTTAAAGGACAAGCAGCTTACTGGGAGAGCTGGAAAGACTATGGATGAACAAGCCCAGGGATCAGGAAACAGTCACAATTTTGTCTTTTGCAAGACAAAACATCAATTTTCATAATTTAAGGTGGCTTTTAACATTGCAGAAGGCCCAGATGAGAGGCACTTGCTCCAAATGCCCAAAGTTTGAGTTTCTGTCAGTTCATGAAGAGGAAGCTGCTCCTTTTCTTTAGGGGACAGGCAAGCCAGGAACTGACCACCACAGCAGGCCAAGTACCCCAAGGCACTGCCTGCAGAAGAGAGTGTGGAAGGAACCACTGTTGGCCTGGAACTTTTATCCTGCATGTCTCAAACCTTGCTGATACTAGAGTAGTTGCTTTTCTAAGAGTTTCCCTTTGGTATCAAACATCACCTATCTTAATGATGTCAGTTCACTGCTTGTTTCTGCTTCTCAGTTTTGGATCAAATGGTGCAAGATCCTTTTAGTACCACAGAGTTAGTGCAGCTGCTTCCAAGGACTGCACCTTTCCAAATCCCCCACAACTCTCTTTCTCCTTAGAAGCTCCAGTATCTCAGTGTTCCAACAATCAGTTCCCAGTCCCTCAGACACAACACTGAAAGCTGCAGGTAATCTACAACCAGATCTCGCCTCCCCTCAAAATGGCTTAGGGAGCCAAGAGTGGGCAGAAAACATGGCTAGAAAACAGGTCACTGCCAAAGGCAACACATCCTCACAGCACAAACAGGCACAGGGTTTCTGAAGTTCCAGTTATTGTTTAGGTAAGGACATTCAATGCCCAGCACTAGAGCAATGAAAGGTCAGATGCTCATTTGTGAGGCAGGTCATTTAGGGAACACGTGGAGAGCTCTGATCAGGTAAACACTTTAACAAGGAGTTACATCAGCAGCTCTGTTACTTCAAAAGAGAATTTTCTATTTCTGGTTTTAAGATGCCAAGTAAAATTTTAACCATATTTTAGGACATATCTTAAAGCTGCTGTACGACAATTTTAATCTCATGACATCCAGCAGTGATGAGAAACACCGGCTCACATCAGCCCCCACATTCCCTTTTGTGTTTGCTTTGGTTGGTTGGTCTTTGTGCACAGCTTAAACCTTAGTGATAAAAGAAGCCTATTTCAGAATCACTCAAGTTTTTCAGTAGAACTACTGCACACAGGATGATCAACTTAAATCAGGACATGCTCAGTTGAATATTGCAATCCTGTAACAAAAGGTCTCCCTGTGTTGACACAGATTATTATTACTTCCACAGTAATTAATATTCTTTGTAGTGGACAGATACAATTTTTACTTTCACAAAGAACAGAGCCACGTCCTGAAGCCATTCTGAAAGGGAATAAAAACAGGTGCTGAAATACTCCTTCATTTATTAATACATACTCTGGAGTTTTCTTCAATTTCTCTGCCAGTTGCTGCAATAGTTTCGACTAACTCTGACACGTCCAGATCCTCAGTTACCATGCCAATGTAAACACAGTTCTTCTGCCCTCCGAACTCTGGACCTGAGAGAGAGAATCCAGTACCACAATGCATCCTCACAACAGGTGCAGCACTCATGCTTGAAAGTCTGGAAATTCTAATGGGTGCACACACACACACACTGCAGTAACTAAGGGCAGTGCCTGTATAGTATAAATCATGCAGGCTGAGAAAAGATCAGCACTGTGAGGCTTCAGAAAGAGAAGAAAAACATCTGAACATGAAAACAGCCAGTTGTGTAATAAATATGAGTGCTGAATAAGCTCCAAACTTGATACTTCCTGCTATTTATTCACAGCTGGATTCCACAATTCTAAGGTACTTCATTTCTGAGAGCTGACTAGAAGAAGATCAGAGTTCTGAGTAAGGACATTAACATTATGAGGGGTGTCCCTGCCCATGGTGGGGAGGTTGGAGTAGATGATCCCTAAGGTCCCTTCCAAGCTAAGGCATTCTATGGATGCTATGATTCTGTGATTATTTCAGCTATAAAGTAGCACTTTGTAAATATGAGTGCTGCTAATCATCATGAAAATCATCTGAAGTGTCTGAATCAGCCACAAAAAGCAGTGAACTGGTTCCGTGGGTTTTGAATGAGACCTGCTTTTCAACAGACACAGCAGTAACTGAGAAGGCCCTGCTGATGAAGAGGAAGACTGCAGTGTTCTCTGACAAGGAAACCCTTTTTAGTCTGGTTGCTCCAAAGTCAGTTTTCACAATTAATTCTGAGAACAGGGCCCCTGCTCAACCTGCTGAATATTTACAAGATGAAACGTGTAAGGAGGACACCAAGTTCCAAATGCTGTTTCTACAACAGCCAGGCAGGCAGTAGTGTCATTTTCCATTGTAATGACCCATGCAGACATCCATTGACCCATTCTAACCCAGCCACTGAAGCCACTGTCAGCTTCAGCTGGGAGTCTGAAACCAGTGTAGTTACCCAAAGAGAAAGTGAGGTCTGACTCCAGTTCATTTAACTTCTTCAGAAGCTCTGCATTAATTTTTTCGAGCTCTTTCTCCTGCTTGCCGTCATTCTTCCCATCACTGTGACAGTTGTACCTTCAACCCAAGCCAGAAGAGAGTCATTTCACTTACAGCATGATCAAAAACATGCACACTTTTAGTGTGATTATACAAACATCTGCACTTCACAAACCAAAAATCCCAGAACGTTACCTCTTAAATCAACAAGTAAGTGAACTGGCATTTTCAGTTAGAGATTTTGGGGTGGGGTGAGCTTGCCGTTGCAAACTCATCTGAACATGAGAGTGTTCTAGAGAATATCTTGGTTATACCTCAGCTGTTGGGACTACATGGAATCTTTCCCAGAAGAAAGTAGCAGAGGACCAGAACAGACACCTGAAGGGATTTTTTAAGTGGCATTCAGTATACAAAAGATCCCACGACAGATGAAAAAGGTTAAGTTACCCTTGGCCAAGTATAGGAGGATGAACTGGCACATTACAAATCCATCTCACAGACCCACACGCTGCCTCCAACACTACAACTGTTGCCCTGGCTTTGCTAAAAGAGCTCTTCAGCTTTTCTTTAAAGAAATAATTAAAGTAAACATTAAAAACATAATCTTTAAGAAACACTTCACAGCTTGAACTGGGTGTAAAGCCAGATAATAATCAGCAATTCACACATCCAAATGTATCCCTTCCTTCTAATGCACAACTTATTCAAATACATAATGAAGAAAATACTGAAAAAGTTACCTTACAACACCTAATCCTGGCCAGCTAAGATCTTCAATATACAGCAGGCCTACTGTTCTTCTCACTTCTTGCTCAAACTCCTCTCTCAGTTGCAGTGTACTTGTCAGTACTGGTATCTTCATTTTTAAGCAGTCTACTAACTGATCAACATCTTGTATTTCAGTTCCTAAAACTGAAGAGCTTATGAGTCAGTTGTAATCAAAGTGAACAGACACCACCTAGATGTCTCCATACAGGAATCTGTAACCAAGTCACTGTCCAAGTCAATCACAAGTACAAGTTCACAGATAGTACTGAAATGTCTTGATCCATGTCCAGGTGAGCTTTCTTCAATTATTTATGCACTCATACATCAAGACAGAGAGCAGGGATTTAATAAAAAGGAAGTTAATGAAAGGGACTTTATGATGTTGCAAGCTAATAAGGACACAACACTCTTTCCCATTACATTAGTAGCTAGCATCAGAAAAATTCCTTTTGCCATATCCAAACAGATCATGAATTAGCTTCCATGCTGGTTTAAAACAAACCAAAACACTGTGGCACTGCCAAGTACATCTGTTCTAAAATCTGCTTTTCTGCACACCAGGGTCCTCTCACATCACCATCAGCTGTTTTGATAGCCTGAGCCACTCACCCTACACAAGCTAAAAGGAGATGCCCTGCATCACTCTGAGCCCCTGCAAGTTCCTCTGTGAATCTGCAAAGACACAGCCAAGCAGGTGTATGGTGCTACCTTAAACAATCCCCAACACACAGACTTTGACTCCCCCCAATTATAGAAAATAGAGCAAAACTACAAGTGGATATGTTCAGGCTGGATGTGAAGAACTTCTTGCTCACCATGAGGGTGGTGAGACACTGGAATACATTGCCCAAGGAGGTGGTGGAAGCTACATCCCTGAAAGTTTTTAAGGCCAGGCTAGACTGGGCTCTGAGCAACCTGATCTAGCATGAGGTGTCTCTGACCACAATGGAGGGGGTTGGAGCTAGATAATCTTGAGGTTCCTTCCAACCCTGACAATTCTATGATTCTAAAACCCTAGAGGTTTAGTAAACAATTCTTCTAGTGAAGTAGCTATATCTGAACACAAGCACCATCATGCAAAAAGGTCAAGCATCTTGTGTCAGGCAGCTGAGAGAATGAAAGATAGGGATGATTTGTCCTTCATATTTTGTAATTGGTAGAAACAGCTTCTCCCCTTCTTTTGCTAATTAATTTAAAAAACAACCAGTAAAGATCTCTCTGCAGAGATGGCAAGGTCATGTCACCCACAAGAGCTGAGCTATCAATGCATCCACTGCCAAGGCACAGAAGAGAGCTAAAACCAAGACAGCTTTGGGAGTTTGTAAGAAAATCCTCAGCATAGAAAAACATGCTGCAGGGCCTGTGGGCAACAGCTGCAGGGAGAACATGCTGCAGGGCTTGCGGAGGACAGCTGCTTTTACACCAATTCCATTGCAATTCCAGTTCTCGCAAGTGGCTGAATGAAGTGAACATTACCTGCAGAAGTCATCAGTGGGCTAAAACGCACACATGTGCCTTCATCTTCCAGTTCTACCACGTCAACTCCACTGGCAGGAACCAGCTGTGCCAGCTGCTCCCCTAGCTGAAAGGATGGGACACAAAGAACTGAACTCAGCATGGCCTCTTGCAGTTGCTGACTTCCCACAGCCAAAGGAAACCCTCTGCTCAAAAATCTCAGGATTTGTCCAAATAATTCCTTGTAACAAAGTATTTTAGCTTGCAAGTGACATCACAAAGCTGGGCATATGCTTTACACCATGGGAATTCAGTATAAGCTAAGTGTTACAAGTCAGCAGTCTCTGCAGAATTGTCCTTGTTGCTGGGCATGCCATGATTACTACACAGATGATTCAAAACAGTTATGAGCTCAGCTTACTGGAAAGAGTTCAAGCTCTCCTGTATTCCCACATTAGCAAGGGAACAAACCCACTACCAACACCTCCAGATGCTTTAACAACTTCAGTAGTAATTACTTGTAAAACAGTCATAAATGTGAAAGTAGCTTTCCTTCAGAGCAAATCCATCTTTCAAATCCAAAATGCCCCCTAGATTTGTGAAGAATAGTTCTCAAATAACTCTGCTGCAGGTTTTACAGTCACTGATGAAACCCTGGAAGTATTTCTACTGTCACCTATCATATGTTACAGAGAAAAAAAACATCCTTTCTTACCCACTGATTCAAAGTGTCATAAATGTGTCTTTCGTTGCTTATTATGGGGTGCTGAATAGTTGACGTCTGTGCAGCATGTGAGGCTTGTTCTGAATGCAAAGATACAAGAATCACAGAAGGGGATTTTTTTTTACTTAATTCAAGAACAGGCAGCCTAGGTATGTAACACATCTGGACGAGCTGCTCAGCCTCCAGCTGACTAACAAGGATTTTTTTTTTTTTAATGTATGTTGAGCACTACAAATACTAGAAGTAAAACAGAGTTGAATGTACTAGTTCTAGAAACAACCAAAGCAAATGCTACTGCTCTAGTTCTAGAAACAACCACATCCAATGCTACTTTCTGTTTGACAAAAATAAAAACACTGCAAAATCTTGTTACAGCAGGCTGCAGTATTTAATTCAATGCACTCAGCTACTTTCCAAGTTTTAATGGTTACTTTCTGTTTTAAGCTACAAAGTCAACACTCTCAAAAAACCCACAAAGTTTTCTAGCAGTATTTTGCCTCATCTTAGCTGGACACGTCCCCACCCTCAGAGCATGCATCTACAAACAGCAGAGCAGCTTCTGTTGTAACCAAGAGGGCAAAAAACGTTTCTTGGAGAGTCCACCTATACCCATGACTGTATTTCCAGAGCTGTCCCTCATCTATTCTGCTGTTTTCAAAACTGCCACAAGAGTGAGGGTAGGGAGCAGACACAGCAACACTGCCCTTGCCATAAAGTTTCAAAGAGCAGAAATCAAGGAGGATCTTCCCCCAACAATACACTCCAACACAGCTTGCAGCTTATGAGAGCTTTCCATCACCTGCTCTACTGGTCAAAATTATGCAAATCTCTCCTCGCTCAAGAAGGCAGAAAATTCCCTGTTCTGAAATTTTTAAACAGTGCAGTCTATCTAAAAAAAGAAGCTATCACATGTGTGGATTTTATCACTAAATTATGACTGGCATTCACAAGCTTTTTCACTTGACACAAGAGAAGTGTACTACAGAACCTTTACCTCCTCAAATTAATTTCACAAATCAGCAGTTTAAAAACCTTTAAAGAGTTTGGGTTTTTTTGGGGGTTGTCTTTAAATACACATACCACTATTATTTAAATCATGTACCTCTATTTGAATATTCCCGGAAGAACTTGAAAACCACCACTGGCGAGCTCAGTTCATCTTCAACCTTAAAAAAAAAGACAACAGTTATTAGCTACCTTTGCACAGCTTTTTTAAAAGATCTAACCTGTGCATAACTCCTTAAACTAACAAGCAAAGCAGGCAATTTTGTTTGGAAGCCCTGACAATGTCCACACTCTTTTCGGATTAGAAGTTAGTTTTAGGAGTGTAAGTGAAGTGTCCGTAAGCACAGTAAAGTAAATCATGATTCAACTGAAGCAGAACTGTATCGATTTAAGGCATGCATAATTAAAATTTAGGCACTATAAAGAAAGAGACCTATGCATGTTTATTAACAAATAGACTACAACAGTTTCCTTAGCTTTAATTACTTTCAGATACTAACATTAAATAAAATTCTCTTGGAAATCACCCCAGAATCATTGGGCAATACTAAATAAGTTCCAACAGGAATAGAAAGATAATAGGTTCTTGCTCTAGAGACAGGAGAAATGGACCACGCAACTTCTGGAAGCAAGCTAAGGCTGCAATTCAGAGTCCTAACAATGCAAAATTTATTTCAGTAGTAGAGGAAAGTGCTGCAGTAACGTGAATTCCCAAGGCCACTAATACTCTTCAATACTAAGCTGAACATATCTTCTATGCAACTATAATTGGGCGTGTGGAGAAAAAGCCACCAAGCTGCTGGAATAGGACATCCATTAGCTTGAACAAACACAGCAGATGCAATTTCTACAGCTATTTCTAGTGCCAAAGCCTCAGCTGGGCTAAGTTTTGTGTACAGTTTCACAAGGTTCACAATACTACTTCAAGAGTGGTGCAATGGGCAGCCAGAACCTATCAGAGAAGCTTATGAAGGCTGCATTTCTGGACAAATGCATGTTTTAAACAGAACGGAGTCAACCTCTGGAACATCTGTCAGCTCCATTGAGTGCACAGCTACAACCACTGAACACCAGCACACAATTACAATACCAGGCATTTTTGAAACAACAGCTATGATTTCAGATTTTTTTTTTAAATCAAAGCTACTCTTACCACTTCCCAAGCTACGATTAAGCTACGCAAGTGATGTATTCAAGAGGATCATACCGAAGTTTTAATGAAATCCAGGTTTTTCAGATTTTCCAGCAATCTTTGACTCTACAGGACACAAAAGAAGGGAAACAAAAGCAAGAAACAAACAGTTTTAGAAGTTGGAAATCATTCTGGAAAACATTAAATGGTCACAGATTCATAGAACGCATCACATTGGAAGGGACCCTCAAAGGTCATTTTGTCCAACCCTTCTAAGGTGAGCAAGGATACCTCCAACTAGAGCAGGCTGCACAGGACCACATCAAGTCTCATCTTGAAAGTCTCCAGGGACAGGGTCTCATCCACATCTCTGGACAACCTATTCCAGTATTTTACCATTCTCATTACAAAGAGCTTCTCCCTTCTGTATAACCTAAATCTACCCTGCTCCAGTTTAAAACCTACCATTGCCCTACCATCATTTCTGTTTCTGAACCACTGCCCTTTAAAACCAATGTCACTATCAGCATTTCTGTTTCTGACAAAACTATGACACATCAGAGATTTGTCCAGCTTTTACTTGTAAACACAGAATGTAGTGAAAAACTTATGTCCTGGTGTTAGTAAAACAGTGACTATAAAAGGGTTTTCACTGTCTGGAGCCTCAGTATGTTTACTGACAAGATCCCTGAGATACTCTAACTAAAGCACAGGGTGCAGCAGAACAGCTCAAAGCTACCAAAGCAACTGGTTACAATGACTTCCTACATTATTTTCATTAGAAAAGACATTCTTACATAGTGGTTTAAGACTACTAATAATACACTGTTATAAAACTAAGATCAATCTCCGATGCCACAAAGTCATAATGACTGATGATACTCTGTCACAGCTTTAGATCTTTCATGTGAACAGCTTCTTCACTAACCATTACAGAACCTTTCTATTTCCATTTTGCCCTTCAAGAGCTGTACCTTTAAAGGAAAAAGGTTTTGCATATGAACAATGCATTTAACTAACACATTATATTTGGCCTTAGTCTTTACTAGGGTAAGGACTCAACTTCACAAATAGGGCACTTTCCACTGTATCTACAGCATCTTTGAGCTCTTCTTGTCAGGCATTTCTCATTTACTGTCACCTAGATCAATAGGCTGCTAATAAGAAAATACAAAGTCCTTCTCTGAGCAGCTTTCCAGCAGAATAGTTAGAACAGAGAAGTGACAAGAATAAGTGATTACATTCACTGTTACAAGGAACAAAGATTATGTATTTCTCATGAAAAAATAATAAAACACACAATCTAAAAGTGTATCACTCCCTACATTCTTTACCTTCATACTTTATCTGTAATACAACATGACCCAACATGCTGTACTGTCAACAACTGCAGTGTTTTGAGCAGATTCTTCCACAATGCATCACAATAATCTAAAACATGGGTTAACAGCCATTACAAAAATATTCCTAAGCACTATGGTGTCCTGTGATAGCCCTCTGGATATCATCTGTGCTGTCATTGCCATCTGAACTTTGTTTCTTTTTGGAGACTCAAGCTGTTAGAGGGTAAGGATTCCCAAGAACAGTCTCCAACCTTAAAGAAGCTAAAGATCCATAAACAATGTGCCAACAAGCTGTTGCTTACTAGTTGTGAAGCATGCTTTATCCTCTCCACAATCCCATCGTGGCCCAGGTACTGCAAGGAAAGCCACAGTGGCAGGGCACGAAGCTTCTCTACAGGCTGACTCGATGTCAGCCCAGCTGCTAAGGTCTGAAAAGGAAACAAACAACAATTAAACCACCACTAGCTGCTCTTCCATTAGTCCACTTCTGGCATCTTATGGAATATTTCACAGCTTAAACAGGGGAGCTTTTGCAAATTGTAATTTAGATTCTTATAAAGAACATGACATCACAACACGACCAACATTAAAGTGTCAAGATCTTGAGAACAAAGAGTGAGATGCTGAACATACCAAAGAGGGGTCCTCGTGTCTGTAGAGTGTCACTGCAGGCACCGCTGGGAGACCCAGCCAGGAACCCAGAGTAAGAGTCATGCTGTCACATTTCGTAGCAGCCTGAAGTTTATTGCAACAAGCAGAACATAAGCCATGCAGACTTTGATTAGAGCATGACCTTAAAATCTCGAGCACATGATTACGTTTCCATATATAG
This sequence comes from Psilopogon haemacephalus, assembly GCA_013396835.1. Lineage (NCBI taxonomy): Eukaryota > Metazoa > Chordata > Aves > Piciformes > Megalaimidae > Psilopogon > Psilopogon haemacephalus. The sequence continues at coordinate 1,350,720 of VWZI01001191.1, forward strand.
TAAAACATACCAGTACAGAGGAGGAAACATAACCCAGAGCCAAAGTTGCCAAATTCACACTAGAAAAAGAAAGTGGGTTTAGCACACAGTTAACATGTGTTAACAGATAGCCTTTTAACCTTAGGTTAACAATCCCATATTACTGTGTAAAGGGGAACAACTTTTGTTTATATATTTCTCATTAACACTGCAGTAGATCCTGCTGCTTGGTATTCTAAGTGTTAAAAAACAAAAATGAAAAATAACTTCAATCTAAAAGTTTCTTAGTTCCAACTTTGTTGAAGTCCTACCCATAACCCAGCATCAATTTGATACAAGAAATAAAGAACATGCAAACCTAAGACTATACAACAAAATACCAGGACAAACAGAGTCTCTACTCCAGGCTCAAAACTATAAAATAAAATTAGAGCACTAGAGTATTCACTAATATTGTCCAAATCCTTGGAATTTATTTTCCTCACAGTTATGTTGCATAGCGTACTTGAAGCAGCCTCCTTGACAAGTATTGTTAAAGTGTCAACCCCTCCACACTCATTTCATTCTCAGGAATCCCTCTGCAGCATCTCCCCTGACTGGGAAGGGACCTCAGAGATCATCTGCTCCAGCCTCCCACATGGGCAGGGATGCCTCTCAGCTAAACTCAGCTCATCTAGCCTAGCCCTGAATGCCCCTAGGGAGGGGACATCCACAAACTCCCTGGACATGCTACTTCCAAGTCTCACCACCCTCCTGCTGCAGAACTTCTTCCTCAGATCCAGGTTAACCCTACTCTCCCTCAGCTTCAAACCATTCCCCCTTGTCCTGTCTCTAGACACCCTCATGAAAAGTCTTTCTGCAGCTTTCCTGCAGGGTCCCTTCAGGTACTGGAAGGCAGCTCTAAGGCCTCCCTGAAGCGTTCTCTTCCCTAGAATGAACTCCCTCAGGCTATCCTTACAGCAGAGATGCTCTGCCCTTGAAGCTGGATAAGATTACCAACTGAGTTAAAGCAACCACAAACCCGTGCCAAAATAACCACTTCTATATAACAATTTGTACCTCAAAGTGAGAAAACTCTATGTAAAATGCTTAATGTGACAAAAATAAAGATGGTCTCATGGGTCTCTGCTAGCTGGTTAGCTTTTGTGCCATTAGCCTTTCTAAGGACCGTGGTTATACAGAAACAGAGTTCAAGTTTCATACCCTTCTACATGGAGCCACATATTATACTGCTCACAAAGCTCCTTCAGTCGGCCAAGCTTATCTGTGTGCCCAGCACCTGGTGTCCCTTTAGCAGAAAGGAAAAGAGGCAAGGACAGAAGATAAGCATACAAACTGGGACTCCACATAAAAGCACCTCTTGTCAGAACAGTCACACAAGTGGATGTTTCAATAGAGCCCACTAGACAATATTTCTCTCTGGTTCATTGTGATATAAGCCATTGGAATTCTGAAGGAAATATAAAGACACTTGTTTTGATGTCAGTGCATGGTACAGTTAGTTAGAAAGTTAGATGTCCTTGGCACTAGAAAACTCTGCAGCCTCAGATGAGAAAAGCAGACATTTTAAATATGGTCAAAGTACGTCCTCAGCTAGAAGAATCTAAACCAAAACTAACAGCTCAGATATTTTTCCAAGTCTAAAGCCATAACAGCTACCTCCTGTACTCATGCTTCAAGCAAATTTTGTTCCTGAGCAGTTGTGTTTCACTTGAAGGAAAGTACAAGTTCTAAAGCTAAAGTCAATGGCACATCCATCGCAAAGCCCTCAAGTTTTAAACTGATTTTTAACCAGAGATTTGCACTCACTACAGTAACTTCTTGTCATGTTAATAGATAAACAGAACAATTCACCTTTAGATCAATCAAATAAGAACCCTTCCAGACAGGTAATTGTTGTGGGGTCATGATGTTATTTCCTGATATTTCTTAGCATGTGAGAACTCAGCTGTTTAAGAAAACATGTATTTATTTTGGATTTTATATATCTATTCACTACATTCTTTGATACTGTCTGTCCATAGCACTTACCAGCATTTGCCACAAGCAACAAAGGCAGTTTTCCAGACTCTACATCTTCTTTAATCAGTCTGTCCAACAATGCAACATCCTGTTGTCAATAAGGAAAGAGAAGTATTTATAAACACAGAGTTGTTTCTGCTGAACTGGAAAAGGCACTGACTGAAAATGGACAGTGTTCTGAGATTATGGAAGACATTTCTTTGTAGATTGCATTCCTTCTCCAGGTTAAAATAACCTGAAGGTTGATAAAGGAATTGTGAAAAATATAACACAAACACATCACAGTTTGTAAATGCACCTCTGACTACAGATTCTAGAGTTTGTGAACTAAAAAGCACCTTACTGTATGTAAAAACACCTTGCACATGACAAGACCAAGATACAAGCTGCTGGCTTTTTATTTCCATCTACAATTTGCACAGCTGTAACACCGAAGACTTAAGAGGTCAAAACAAGAAATGCCTTAAGAAGTTTCTCCTAACAACATATTTGACATTCATTTAAGGAGGCTTTTCAGAAAAACAAAAACATCAAACAAAAGAGCTCTTAAGGAGGACAAACTTACCATTTGGTGTTGAGATCCAAACATGGTGTTACAAGGCACACGGCACATGCAAGAAAGGGGCAACCCTAGCTGCAATGAAAATGATGGAACTTGAAGCCAGATACACTCATTTCAAGCGTTCATAGAAACAGAGTGACACGTCAAATAGTAAACATGACAATAAAAAGCTGAATATTACATTAAAAAGTAAACTTCCTGCTGAAACTTATACCCAAATGAATAGCAAAGAAAAGAAAGCACAGGAGAAACAGAAAAAGCAAGACTGTGTTTTGGGCAGCACATCATCTACATCAGTTTTTCCTAGTAAGATATCTGTGCCCCATACCACAGCCCAGACTTAGTTCTCTTTTTCTTGGCCACCCCTACAATTAAAACAACATTGAAGCAAACATGTGCCCTGTGTGTGTGCAACATTCCACTGGAGGCTCAGGGTCATTTTACTACTGAGCAGAGAGCTATCTGCCTACTTCGACCATACAGTGCAGATGCTGGTAAATGCCAAGTTCTCCCTTTGATATGGAGGCAAAATGCTGAGAGCTTCTGCATCACTAATCAGAGGGGCCGCTGAGGAATCAAAATCTCTTCATGTTTTGATCTTAGCAGCAGAAGTTTCAGGCAGACACACAGATCTGAAAGAACACTTTGACTGGCCCAAATCACTTCCCATCGCTGCCGCAAGCAGTGTACCAGACTGCACTGCAAACACCACTCTTGTAGAAAGAATCTGAACATACTGTACAAATCTCCATTTCAAGCATGCAATATGAAGGCAGCTCAACCCAACTGCATGGCTTTACCTGATTACAGAGAGCCTGTCCCAAGCCTGTTCTAGCTGCAGAGCTAATGTATATAACAGGCTGCTTAGTACAGAGCACGTTAAAGCCTTCTACAGCGTAATCCTCATAGCGCGTGTGGATAACGAGCCGACAGATCTTCAGCAGGCCTTGGCGATCATCCTCGTGGTAATAGGCTGAGCCATTTTCATACCTGCAGGAAGAGCTGAGTGAATCTGACCAACAATGCACCACTTTAGCGACCACAGTAACACCAAGCAGCAAAGGTGCTCATGAGAGGACAAAGAAGGTATATAACAACCCCTTCTGTTTACCCAGGATGGAGCAGAGCAGGAGGAAACTTTGAAGAGGCAATTTGGGATTAACAAGGAGGGAAGCCTTGGATGTATTCTCATTTAGACTGAGAGATAAAGAGAGAAAGCAAAATATCTGAGTTCCTAAGGTTTGCCTTCAAAGAGTTCAAAACCTTGCTTGCTAAGAGAAGAGTCCAGGAGGAAATGTACAAAAGCTTTCATCTTTTTTAACAGATCTGTAAATTCTGGACAGATAATTTTATAGTGAATACAATCTGAACTTCTTTCAGTTAGCAAAACTGGAATGAGACATATGAACCAAGGGAAACAGGCAGAAACTTGCAGACTTGTCTCTAACTGAATTCCCATTTCTTAAGGCTTGACCAGCAAACACTTGTCTTGAGTTGCCCTTTGGCCCTTAGCTCCACCACGTGCAGCTCACAAAAGGATTTTTATGGCAAACAAGTAGTGTCTCTTTTTTTTTCCCAACTATGTGATGCTTCAGGCATTTCAAAGAACATTTGTAAGTCTGTGGCACTGCGGTTTCTTCTCTTGACAGCCTCAGTCCAGATGCACACATTTTTAACCAACTATCACCACCTACTCAAACCTAAATTGTTTACAGTGACCCACCTGAAAAGCCTGCAGAGCCAGAGAGTAGTATCAGAAAGGATCCTCGTTGTAAGTTTTCTCAGTCTTTCCCTGTCCAACACTGATATATAAGCAGCCAAACTATGTCCCAGCAGAGCCATGTGACCCTGCTCACCAACGTTCTGAATTCTGCAGGCCAGAACAGAATAACTGCCAATTAAACACGTCATAAGCATTACAGCTCGCTTTAGGTTTGCATTTTTTCACTGTGGAGTTGCAGCACTTGATAACGCTCAATTTTAATACTCAGAGAGCAGTGCAGTACCCCAATACAGTCCCCCAGTCCAGTCCTGCCAGCATGCAGCATGAACTACAGCACCAGGGCTGACAGAAGTACCTGCACTTCACCTGGCCCTGCTCCTTACACCACCACTCCAGCCACTTCCTATGCCAACCATCCAGCCTCAGCTGGAACTAAGCACCTTGTCTGCACTGGGCCTTTGAAGTGCACTAAATACACACCTTCTCTCTTCCTAGAGAGAGCTCAGCAGACTACTTAAAGCATAAGTATCTTTAGAGGCATAACTTTCATTAGTTTGGGGGTGGGGTTGTGCCTGTTTGTTTTTTTGTGGTTTTTTTTTGTTTGTTTTTATCTCAAAACTGTTTTTCTAATGTTAGTTTTCCATAATTTTCTGTGGATTAGTTAGTATAATTCCCATTTTACATAAAAAGTGAAACAAATTTTATTTCCTTTTCTCCCCTCTCTGTTTTTCTAATCTACAGGAAGAGATGTCAAAAATTACTTTATAAGACTTTCAGACTTGAAATGCCTTTGAGCAAGCAGAAGAAAGTCAGCTGTCATATCAGAAGCAATTCCCTTGTATTATGCAATTTAGCAAGCGGTAGTGAAAGCTTTACAATTTAAAGAAAGTTAAGCCTAATGCATTATTCTGGTTCACAATCTAGTGTAAGATGACTTGAGACATGGTTGCACAGTATCTTGACATTTTAGAACACTTAAACATGAAAGCTCTACAATAAACAGCATAACAAAACCAGGTATTGTCCATATAAAGTAATTCATGCTTGTTTTACCGGTAGGCCTGTGATGTTTCCTCTTCCTCCTCTCCATGCATGAGGTTCTGAACTAACTGAAGTATGCTCACCATGTCCTGACCACTGGCGTACCAGAGAGGGGAAAACAAAAAACACATTAGGAAAAAAAAGGTAAGGACTAGCACCTAACAAAGAGGCCATCTGGGATACTGCATGGTAAGGCACAAAGACTATGCTGCGCTTTCACAACAAATACAGTTCCTTGCTGTCAGAAAAACAGATCACAAAGATAAGCTATCTCAATCAGCTCAAAACCTTATAGTAGGACACTTCAAAAAGTAGGAACTCAGACTCACACAAAAAACAATCTACTGAAATCTGAAAATTTGGACTGAAAAAAATGTTACTTGAGAACACTTAATTGCTTATTTCTAGACAGCAAATTAAGGTAATAGTTAAGCATCCACATTTCTCCTCATATGACCCAGCTTCAGCTCACAAACTCGGCATATGTCCTTCACAATTACCTACAAACATCAGTTTCTGATGAACAAAAGCCACATCAGACTTTTCAGCATGCTGCAGCTCCAGCATGGTGAAGATCAAAAAGACCCACAACACTTCAACTGGGGTAACTGCAGCTAATATTTACAGTAACAGAACAACTTACTCTCTAACAGTTGAAATTGCTCTTTATTCCTGGAACAGCTAATTCAGTGTCTCCACTCAAAATCAAGTTAGGTTATGGATACAAAAGACTTAAACAGACTTTGCAACGCTTTCTGAAGTGCCAGCTTGGGGGCTGCAGGACTGTCTTACAAAGAGGCTACAACCAATTTAAATCTTGTTTTCCAGGCACAACAATCTAACCTGCCTTGTGCACAAAAGCTCCACACAACTTTCTAAGACAGCAGTGATGAAAAAGTGGCAGTGGTGTTTGTTTTGGGTTTGGGGATTTGTTTTCTACTTTATCAGTCTCAGTTGCTTAGTTCTGTTTTTTCCATCTGGGTGTTTCGATGAATCTTTATAGCACAAGTTTACCTACACAGCCTGTAAGTCTCCATCACTGCTGCAGGCACCAGTACTTCATTAGATTCCAGCAGTTCAACTCAGTCACCAAGGACAAATAACCTTGCTTCTTTTTCCTTGTGAGTACAGGGATCGTTTGTGCCATTTTAGAACTTTTTAACCCTGTATGAGCACGGAGAAAGCTGATCTAGTGCCTGGCCTGGCAAATGTTCCTGTTTGTGTTGATACAGAAGACGATTGGAACACTAACATGTTGCATACATTTTGTAGGTTCTTAAGAGTAAAGAGCGTTGTCCAAAAACTGTTGTTGCCTACCTGCCTTGGAGTGGTCCAGGAATATCCTTACGTGCATACTTCTTTTCATTTTCCTCCTCCACTTTCCTAAGTTAAAAACAGAAGAATAAGCTAAGTATTTAGCTTGTGTTTTAGAACACCAAGCACGTAGCCAGCTTTGACTTGCAGAAATACAAGCTGACATGTTTGCAATTTATTTCACTGACAAGTTTCATAAGTAGATCAGATAAGAACAACATAGAAGTTCAGGTCAGACTGAATTAAAGCATTCCTGTTTCGGGGGTATAGTTCTTTAACAGAAAATGCCAAACACAGAAGAGTCTCACATACAGGAATTAAGTTATCCGCACAGCAGTAATAAAGCAATCTAGGACACATGAAGAAACAGACTCATTTCACTTGCTCTGAATATTACAGAACATGCATAAATATATTTTTTAATGCCATCATTTGAGAAACAGTGGTGTTCTGTGTCACTGTAAGCTTCAGAACAACGTGGCCTTGAACTACTAAGCAAATGAGCTCTTCCCTGCTTAATGACAGTCACATTGATATCTTTCCTCTAGCAGACACAGCTACTGTTTTTGTAGTTATCCTTTGCACTTACCTTTGATTGTCTTCTAGCATCTTCATTGCTTCATTCAGATTCTTCCCCATTTCTGCTAGAGTAGGATCAACCATCTTTCAGGGGAAAAGACAACAACTTTTAAGAAAAGACCAAAAAACTGATCTCAAACAGTGTTCCCACAACATTCTCAATACAAATTCATGCATTGGCCAGATTCTGTGTGTACTTATTTAAAAATAACAGTATGATGAATATCCTGAATAAATACAAAACGAGAACACACTACTAACCTAAAATAACCCAAAAGAAAACTCAGTTGTGATGTGAATTTTAATGTTGATAGATCTAGTTCCTTCTCCACAAGGAAAGTTAGAACTTTTCCTGATGAATGATGAAAGAGCATCAGAAAGCAAGAAGGATCTGAGAAGCACGAGGCATTCAGGTAACTGCTTGTTATGTTTTAGCTGCAAAATTGAGCATGTGTCAAAGAAACAAAGCCAGAACACCTGCCCAAAAATATCCCAAACCACCAATACACCCTCCACATCAAAACAAAATGGAAAAAAAAAAAAAACCAAACACTAAAAAAAACCTCCCCAACTAAGGGTCACCTAATCTGTCTAGAGTCTATGGAAAACAGACTGATACCCTAAATACGATCGCAAGTCTTCTGGAGGCAAACCACATTTACAAATCATCTTTTTACCTCACCTGAAAACTCAACTTTCTGCACCAAAATGAAACGATGACCACATCCTCAGTCAGGGTGACTCAAGAGTCAGCTCCTATGACTCATGGACTGCCATTAAAGGAAAGCAACCAAAAATTATCCCCTCTGTCATAATAGTTGAGGGAAAGCAAACAAACCTGAACAAAAATTCAGCAACCCCCCCAAAAAAACCTATCACCAAAGGAGAGAGTGATCAGTAGATAAGTACAAGACTATTCTTACAAGAAAGTAAACTTCTAGAAAATAAGTTGTTTGGGAAGCTAATGACTGGAAAAAATGACCAAGGCAGGTCTTAGGTTATTGAGCATTTTGGTGAAAATTCAGGAGGAAATTTGCACAGATTGACAGGTTTGGGTTGTTTTTTTTTCTTTCTCTTCAGACCGCCAGTTCAGCTAAGAGGTATTCTAAGCTATTCAAGCAATGATTCCTGTAAGAGGCTAAAAAATGGCAAGATTAGGAAAAAAAAGCAGCAGATATGTTTTAAGACTGCAGAAATAAACAGCCTTCTTCCCTGCTCCTTCCCCATTAGGATTTCTCTGTCAAACTTTTCCAACAGTATTTTTTAAAACATAAGGAAAAACACCTAGTTAAAATACTCCAGCAAATCTGGTTTTTTTTCCTATTTCTAGTACCTTTAAAACAATTTTTAACCTGAACCTACTGGAGATATGCATTTTGGCTAGGCACAAGAGTAACAGTAAGGCAGCTGAAGAAAGACTGGCCCAGAAAGGGCTTCTCTTCAAGCAGCTGCAGCCCTCTGGCTACAACACACAGGTCCCAAACCCCCATTTCACTGCTGAAACCAAGTGACAACAAATACTTGTTAAGAAGTCTGCCAGAGCAGAAGAGTTTAAAAATAATAGCAGTTGTTTCCCCTGTGATAAGTTCAAAGATGATTGAATAGCCTTTTCCAAAGAACTGCTTTTGCTTCAGAGAAGTCTCTTCTATGAACTTTTATTATCTAAGAAGCCTGGCAAGAGCTTGCAACACCAGCACATGAGATCTGGACAGGAACACTGATCCAGTGTAGATACCATCTAGAAACTTCTACTAAATGTAAAAGGTATCATCTGGTAGAGTCTGACTTAGCTATAATGATAAGTATTAAGCTGTACTTGAAAACGAGCACAACTCAATATGAAGGTAAAGGCAAGACCCATCCCATTACACAGAAAATACCCCCAAGATACTCAGATGTCCCTCACAGTCTCTTCTCCCTTCCTCTACATTGCAAAGGCACTATAAGCACAGTCTCCATACATTCAGCAGCAACTCTTTTTCAAAAGATTGGCCCACATACCAAAGCCTCGAACAGTTTTAACCCTTTAGACTGCTGCTGAGGCCACGGGTTGCTAGAGGGAAAGCTGTTTAAAAAAATAATCCAAACCAGGTTTAATATTAAAGCTCACAGCATCCATATTGCAGGGATATATAATAGCTTGTCTGCTACAGCATGTGAAAAACAGTATTCCTGAAGGCCTGCACATGCTTTCCATCACTGCTCACTGAAACACAGGCAACAAGCAAACACATTTGCTCGTGCAGATGCAGACAGACAAGCAAATTTAATCGTAGCAGGTAGTGAGATTAATTCACATAGGGACTTTATTTTAATCCAAAGAACTGATCAAGAAAAGAAAGTTGAGAGTTGACATATGTTCACGGACTACTGTTACCAAAATATTTAAGAATTTAACTCGTATTGCAGCAAGTGCTGGGTGGCGAAGGAATCAATAGCCAAGCATGGTCACACTGGATCAGTTGCTTTAGAAGTGGCTGGTAACAAGCATTTGGGGGAAAAACAGTAAAACCCTGTTAATCAGTAATATTCTCCCACAAGAGCTCTCAGCATTTAGCAAAAAAAAAATGGGGTTTTACACTTATGGCTTCTACAACATCCACTGGCTACAAGGGCTACAACTTAATTAAGCACTTAATTAGGAAACAGAAGTACAAATACAAATGGCTCAAGACCTCATCACAGAGATCTAAAAAAAAAACCCCAACAATATATGCACTGCAAGCACTTGATACTCAAAATCCAACACACAGATCTAGAAGAGAAATCTACACATTATTATTGGCAGTATTTCCACACATTCTCAGTGGCTTACAGAGTGACGCCACGAAGAAGCTCTGAAAAAAAAAAATCAGTTTTGCTCTTGGGAGTCTTTAAGGGAGCAATTGATTAGACATAATGTACTGATTGTGACTATCCCACGCTCTTTAATTCAGGTTGCTACAAAACAGGATCAGTGGCTGCAAGGCAGTTACTTGCTCCAGCCTTCCTCAGGCTCACATGCAAATACTCAAAACACATCTGTTGTAGATGAGGACAATGCCAGGACACTACAAAAAGGGCTCCGAGCTGCTTTTGTTTGCTGTTAACACAAAATTCACCTGCTGAATTACATCGGGTACTGAAACCTACACACATTTACCTTGTGACTCATCCTGCCTTACTTATTAGTAATTGCACACGCGTTAAGCCTTTCTGCCAATACACAGGCAGAATAAATATGTAAAATACAGTTTTGAAAGTCTTAACACTAAGATCCATAAACTGCTAAGAAATTCAGAAAGACTTTGAATTAGGAGGTGGGCTTATTTGGAAAATGAATCCCTTCTGATTTTTTACCAGTTGCAAAGTGGCTACGTAGCAACTTATTTTCTTTGAATTAAGGGAAGTCAAAAAACCCTCTTACACCTGCACACTGAATTTTGTATGTGCTTCCTCCTCTGCTCACATTAGTTAGGGCATGGAGGTGGGAAACAAAAAATTATCTACTTGTAAACATTAAAAACAAGTGTGGCAAAGCTGCAGCAATGAACCACTGGGTTAAAAAAGGTTTCTGAACACACTCTGAAAATATGCCACAACGAAGTAGCATATTGCTTTAGTCTGTGAGATCAGGAATAAGTGAAATACCTTTTTCCTGTTCTTTCATTGTTTTTGAAAAGACCAGTGGGTGATTTACTGAATGCTACCTCCCGAAACACAGGACAACACATTTTCTGGGAGATTAGAATAGCTGCATGAAATGTCACACCAGCCTTACTTTCTGCATTCAGTCCCCTCCCTGGAATCGCAGGATCTGACTGACCACACCACAGTTAGGTGATCAACTGAGTTACAAGACATGCAGTATCCTTTCAAGCTCTGAGCAGGCACTAGCCAACTTCTTTTCTCAGTGTCTGTTCAGCCTCCCGTCACCTCCTTCCTCCTTAAGCCTTTCACAGATCATGCCATTCACTACCCTACTTTGACTTTTTCATTTGTTGGCTTCAACATCTGTTCACCATGCCTTCAACAATCCACTAAGATTAACTTGCATTAGGTTTGACTCGTGGTTACTTCCCTATGCTGTAACTAATCTGTTACTACTTTTTAGGCACTCTGAAGTCTAATCTGTATCTGGTTTTATAGGCAGCAAATCACACCGTGGGGGGTGATATGCTGGGGAAGGATAAAGAGCCATTCGCCACTTATAATAAGACTGAACATTGATTACAAATTCAGAAAGGAGAATGTTGCTTCATATACCAATGCTTTAAAATCTTCATGTTTGTGTTGGTTTAAGCTAACTGGGCCCACTAGGAGGGATGAGGGTTGGGGCAGAGAGCAAGTTGGGTCATATATTCTACACCATGCTGACACTGTACTCGCCATATGACAGGAAAGGGGTTGGCCAGGGTTTCTGAGACTTGTCATCTATCCTATAGTTTGTAAAGGGTTCTGTCCGCTGTGCACACTGATACCCTTTCTCCTGCTTTTGTTTTTCCCTTTGTGTAATCCGATATCCCTGCAATAGAGTAGCAAATTGTCCTTGTCTCAACTTACATTTTGGCTTTCTTCACTCCTTTCCTCCTTGCCCATCCAGAGGGGAGGGGGCAGAGGAAGGAGAAATCCCCTGTATTGTAACTGTACTGCCGGGACTCAGCGGCTAGCTGCCAATGCCAGCAGCAGGACACCGTTGCAATCCCATAAACTGTACCCCTAGCGTAAGAACTAGACAGTTCCAATGATCGCACCGAAGGGAACACACTGTGTAAAGGGGAAGGATACATTAACATCTCTCACGTGTATCAGGTGTAAATTGTTTCAAACGTACACCATCTGCAAAGCCATACAACAACGCCGGTAAGCTATGTACGAGTGGCTATTCCATCCTCACGCCTAGGGCAGTACTGGCCAGATGCCACAAAAGACAAAAGCGTGGCAGGTCCCAGATTATCAGATTCTGAGTGACTCAGTGACAACAGCAAAAGATGTCAGTCGCTTATGGCATTATAGAATCAATATTTGCTTGTACAGTACACGACACACATGAGAGCAAACACAGGGCAGCAAACACCTCCGGCATAAATTTTTTTTTAAACCCACAAAAACCAAACAATATTTTCTCTGCTCTGCCGCCGAAGGCAGACATTTCCAGGAAACGAGCTCTATCTTCTTTTTAAGAGAACAAATAAAAAACCCCGTTCCTAAAGCATTTCCTGATAGTTATTCTGACTTTCTATGGATCCGGAACAGGGAAATAGGCAGCGTTCACAGAGGCGACCAAAGCCACAAGCCGCGGCCGGGGAGCAAGGGGGGCACGGCCGTGCGTTTCACTCATGACTGAAGGCTTCACAAGACAAAGTTGACTCAGGCCTGTGTGGCACAGTCCCTGGTGCGGAGGCGGGCCAGGAGACCCGGTGGAGCCCACACACCGCCGGAGCCGACACACTGCCAGAGCCGAGGCGCTGGGGAAGCGCCGCATCGAGCCCCGACCCACTCACGACCCCGGCCTCCTTCTCTGAACCTCTAAGCGCGGCCACACAGCCCCATCAGCGACGCCACCTCCACGGCCCGCTCGCCCCTCAGGGCCCGCTGCGCCTCAGCACCCCTTCCACCCTCAGGTGTCTGAACCCCGGGCCGCGCCCTCCCGCGCCGGCCCAGCACCGCTGCGCCCTGCACACCTTTTCCAGAGAGGCGTCCATGGCCAGCGGGATCTCCGGTACGCACCGCCTCCCTACCGGGCACTTCCGCCTCAGTCCCGGCCGGCTCCACGCTGGCAGCGCTGACGAGACCGCGGCGGGAGGGGCAGGGAACGCGCTCACCTAGGGAACGGCGGCAAGCCCGCCCCGTGCGCAGACGAGNGGCCGGAGCGCTGCCATTGAGGAAGGCGCCGTGGGGCCGTGCGCTGTGACAGGACGGGCTGGAGAGATCGTAACCCTCTCCCTTTCTTTCGCACACCGTCCGCTGCCGCTTCCCACACACACCCATGCCCCCCCCCACCGGTGCTCCGTGTTGTGGAACGGTCCCGGAGATGGCCCGGGGAAGTGACAGATAGTGGCACATGCGCGGTGAGCGCGGCTCCTGCGGTGAGGGACGCTCGCCGGGGAGTCGAGCGTATGGGTTTCCCCGCATCTGTGTCGCGGGTTCGAGTGCCCGCAGCGGTGGGTCGTAGAAGCCCGGTACCCCGGGAGGGTTCTCCGTGGACCTAGCCTTCAGTAATCTCTCGGCTGTCACCGCGGTGTGCTCAGTTCGGCCTACAGGAGCTTGTTACGGTGACGTCAAAACCCTTCCTCCCGTACGGGTGCCGCAGGGGGGCGCTGCGCAGCCCCGAGAAAGAGGCTTCGCCCGCCCTCGCCGGAGTGCCCAGCGACACCTGTGCCGGGCAGCGGCCCGCCCTGCTCAGCCGCGCCCACCGCCGCTTCCCGCGCTGCTCGCGGCCGAGAGACCCTGCGGGCGAGGTGCGGGGAAGGGCGCAAGAGCCTGCTTGGCAGCTCCCGGCGGACGGGCAAGCCCTGGAAGGACAAACCCAGTTTTCCAGAGCTTTATTTCTGTTCCTTCAAGCTGGGATAATTCTCTGGTCTATGTTTCTCATCCTTATACCTCTATCTGTATTTAACAGCACGACTTGCAGATACCTGCTGAGGTTCTGTTTTCCCACAGCCGTGCCTATGTACGCGGATAGCCCATGGACTCTGGCACACGGCGTTTCCCAGGCACTGGGCCACTTGCTGTATTTTGTTATTAAACCCTATTTCAAGCTACGAGCCATCTGTGGCTATTCATAGTCGTTCCCGGAAGCCTTTGTCGTGGTTTCAAATCCATTAAACTCACCTCCTGCCTGGAGAGGGTTCCCTAAGTCAGGCCTGAGACTGCCGGGTGTGCTGGCTGCCTTCTCTGCTCTGTAACGTGTGAGAAACAATGTAAAATTTAAGTATTAAAAAGTTTATTATAAAATAAAGGCAAAACAGTGCTGGGTGCATAGCAAACAGCAAAATTGCTGGAAGCACACACTAACAGCAGATAGCAGTGCTTATATAGGATATTGTATTAGCTTTATACATACTCATGAGTATTCTTTTACATTTTCTAAGCACAACCCCTAACCCCCAGCCCTTAGTCTGTTCCGTCAAAACAATAGCTGGGTTTCTTCATTAGGTGATCTTGGCCCTCTTGTATTTTCTTTGAACATCAGAGTACTCCTGGATCCTCCTGGCACTCAGGGTACCCTGGTTATCTTTGGTCATGGCCACTTCTAACACCCACGGCTACCTTGTTATTTTAAAGATCAGGTCTTATAAATGCCTTATTGTGCAAAAGCCAAATCCTCATATATTACACATGGAAGGCCAATAGGCCTAAAGCTTGTCCTGGCTTGTCCAGACATGTCCCCTGTTTTCCCTCCCTTATGCTGATGGAGGAAGCGACCACGGGAAAGGAAGACAAAGGCTTGGTGCCTAACGTGGCAAACAGGGTACCCACACATGTTTATACACTTGTTTGTGTCTCCCCTAATAAGGGTAAAAGCAAGCCCTAGCTCACTTAATACAGTCAAGTTTGGGAAAGTGCCGTTCTGATTGACTAATCTGTGGCCAAAGAACCATTAGTCTCAGTCTGAATTTGATAAAAGAGATGAAGAGGCAAACACAATGTGCTCTCTGCCATGGCACCTGCCATGCTCTGCCTGCTGCATAATAACAAGCCCTGATGCCTTGGGCTTACATGCCTAGAACTGCTTCAGTTTATCAGCAATAAGCATTAAGTGCTTTTCTGCGACAGGCTCGTTTAGCCAGCATGACATTGTGCTTGCCTACACATCTGCAGGACATCTTGCCAAGCCTGCACATCTACAAGGCTTCTGATGAGTCTGGGAGTCCTTGAAAGGACAGAGTCCAAGAGGAACCAGGACCAGGTCAGAGATTGCTCACACACACACACACACTCCTCTCCCCTGCAGCATCCTGCCAGCCAGGGGGAAGCCTTAACAGCTAACAAGACACCGACAGAATTCCCTTCAAGTGTTTGAGTACTGTTTGAAACTATAGTGCTGGGAATCCAGAGATACATTTGTGAGTAAATACTCAAAAGCCTCTCTTTAATCAGATGTTAAGTTCCTCCTGCTTTAAGCAGAAAGGAGCTTCTTGAGTGGGCAAGCAGTATAATCGACTGCAAGGACCTCTTTCCAATTTCAGTTAGCTGAATTAATGTTTGTATTTTGCTAGTTATTTCTTAAGTGTTCTAAATTACCTGTTTCCCTCTGAGTAATATTCTTCATGACTGTGCGAAGAACCTGATTAAAAAGAAATTATGCAGTGAGATTAAACATATTAATATTTTTTAAAATTAAATATATTAATTTTGGAATAAGTCCTGCCTCACCCATAACAACCACATGATACTCCCTGTGAGGAATCGCCTTTGGATGGGCTCTGCAGCAATGGTTCTGTGCATACAAAGCCTTGTGCAAGAAACATGATGGATTAGGAAAAAATAGGAGAAACTGTGATGCAATGTGAATTTCCCTTCACACTGTGGAACTGTAGGGTTAGGATAGGAAAGAATAGCGTATGAAATTATTCTTATGGAGGATGATTCTAAAAACAGTGCCTGCTATATCCTAACAAAACATAAGGTTTCTATTGACCTTCTGTTCTGTGAGTAAATTATCCATTTATTTTTACAGAAAAGCTTTACATGTATGAGTAACTGGAAGGAGCATTGCAAGTGTGAAATAAATAGTGTTCACTGGTATTTTTCATTCATGGCTGAAACAAATGTTCACATATTTAAACATTTGTTCACCCATCTGGTAGATGTGCTTATGTGTCTGATGTCAGGTGACTGTGAAGACTTCACTGTGCTTAGAGTTTTGTGCTTAAAATGAGCTAAAATTATGTGTTTGACAAACTCCTAGCATAGAGGCTCATGAAAATCATCAGAAGTTTAAAACTGCAACCTCCAAGTTAAGCAACTTAATTTACAACTGAGCAGCTTTTACATACCATTACTCAAAGATGTTTCAGTCTTTACTTAATGTGGTAAGAAAAATTAATCTGTGTGGTTGAAGTCAGCAAGAATAGCAAATTATTCTTTTTCATTTCAGACAGGACTGATGTACTGACCTTTTGTGCAGGTGAGTTTAGGGTAACTCTTTCTCTCTCATAAAGTCTGACCCAATGCTATCTCAGTGTTAACCAACTCAGTGAGAGGTCTGTGGATTTGTTGGGTCTGTAGGTGTAAGACCTAATGGAGCTGTGTCTCCTTCCAACACAGCTGTCAAACTTCATTTTGGTCCCTGTTCACCTGTGAACGGTGGGCTCAGTGGCTTTGTCTGGACTTCCTTCACTGGCTCTTCCCAATAGAGTGGAGATGACACAGCGAAGCCAGCATTCATGTGGCTTCAAAGAGAGGACAATGCAGATGAAGAATCATAGAGAAATAAGAACTTTAGTTCTGCATGCATTCCAAATTGCTGAACTGAGTTGAAGATCAGTAAACTGCACTGCAGTCTCTTTGCTGTGTTTAAAATCAGCAGCCCTCTCAACATTTGTTGGTTAGTATAAGCAGTGGAACACTTTATCTTTGTGCCTGTTTATTTTTCACAAAAGAAGGCAATTGTATATTGGCATTTAATTATTTGCATGCTGCCAGCCCATCTCTTCTGGGAACAGCTAACTTACAGAGCATGTAACCCTTTGCACATCATATCAGACTGCCTCACGGGGGAGAAATATTAGCTGTAGTTTAATTTTCAAGCAACTTATAATTGCTAGGAAAAGGGCAATAGAACGTAAAATCATCACTTGTCAGACTTGACAATTGTTACCAGTGCAAGATTGCTTTTGCAGAACAAAATGTAATGGATGTCTTATCTAAAAACTGGCACCAAACTGGTTTATTCAGAGAAAACAGAAAGTGCTGTGTTTTGTAGAGACCATATTTTCACAGGGCAAACTTGGTTTATTCTACATTAAAATTGCTATAGCAAATTAATTATTTCACAGAATGTACAAGCCTGAAAAATATGTGTGCATCTTCTAACTGAGAATAATGATAACTAGCTTTGGTCTGAGCTCCTTGGGGTGGGTGCTGCATATTTGCACTTGGGGAAAGCATCAGTCATGAGGAACTCCTGCAGGACAGAATCTGACTAAACACCCTAATTTGACATATATATAAACATTTGTTTGCTTCTTCTAGTAATTCAGTATAGATGACACTTGTCCTTCTGTCTCTCCATTAGCCTTTCAAAAACAGCCATGAGGGCATTGTGACTATTCCAAGGAATTGCACTCATCTTGCCATCTGCACATGTGGATCTCATGCCCAGATAGGTGGACAGAATTATGCACCATGCAGGTGCTCAAGAAGGAGGGAACACACTGCCAATAGCTACTAGGCATGGATTCAGGTGACATGTTCATGTCTTGGATCCTCTCTAAGACCAAATAGGACAAGAAGACATTTATATCAATTGCAGTCCCAGCTCTCTGTTATTTTGGATAGCTATGGAGATGCAGAGCCTGAATTTGCTAAATCAGAATTTCAAAATGTATTCTTGTACTGCAAATCCTTTATGCAAATGAACCTCCTGTGCTTACAAGTACATGGAATACATCCTTCAAGGCTTGGAAAATTCACCAGAAGGCCTCTGTCTTTTTCACACCAGAAACAAGCATCCAATAACACAGCATAAAATACCCTGTTTCATAATGCAGTGGAGGTGAAACTGCCTGTAGTTTGTTACAGTATCCAATACATGAACTACTTTATATAGCACAGATTTGAAATCTATGCAGCCTCAGCCTTCTGATTCTTTGCTGTAAGTGCCAATGCTTTCTGCCTGTGCTGCCTCTATTGCTAGTGCCAATCCAGTGAGATGTGCAAGAAATATTTGAGTTTGATTAAAATAAGAAATTTCAAGTTGACTGAATAATGTCATTTTTTTCTGAAGGCTTAATAAGCATTACATACTGTTCTTTGTCTGTCTTTAAGCAGTGTGTGTATAAACAAAGCCTTACCTTAGGCAAAGTTCTTATGGGATCTTCATGGACCACACACAGCAAAAAGCTCCATTTGGTGTCACAGACCTTAATGCAGCAGCAGAGTAAAAGATAGGCAGGGATTATTCACTCCTTTAAAGGTTAGTTACATACATTAAGTCACCTGTCACTTCTGAACAAATTCAGAGCAGAACTCGCATCTACAAAGCCTTATGCTGAAGACAGTAAGCTTAATTTCTCTTTTATTAGACAGAGGTAAAACTTGGATATATTTAGATAATTAATACATTTGTAAAAGGAACTGAGGAATTCAGGTAGAAAAGAAAAGAAAAAAAATAAAGAGAACGGATTAGCAGTGGGGTCCTTATTGAAGGACTACACTTATTATAGTTTGTACAGGAAAGAAACAGGTCAGAAGATTTGAGGCTGAAGGGAGTAATGTATTCCACAACTGGAAGAGAGATACCACCTCCATTCCCTGCTGTAACTTCTTCTATTTTTAGAATGAGGAGGAAGGCTTATGGAAGGGTTTCAAGTTGAAAAATTCTGTTTCATAGACTTCATGGCCAGCAGCGACAGAAAATGATCATTGGCTCTTAATCCTTGCATAATGCAAAGCAAAGAGTTTTTCCTGAATCATAGAATCATAGAATCATAGAATGGTCTAGGTTGGAAGAGACCTCAAAGATCATCCAGTTCCAACCCCCCGCCATAGGCAGGGACACCTCCCACTAGATCAGGTCACTCAAGACCTCATCCAGCCTGGCCTTGAACACATCCAGGGAGGGAGCAGACACAACCTCCCTGGGCAACCTGTTCCAGTGCCTCACCACCCTCACTGTGAAGAATTTCTTCCTAACATCCCGTTCAAATCTCCCCTCTGCCAGTTTGAACCCATTCCCCCTCGTCCTGTCATTACAAGACCTTGTGAACAGCCCCTCCCCAGCCCTCCTGTAGGCCCCCCTCAGATACTGGTAGGCTGCTATAAGGTCTCCCCGAAGCCTTCTCTTCTCCAGGCTGAAAAGCCCCAACTCTCTCAGCCTGTCCTCATAGCAGAGGTGCTCCAGCCCTCTGATCATCTTCGTGGCCCTCCTCTGAACTCTCTCCAACAGTTCCATGTCCTTCTTGTGCTGGGGGCTCCAGAATTGCACACAGTACTCTAGGTGGGGTCTGACAAGAGCAGAGTAAAGGGGGAGAATCACCTCCCTTGCCCTGCTGGTAATGCCTCTCTTAATGCAGCCCAGGACACGGTTGGCTGTCTGAGCCGCGTGTGCACACTGCAGGCTCATGTTGAGCTTCTCATCCACCCAGACCCCCAGGTCCTTTTCCTCAGAGCTGCTCTCCAGCCACTCACCACCCAGCCTGTATTTGTGCTTGGGATTGCAGCGCCCCAGGTGCAGGACCTTACACTTGGCCTTGTTAAATTTCATGAGGTTAGCCTGGGCCCACCTCTCCAGCCTGTCCAGGTCTCTCTGGATGGCATCCCTGCCCTCCAGCAAGTCAACTGTGCCACACAGCTTGGTGTCATCTGCAAACTTGCTGAGGGTGCACTCGATTCCTCTGTCCATGTCGCTGACAAAGATGTTAAACAGCACTGGTCCCAGCACTGACCCTTGAGGGACGCCACTTGTCACTGGTCTCCAGGTGGACATTGTGCTGTTGATCACCACTCTCTGCGTGCGACCATCCAGCCAATTCCTTATCCAGCGAGTTGTCCACCCATCAAGTCCATGTTTTTCCAGTTTGGTGACCAGGGTGTCATGTGGGACAGAGTCAAAGGCCTTACTCAGGTCCAGGTAGATGACATCAGTTGCCCTTCCCTTGTCCACTGCTGCTGTGACTTTATCGTAGAAAGCCACCAAATTTGTTAGGCATGATTTGCCCTTGGTGAAGCCATGCTGGTTGGCATCAGGCACCTCTGCTTTGTTCTCCATCTGCCTTAGCAGAGCCTTGAGGAGGATCTGCTCCATGATCTTGCCAGGCACAGAGGTGAGGCTGACTGGTCTGTAGTTCCCAGGGTCATCCTTTTTTCCCTTCTTGAAGATAGGTATTATATTTGCCTTTTTCCAATCAGCAGGAACTTCACCAGTCTGCCATGACCTTTCAAATACAATGGACAATGGCCTGGCAACTTCATTTGCCAGTTCCTTCAGGACCCTCGGGTGGATCTCATCAGGCCCCAAATCAAACCAGGGATGTCAAGTCTCATGCCACCTTCCAGAATGGTATCCAAAGACTTAAAATAACAGAGGATTTTCTGCATTGCTAAGAAATTACAGCTTTTAATGAATTTTTAACACCCATATAAATCAATCTAACCTTAACATTCAAATGATTTACTGTTAGTCCCTTTCCAACAAGATATAAAGATTGTCAGACAAAGTTTTCTGTCTACACGTAGTGGTAAACTGTTGAAGTTCTTGCTTATTCCTTGAATAAACTACTGTAGTACAGACTCAGCTGTCAAACACAGACACTGAAAAAAACTTGGCATAGGTGAGCACGGGCCATGGCTTTATCAGCTCACTTCCACATAAATTGTATTTTAAATTGATCAAATGTTTAACAAGCTATGTCCAGTCCAGACAGTGTTTTGGGACCTGGAAGGCTTCGTGTTGATTGAGATAGAAAAGCAAATAAGTACTCCTCCTTCTTAGAGTTAGCTAAATATTTGCTAGATTGGACCCAACTTCACAAGAGCCAAATACACATGGACCCTCTGATAGGTAAGATCTATCCCAAATCTGGGTTAAGAGATAGGCAGTGAGATGCTGCAGCTCCAGTACTGCCAATTAACATTTATTGCACACAAATCCAATGACAAGCAGCAATATGCAGAGATAGAAGAACAGTTTCTGGGCCATGGAGCACTTCAGTATTGTCCAATACAGACACTGTGAGGTGTGCCAGATCTAACATGTAATTAGCAGCGCACCATTCAGGGGTTACAGCTGCAGCAGCCTCAGATAACCCCTACTCTAGGGTATGGCACTCTCATTTCTACCCACACAACAGGATGAAGCTGGGTCCTCGAGCAAGTCATGAGATGGCAAAATTTCAAGCACAGATAAAGCCCACTATTGCAGGGATTATTTGATATGAACCACCCTGTTGTGCTAAGAGCTGTGTATAATCTGCAGCATGACTGCGGCACTCTTTGTCCTCATCCCACAGCAGTTCTTTTGCACAGGCTCATGCAGGAGGGGAAGCAGTGTGAAGCTAAGTGTGTGCCTACTAAATTCCCTTTGACTGTCAGCTTTGCCAACAGACAGGATTTTCCTTTAGTGCTTTAGCACAGCCTTTCACCTCTGCCTGGATGCTTTCAGCAAGTGAGAGGTGGCAGAGAGGCTCTAGCACAGTAGTGTGAATGTGTGGAGGCTGACACCCCCTGGGCTCCTAACGCATTACTGAAACAGCTTGTGGGATGAAGGGACAGAGGGTGCACAGGATATTAGAAGTAAGTGTGGAATTTCTAAGAATCCAGGGCTACAGAGAACCGTAAGACTTAAAGAATAAAGATTCGAGAGGAGGCACTTTCACAGGAAATAAGATTAATCATGTGTTGTGGTGGGTCTAAATAGGCCTGAACATATCCTGGCTTGCCCAGACATGTGCCCCTGCTCCCCCACCTTTTGTGCTGGGAGAAGCAACCCTAGGAAGGGAAAACAAAAGCCTTGGTTTCAACTAATATGGTCAGGCCTGGCTAACTGCCACTCTGATTGGCTATCCTGTGTCCAAAGGCCCATTAGTCTTGGGCGTACATTGATAAAAGAAGATGAGCAGGTAACAGGAGGCTCTCTCTGCCATTGTACTCGTGCCTGTTGCTACTGCTATTGTGGCTTTTGTGTGCTCTCGGCATTGCTGTTCAATTGCATCCTGCCTACCCCTCTACAGGCTTCCAGATATCGGAAGTCAAGAGGAACCAGGTCAGAGACTGTGCTGTACCCTCAGCTGCCTGAGAAAAGAGTCTGGGGGAGCTCCAAAGCCCCTAACAGCTTTGAAATTACTGACAGCAACCCCTCCATGTGCTTTGGGTACTATAATGCAGCCCTGGAAATCTGGAGAGACCACTTTGTGAGTAAACACTCAAAAGCCTCTTAGCAAATCTCTAGCAAGATTCTAGTAAATTCTTAGGTGAATCTGAGTACCTTCTGTCTTACCAGCAGAAAGGAGACTCTCGAGCCCCCCGGGGGGAAGAGGTGTAAAGTAACTAAGAATCTCTTTCCAGTTTCAGGTTTGATATTTGTTATGTTGTTGCTGATTAAGTTTCTTAAGTCTTCCAGATTCCCTGTTTATCTCCCTGTGTGTAATGTTTTCATGACCATGCAAAGAACAGATTATTATTAAAAATACTGTTTGGGAGCCAGTTTCTGAATAAACTATATTAATTTTCAAAAATCATATCTTGCATTCATATCCAACCATTACACCATGACATAAAATATTAAGGAATTCTGGTAACTGCTCCAATACAAAAATGTTCTGAAGCAAGATTTGGTGTTCAAATAGATGTTATGGGACTAATTCCTTTAAGTCCCACAACCTGTGTTACACAGGCAGGCAGTTTGCATGAACACTGTGCCCCTTCTGTCCCGTCTAGATAGGGATCTGGGTACTGATACCTTTTCAAACGTGTGCTTTTTCAAAATAAGCAAGTGAAAACTTCCTAGTCAGAGGGAATTACCTTATACATCCTTTGCTTTACATAAGGAAACTCTGTGCATCCAAGTTTTTAGCTAGTAGGTGCTTTTCTCCCATACTCACAAATGCAGAGCTTTAAATACTCAACCATTTCTAGAATTGTTCTTCTATCTCCTCAACAATTCCCTTGGATTATAATCACCTTAAAAACTTAAAACAATGGATTGAAGCTAAACAGAACCTCAGATGTACCAAAATTTGGCCCTTCTCCCTAATCATCCTGTTTCCTTTAGTCCAGATCCCAGATGGGCTCTTATGTTACTCCCACACTTGTATTCCTCACTTCTACAAGTGAGTCAGGCCAGCCCACCCCAGCACAGATGCACTGTCACCCAAACTCAGCTGTGCAGAGTGCTGCCACCAGCTTCTCTGACTCACAGCTCTGTTTGGGCTCCATATCTAAAGGCCAAAGGCAGCAAGGGTGGAGTGCTGCAGTCAATGAGAGCTCTTCTACCATGTCTGCTGCTCAAACCATGGCATATCCTTGGGCAGCACAGCTGACACAGAAAAAAAATTAAAGTGTCCAGAAGGCCTCCTAAAACATTTGTTCAATTAATTTTAATTTGTTAGCTAATTCCAGTTCTCAGAAAAAGCAGAGAAGTAGGATCAGAGGTTTTCAGTGTTAAAATTTTAAAACCAATGTGAAAGTTTTCTTTCTTCCAACATGTGAAGCACTCCCCAAACAAAGTGGTTCATGAGTATAGCAGCAGTGCATCAATCCTGCTGTGAAGTACATCACGGAATATCAGAGTAGTACTTCTGAAGTGGTGATGACTGAAGGGCAAAACAAAGTTTGTAGGCCAAGGCAGGTGACAAGCTAACAAGCTTTCATGCACTCAGTATGTGTTCAGTGTTGACAGTACCCCCACGACTCTCCACACATGAAGTAGGGAGTGCTAAGCTCCTGTTTTGCTGTGGGGAACTGGGTAACCAGCCCAACCGTTCTTGTCTTCACGTCAGAAAGGATACTCACAGTAAAGAGCAATGGGGCACTCTCTAACACATACTGCTCAGGATTTGTATCATTATAATGAAAGAAAATAACAACGATTGTCAGCAGGCTTGTGCTTTGTGCACAATCACCTCCTTCTCCTCTAAACCCAGCAGGCTGCATTAAACAACAGAGGTGCATGCTTATGAAAAATACATATGGTTATGAGGAATACAGACTCACATCACTCCATCACTCGTTTAAGTGCTGACCTCTGGCTTGTGGCAGCACGACGCTGGAGTGTTACTCTGTTCAGTGCTGGAATTTGAGGAAAGCCAAAGCACGGCAACCTTAGACTGCCAAAGCCACGAGTGGCTGTGAATATTACCATTATTCCCCGGGCTCTCAGGCCAGACGTGCTCAGTGCTGCGCTGGCCATAGGAAGGCGAGCCTTGCAGTGCTCTGGCAGTCAGCTTATTTACTGACTCCCGCTTGCCGACTCGCTTCTGCTATGCGACGTGAGCGCAGGTGCGGGGATGGGCAGAGCCAAAGGCAGCTAGCCGGGGGCTGTCAGCTGCACGGCAGCATCCCTGTGGAGCTCAGCTTGCCCATCCAAGCGGGATGGAGGGAACCGAGGCGTCCCGCAGGGCCCGGCGGCCGGGGCGTGTGTGCGGCGCGCACCGAGCGCGACCCCTCGCAGCGGCTGGGGCTCGCCTTGTGTCCCTGCCTCCCCCCGCCCCAGCTCCGCACTGAGCATGTGCGCAGCACCCCTGCCCCCAACAGTCGCTCGCTGGCCCCCGTTCCGGGCAGAGGAGAGCTCAGCATCGCGGCGGCTTAGCGGTATTCGGGCCGTAGCCCCGACGGCATGGAGTGAACTGCGGAGCCCCAAACTGCCCGGGCCGGCCATGGAGCTGCGGAGATCTATTGCGGCCAGCGCGGAGGCCGAGAGACCCATGAGGCGCTACGGGGCAGTGGAGGAGACGGAGTGGAAGGCGGAGGCGCTGGGGAGAAGTGAGTGGGGATGTGGGTGCGGGTCGGGGTCCGACTGGCCAGGGCAGTCCTGGGCG
Organism: Psilopogon haemacephalus; assembly: GCA_013396835.1. NCBI lineage: Eukaryota > Metazoa > Chordata > Aves > Piciformes > Megalaimidae > Psilopogon > Psilopogon haemacephalus. The sequence goes on from VWZI01001191.1 coordinate 1,375,621, forward strand.
GGGGCGCCGTCCTCCCGGCCCCGTGTCCAAGTGCTCCCGCTAGTAGGACGAAGCCACCTTGGGCTTTCGAGGAGGAAGGTTTGTGTGACCATTTTGCCCTCTGAGGCCGTTGCTTCCCGAGGGGGCTGTGTCGGAGACATACGGCTTTTCCGTGTCGGGGGACAGGGCAGCAGAGGGCTGGATACCGGTGCGGCTCCGGGCACGCCAGGGTTACCTTACGGGCTGCGAAGCGATGTGCAGGTGGTCGAGGAGGGCTGACTGGGACGATAGCTTTCCCTCGCTGCTTATTAGGTGGAATTTAATATAAAGCGTTTCATAAACATTGGGAGCCTTACTGTGCTTCATGTTCGGAAGGCACAGATTTGAGGCGCGTTATTCCCTCTGTTGTCTCTGGGAGAGAGTGCAGGAATGCCGCACTTGGTTCACTTCTTCAGGGGCTGCACTCTGTTTATGAGCCCAACAGATGCTCTGGGGTGGAAGAGCTTTCCTGAAACCGTGAACTTTCCACAATGCTGATGCAACGAGCAGTTGCGATAATGTAGTTGCCAGTTCAAGTTATCCACAGGCCCTTGTCACCTCTAAGGTATTGCTTATCTTTATCTTCTCTACAACCTTAGGAGCCCCTTCTAATTTTCATGGTAACCACTGAGGCAAGAAATCTTGAAAAGGCTGTCACAAAACCTTGCTAAGTTTCATCAAGTGTTTCATTAGGCCACAGGGAAAAGTGCTTTGTATGTATCTGTTGTGACACCTTCTTGGCAGGTACTGGAGTTGCTGATACTCTTGATTCACCATCCATCTTCTGATGTGCATTGTGGAATCTCACCTGCATGCTTTGCAGATTTTAGCAAGTACTTTTCTACGGTTAGACTTTTCAGATACTGCAGTGTTCTGGACTCATGCTTTACCTCTGGCTTCAGTTTTCCATACCCGCGTTGTTGTCTACTAGATGCTGATGACAGGGATGTAATTCTCCCACTGTTTCAGTTGCAGTGTTTTGTTGCAGTGTCTGGCATAGGTTCAGGACTGAGTAACTCCATACTTCCTGAAATGGAGTTGAAGGCTGAAATCTGGTTGCTTGAGTTGGTTGACTCAAACACATGCAGCAGTTCTGCAGGTTCTCTGACATGATACAGACATGCTTTTCTCCTTCTCATAAGCATGTCTGGTTTTGTGCAGAGCTGAGGAGCTCTATGTGGTGTTGCACTTGTAATAATAGTAATAACCAGTGGCTTGAGGGGATAGAAGGGTTATGTCTCACCAGCTTTGGACAAAAGATCATGTTTGGCAGAGAGCAACACGGAGGCTGAGTGGGAGACCTGGTCTGCTCAAAAATATGTGCTCAGCGTTGAGCTTCTGCTCAAATCACAGCTTGATTAGGTACCAGAATGGGCTGTTGGCAGGTGTCTGCCCCCTCGTTGATCTGTTTTGTGTGCTCATAGGCTTCAGCATTCTTAAAATACTGTGGAAATTGCTATTGATGGCAGCTGGTTTAGATGAGCCCTGCATATCTTCCCTGTTTTAATGCTGACTTCTGGTCACACTTTTGCATTGATTAAAAATAAATAGATCTTAACTATTTACTTTAATGCTTCCTTACAGCATAGGTCCTAAATTGCATGGCATGACGACAGTAGTCTTGGAGAAGCTGGAAAAGCATAATCTATTTTTTTTTCACTAATGTCAACAATTGCCCTTCAGTAGTTGCATATTGTTTTAAAGATTAAATTCTGTTAACTAAAGCAGAAGCTAATTGCCGCATATGCCATTGCCCTTTTTACTCTGATGATTTGTTGTGTCTTGGTGATCTAAGATCTTTCTGGAGGCAGAACAACACTGTGCACAGTGGAGTGCTGTTTCCTGGCCAGCGCCTTTTGATGTGAATGCAGCCTTACCACAACAGATGTACATCCTGACTGTGTCCGTTACGGTGGGAGTATGGTGGAGTTCAGGTGGCTTCTGTTTAACCTGCTAAATGGAGAGGAAGCTCCCCGCTTAGATCAGAGCAACTCTATGCATGTAAAACACAATCAGGCTCACACACTGTCAGACTTGTATTATAATAATTATAATAATAATAATGTGGTTATGGCCTTCTTAGTAAATAGGTCTGTAATACAGCCCTGGTAAGCCTACTCTGAGGCAGAGTGCTCAGGCATTTTTGGTCAGTTCTCATTCCCAAGTGCACTGCTTCATTTAGAATCATCTCTCTTGCCATCAGCAGGGACTCAGTGCCCTGATTAAGTAGGAGCAGGCAATACCAGGGAAACAGCCACAAAGAAACAAAGCAGTTTTTAACCACTCTTTTGAATGTTGCACTTCTCAGGTGAATTTCTGCTGATTTTATTTTTTCCTTCCTCTTTCAGTTTGTATGAAGTCTGTAACTAAATGTGAAAATCAGGGTGAATGTCCCAGCTTCATTTGGTATAAAGAAGCAGAAATGCCAGAAGACTTGCAAAGGTTATGTTTTGGTGCAGTGTAGTGTGCCATGAAATTTGCTGGTTTTCAGTTGTTTGGCAGTGGAGGTAAACTGCCATGCTCCTGTATTGCAGAGGTCCACCTTGTCAGCTGGTTTTGAATATGAAGGGGGGATTAGGAGAAAAGGGCCCTGTTACAGGCTAGCACTGAAGAGGAAACTGGAGACTTCCAACATAAGACTCACAGCAACGTGAAACCTTCATAGCCAGCTCTTCTTGCTCCCCTTAGGCTGCCTGGGGAGGTGGGTGAGTCACCAACCCTGGACGTGTTTAAGGATTGTTTGGATGTGGTGCTTAGGGATATGGTTTAAGATGAATCTTGTAGAGTAGGGTTATAAGTTGGATTTGGTGATCCTGAGGGTCTTTTCCAACCTGGATGTTTCTGTGACTGTTGTAACCCAGATGATGGCCAGACAGAGTACTGCAAGGTGGCAGTGCACTTCAGAACAGGGTGATATGTGCTGAGATTGCTTTGATTTCTTTCATCATTTGCTCAAGACCAGTTTGCTTTAGACGTGCTATTTTGCACAGCTTGCAGAAGCTCGAAAAGGTTGTGACACACATAATGCCCTATAGTGCCCCTATTCTGCTCAATTAGTTTTGCCTTTCCTTTTCTGTCTAGCTATTGGCTATGTGTCTGCAATGTTTCTCAAAAGAACATGCAGCCAATTTAGTCCCTAATGTGTCCCATGGTTCTGAACATAGTTGCCTCTTGACAATACTTTGCATTCTGCAAAGTCCAACCAGCCCTACAAAGCACAGACAGATGAGAAGTACCAAAATCCACCCCAAAGGGGCTGAGTGTGGCAAGAGTTTGGCTGATTCTGGATAGGGGCTACCTTGAGAAAGAACATGTTAGTTAGTAGTGATCATAGTCTTACTGCTGCACGTTTACTTGTGCGTGTTAGCACAGACATTTCTCTCAGCTGGATTTAACTCCATTGACCACAATGCTTTGGGCCCTTTCTTCCAACAGTGCTTTATCCAGCAGAGCTGTGCTTGTCCAAGCCATGAGCTGCCAGTTTGTCCATGAGAATTCCACGGGGAACAGTGTCAAAGGCTTTTCCAAAGACTAGGTAGACAATATCCACAACCTTTCCCTCATCCAAAAGTCAAGGATGAGGTTGCTCAGTCTCAGACTGACAGGTAATGTGGGCTGGAGGATTGCTTTGACACCTCACCTGAAGCTGCTGGCCAGAAAAATTTGTGTGAAAAATTTGCTTGTCAGAGCATCTGCAAGAAGGAATGTGGTACTGATACCCAGTCCAGAGTTTATTTACAACTGGAAATAACAGTTCTTGCACAATCCAATTACAGTACTTCATTAAGTCTGTCATAATTCTCTGCACACCTAATTATATGGACAGCTTTTCCTTAAATCCCACCCAAAATCACTTAATCCTCCTTTATAGATACAGAACTGGCTGGATGAGATACCACAGGCTATTTTGCAAATGGGCTGTGCTGGTTCCTGCAGAGTTTGTGACTCAGATCAGGTACTGGGGATGCTGGAAACTGAGGTCTGACATGATCACACCAGTCATAATGATGCCTTTCCAGTGAGATGTAATTGCTCTGAAAAAAGTCTCTGCTTTGAGGTTCTTTTTTGGCTCTATGAGTATGTCTGGCACACCAGTAAAGGCACTCTGTGTTGATAGATTTTCATGTCTGATGTGTGATAGGAACTGTACCAAGGTAATATTGAGCTGGTTCTGAGCAGTCACTTGCAGATCAGCTTCTGTCTGAGAGCGTGAGCTGTAGTGGCCTTATCACAGCCACCAAAAGTACAAAAGAAGCTAAACCTCCCAAATTTAGAATCTGGGTATTTTAAAGCTGTTTCAACTCAGAGATGAAATTTCTGTGCCAACAGAGGATTTAGTTTCAGCTGTGTGGAGAATCACAGGTCACAGAATCAAGACCTTGTAAATATTCTCTCCCCAGTCTTCCTGTATAGACCCCCCTTCAGATACTGGAAAGCCACTCCAAGGTCTCCTTGAGACCTTCTCTTCTCCAGGCTGCAGAGCCCCAACTCTCTCAGCCTGTCCTCATAGCAGAGCTGCTCCAGCTGACACGCTCCTCTGAGCATCTTTGTGGCCCTTCCCTGCACTTGCTCCAACAATTCCATGTCCTTCTTGTGTTGAGGGCTGCAGAACTGCACACAGTGCTCCAGGTGGGGTCTGAGGAGAGCAGAGTAAAGGGGCAGAATCCTCTTCCTTGCCCTGCTGGCCACACTGCTCTTGCTGCAGCGCAGGACACTGTGAGTAATGTCTCAGGATTTTTAAATTCAGTGGTCCTTGAGTTCAAAAAGGATTTTATAAAGAGATGAATTTCAATCTCCCTTTGCTGTTTTCATGATTCTGTTTCCCTCATTTTTATGCATTTGCCCTCTAACAGGCTGAAGAGATGTGTGCAACCCTGTTATCACTGACTGTCATGGGAACTGACTATGGCATGCAAATTCTGTAACAGCCCTGGAATTCACTTCAAAGTCTTGAGGTTGAATCCTGTAATTGGCGTGCCAAAACCCCTAAGCCTCTAAGTGCCATTAGGGTGCTCTGTGTTAGTGGACATACTCCTGCATCCCCTGGATTTATGCACGTTGGATGCACTCCCTGCAAATTTCAGCCACATTAAAAAAGTCTATATTTCTGACTTAATGTCATGGCACAATCAGATCAGGCCTGCAGCTTTTATTCAGCATATGGGAAAATATTCAGAGGTAGTTATCTTTATCTTACCTTTTCTAAGAAAGGTTAAATTCAATGGCAGGTTCTGACTCCTTAGGCACTTGCTGCTGTGAGTGCTGACATTCTGTTTCCTGACCTGTAAATACAGCTTGTGTTAGCTTTTAAATTGCTGCCAGAGGAGGTACTGCTGAGGAAAAGTCCTCCCTCTCCCCCAAAAAATGAGTTGGTTAAGGAACTATGCAGGGTAAGGCAAGTCATAGGTCAAAGGCATGACATAAACTAGTAGAACTCTGAGTAGTAGAAACAGCCTACATGTAAATCATAATGATAGTGTTGTAAACCAGAACCAATCCTATACAAATTTACAGCTAGAAATTATTTTAGTTACAGGTAATTACTAAGCCAATTGTCCTGCTGTACCAAGTCAGAGTCTTGCATAAGCAAATACCCTTAGTTCTGTCTGGAAGAAATAGGAAAGCAGAGATTGTGCTCTGTCCTGAAGAGATAGGATTTCTCCCATCAGATCATACTAAACACCACACCTGGAGAAGGAGTCTGGAATTTGTGTGGGTAGTGTCTGACTGTAGAGGACACTGCACCTGAAACAGCACAATCTTATCTTAAAGAGCAAAGCCCCAGATAATGGTCAAATGAATCTTTTCTACCTCCTGAGTCCAGCCTCCTGCAACTGCAGACAATCAGTGAAGCCAGGCTATTTAAAGATCCACATGTTCTTAGTCTAAACCAGCTTTGGTTCCTTTCCTCCAACATTCTATTTGAAAGACTGCTTCAGAATGTTTCTGCTCTGGACAGTAACTAGTTTCTGGTACAAGCCTTTTGTTTCCCTCTCTTTAAAATACACCATTCTTTCCCCTGGGTGCCATCCTTTCCTCTTAGCTAACCAAGATCTCCATCTTCACAAGCACATCACTTTTGAGAGCACCAAAAGTGAAGAGAAAGCCGAAATGTGAAAGGTGAAGAATAACATAGGACAAAGGGAATTTATCACTCAAATACAAGATAGCAGTGTGGATTTTAACCTGTTCAGTCTGAGTATCAGATGAATTCCTGTGCCTCTCATTAGATTTCTGTCAGAATGCTACACTGGTGCAGAGTGGCAGGGGCTGTGTTGTCAGAGGAGGATGAACAGCTGTTGAGAGATGAGCTGCTTTCTCAGGGTACCTTTACAGCCAAAATGAACTCTATGCACAGAGCAGTTTCTGAACACTAGAGAGATCTTTTTCCCCAGGGAAGTGTAAGATTAAACGGTTGGGTAATTACCCACTTAGGAAACTGGAACTGTCAGAAACCGACAAAAGACAAAGCCAAGAATAATTACTGCTTGTAAATTTCTCAGGATAACAAACAAGACAATTTAATTGATGCTTTTTTTGAGAGGCAAGATCTTTATAGATCTTATCATTAGGGACTTGTGCTGATACATGTCTTTAAATAGGGAACACAGGCAGAAAATGGTCCCTAAATCAGAAAGTTTGAACCATCATTTAACCATAAACCTAGTTAGGAAAGTACTGAACACCATCCTTAATTAACTGTCTGTTCCTGCTTGGGAATATGCATTTGAACTGGGAAACTCAAAGCAGGATCTTGCTCAGGTTCAGTTTTAAAACAGCCTTTCTGCAGTGCAATACTGCATGATTTACCAAAGCACAGCATAAAAGATACAAAGCAGCTGAGATTCTCATTTGGGTACTGGGCATGGACAGACACTTTCAGGTATCAGATATGAAAGGAATCATTGTGTGCAGTACTTGGAGTATGATACCATAGAAACCAAAAGGATTTCAAGACTTAGAGGAAGGAGTTAATATTCAACACTGTGAATCTGGTGTTTACATTTCGAGAGAAATCTCAGTGAAACCACAATGTACAAAAGCTTGAAATGGAAAAGAATAGACTGCTTCTAACCAGCTTTTTGCAAAGGTAAATAATGAAAAAGAAAAGGTCAAAGTCTGAAGAGAAGAACAAGAATGTACTGGGTAAGCAACCAAAAGAACCTTTTTATAACATGAGGCTCTCAGCTGTGGAGCAGACAGAGCAGTGGTTGTGGCAGTGCAGTGGGCAGTTGCACACAGTGCTTCTTAGGTTCCCTGCTTAACTAATTTTAAAATGAGGTCATGGTAGAAAGAGACTCTTCTGAAGTGGAAATTCAGGTTCTGATACGGCAGGACTGTAAATCTAATTGTGACCATGTAGAAGAATATTTTTTTTAAGTATTCATGACCTAGACCCTGATACTATAATCATGCTGGTGGGCTCAGACCACAGCTGACTATTTGAAGAGAAGCATCTCCAGCCACATCTGCTGATTTAATACACCTTGGAAGGAGATGATACAGCAATGAGAACCATCTCTGGTGCTTTTCAGCAATAAGGTTTTTCATGACCACGTTGTGGTTCAAAGACTCCTTCAAATTCTGTTGAATTCTACACAACTATGAATGTCAATTCTGTCTTACTATTTTGCTGCATGCCTGGAAGGGCTAGTTACATATGATATATGAAAAAACAAAAAAAAAAAGCTGAAGTGAAACACTCGTCTTGACTTCAGTGAGCCTTGGAAAGGACCTGTGAAGCTACTCATCTTCAAGACAAAGTCCTGTCCTCTCAGCCTGTTGCTGTTTCCTCTGCAGAGTCTGTATGGTGTAGGCCTCACTGCTGAGATGGCTGCATAAAAGTAAGCTCCAGGTTTGGTTTTGTGTATCATTTTGAAGTTATTCACGTGTGCTTAATGAGTGCTGATCAGAGCAGGCAGAACACACATGCAGGCTGGAACAGACTCAAGCCATGCACGTACTCATGAGGTGTTACTGGCAAAGAGGAAGCGAGTCCTTCCCTGCACCACAGAATGTTCAGCATTGATGGGCAGCGTTGAACGCTGGCCAGGACTGAGAGGTGGTCAAAGGCTGAGTGCAAAGAGGTAGACAGATGAGCACAGAATCATAGAATTGTTTTGGGTGGAAAAGACCTCTGAGATCATAGAGTCCAACTGTGACCCAACACCACCATGGCCAATACACTGTGTCCCCAAGTGCCATATCACTATGAACACCTCCAAAGATGGGAGGGCACACTGAGCCACATGATTGGTCGCTGGGCAACCAATCCATAGATTCATAAAATGATTTGGGCTGGAAGGGACTCCAAAGATCACCTAGTGTCAACCCTTCAGCCAGGGGCAGTGACACCTTCCACTAGCTCAGGTTGCTCACGCCTCATCCAACGGGACCTGGACCACCTTCAAGGAGGAGGCATCCACAGCCTCCCTGGGCAACCTGTTCCAGTGTCTCACCATCCATACTGTAAAGACTTTGTGTTCTCCAGTCTAAATCTGCCCACCTTCAGCTTCAATCCATGCCCTCTCATCCTATCAGTACAAGCCCTTGTAAAAAGTCCCTTCCTGGCTTTCTCCTAGACCCTTTTCAGGTACTGGAAGGCTGTGTAAAAGCAGTTATCATCCAAAGGCACACCACAAAGCATTTTATTCTCTTCATTTGCAAAATAAAAGCTTTTTCAATGCTGCTGCTTCAGTAGTGCTTCTCTCAGTGACTCTAAGCATTACTAAGAATGCAAGATTTCCTTTCCTCTCAGAAATGGCAAGTTTAAGTGTGTGATAGTTCCTCATCATATCTCAGAGAGATGCTGTGCTTCTCTAGGGGTTGCTCAGCCTGGAATCTACTGAGGGAAAGGAGCTTCAGCTGAGGCTGCAGCGTGTCCATGGCCTGAGGCCAGGCAGTCGAAGCAGCAGTAGTGCTGAGATGTCCTCAGCACCATGACATTCTGGTCACTTCCACACTGCTGCTATCCCATGCCGTCGTCCTTCTCCCAGTCTATCCAGTTTTAATGGCACAGCGTTGGGGAAGGCAGGAACAAAACCTGCTGCAGCTGTTTGTATTGTGGTCGGCTGTTGGCTGTATTCATATGGTAACTGCAGCATAAACCGCGGAATAAATACCGCTGCACCCACATGGCAAATGCAACCCTTGTTAGGATTCACAATGACAGCCTGCTGCAGCAGGCTAGATTACCAATAAGCAATTAGGTGTAGGGTTTTAACCACGGTTTAGTTATTGGCCGCTGCTGCCTGCCCTAGATGGGTTAAAGCAAAAAGAAAAAAAAAAGCCTTGGAGCTTCCAAGCACATTTGAGACAACAGCAGAAGGTACAGTAAAAGGCCTGGCTGCAAGACTAGACCTTCATGCCTCCAGGTGACAAGCTAGTGACAAGTGCAGGAACCAGCTGGTTCCTTTCACATGAACGTTTTTCAATCTATAATATTATGTAACTGTAACAGTTTCTTTTTTGTCCAATATTATGCAGCTATTTCAATTTCAACAAAGTGCGTTGGTTTTAAGTTGTGCCACCTGGTTCTTTCTTCATCCATCTCTAACCTGTGCCTCCTGCATCCTTCTGCCTCAGCTCATCAGCTGGCAGTGGTCTTGAATGTCTTGATTTTGCTATCTGAAAGAGCATTAAGAGAGTGCTGTGCTCTATTAGCATTTATTATGGAAAAAAAATATTAATTTGAGAGTTTAACCAAGTTGTTGAGAAAGCCCCAAAAGTGCTGACCCAGATTTGGAACAAAACTTATCCACTGACAATATTTTAACACAGATTAGTTCATTATTTGGCAATTTAAGGAAGTGGAAATAGGCCTCAAATGGCTTGGTTTAAATCCAGTCCAGGGCAAAGGTGACTTAAACTAATTTTCAGCCAGAGCACTGCAATGGAGTGTGCTGAGCAGACAGGTTTGTTGCTGAGTGGTGCCCACATTAGAGAAGCCACGTGGCTGATTTGAGTTGCAGTCCTTTACAGAGGTCTCCACAGTCATGGATTGAACAGACACAGGGTCTCACTGAAGATAGTTCATCCATGTGTGAGATGAGAAAAGAAGAAAAAAGTGCTGGAGATTTGTTGCTAAATGATTGAGATGAGTCTTCAAGGCTGAAGGAGTGACAGTTTCCAATAGCCACACATTCACAGGTCAGCAATGCCTTGAAGACACACCGTGAGGAGCAGGGCTGAGACTGGCTCTGCCATAGGCACACTGTGTATCTGTAAGGGGCTTGGAAGGGCTCTTGCTGCCTCTAGACTGCAGATTGTCTGCAAACTGCTTTAGGTGCTGGTGGAGTAGGTTTGGCACCCTGTGCTTTACTGACATTGATTGGAGGAGGCAGATCAGATTGAAAGCTTGTGGGTAAGAATTATGGAATGTGGAAAAGGAGATGAAATTGTTGTAGGTGTCTACTACAGGCCACCAAACTAAAAGGAAGATGTTGATGAGGCCTTTTGCAGTCTATTGGAGGTAGCCTCTAGAACTAACTCCTTGCTACTCATTGGGTGACTTCAGTCACCCTGCTATTTGCTGGGAAGCTCACACAGCCAGGCACAGTCTGTCCAAAAGGCTCTTGCAGTGTATCAACGGTAACTTCTTGATGCAGGTAGTGGAGAAACCAAGGAGAGGTGCAGTGCTGGACCTTGTATTAACTAATAAAGAGGGACTGGTTGAGAACATTAAGGTCATCAACAGCCTTGGGGACAGTGATCATGACATAGTGGAGTTTAGTATTCTACAGGGTAGAAGCAGACCAACAAGTAGAATTACAGCCCTGGATTTCTGCAGAGCTAACTTTGTGCTCTTCAGAGACATGCTTGCAGAAATCCCATGGGCTACAGCTCTAGAGGGTAAAGAAGCCCAAGAAAGCTGCTTAACTTTAAAGACCACTTCCTCCAAGCCCAAGCTAGGTGTGTTCCCTTGAGTAAAAAATCAGGTAGATGTGCTAGGAGACCTGCATGGCTGAGCAAGGTGGGGACAGGCTCTGCTCACTTGCTCCCTGTGATAGGACAAGAAGCAATGGATGAAAACCGCAACACGAGGAGGAACTTCTTGACTGGAAGGGTCACAGAGTACTGGAACAGGCTCCCCAGAGAGGCTGTGGAGTCTCCTTCTCTGGATACTTTGAAGGCCTGTCTGGATGTGTTCCTGTGTGACCTGAGCTAGATTGTATTGTCCTGCTCTGTCAGGGGGGTTGGACTCAATGATCTCTTTGGGTCCAACCACTGACATCCTGGGATCCTGTGACACCCAAATGTCTTTCACAAGATGATGCTCTCCCCAAGTTAGAATTACACCAGCTAGTGGCTGTAGAGCACAGTGAACAATATGCTTGTGTGCAGGGACAGCAGCAGGATTTTTGCTGATGATTACTTTTTCCCTACAGCATTCCTTAACCAATTTGAAATTATTGGCACCAGGGGTAATGCATTCTCCTGTTGCTCACCATATTACTTTAGGCTTATATTAAAGTTTTCTTTGTACTTCCTGATTTGATTGGCTTTTCATTGTGCTTGCTTTTCATCATGGCTGGCTAATGTTCCATTTGTGGCTGGCATATTGAGGATGAAGTTCAATCTCTGAGTTTATCTAGACCAGTCTGCATTTAAGTTGAAGCAAAAACATGCACCAGTAGCTACAAGTTTACCTCTTCAGTCCCTCTTGTTACATGTAATAATTTGAGAATTTTATTTCTTTATAGTATTATTTTCATGCTAGTATATTTTTGCATATACAGTAGCATTTTACATGTTTCTCTGTCACTGAAAATCATCCTGGATATCGCAGAGCAGACAAAATAGTTCCATCCTGTCACTGTCTGTGACTAATCTCAGTGTTGTCTTCACTTCTGCTTTATGAATGTTGGCTCAATACCAGAAAGAGCTTAATAACAATGTATGCTAAAAAACATTTGACTAATGCATGCTTGCTTTAAATAAAATGAACCATTTCTTCTTTTTTTTTTTTTTTAATAAGATATTTCTATGTGAATCTGTTCTGTGTGAAAGCACTAAGGCTATCATTCAGTACTGGGACAGAGCTAGAGCTGCATTCAAAGGCTCAACAATGTTAATGTATTCTTTCCCAAGTGGTTTAAATCCCAAGAGTTCAAACCATTTTATGGAAAAGAATTCCTTATTCTTCAGCATAGCTGCTGCCAGGTTGGTCAAACACTTACTCATAATATTAGAAGAGAAATTCAGGTTGGTGATTGGCAAGGGTCACAATAGATGGAGGTGTGAGGCTATTCCTGTTAGGAAGGGGTGGTTTAGAAAAGTTGAAGATTCAGTGCAGAATGGTACAGTTTCTTAATAGTGCCCAGGGGAACATCAGGAAACATGACCTGACTTCAAGAGGTCATTTGCAGCTAGAGTTGCACAATGGAAATAAGTTATAATTTTTTTTTTTCCTTTGGAAGGTCATGTCTGTCCCTCCCAAACTGGCTCTTAACCCTTTCCAGCACCATAGCCTCTCTAAATTCTCAAATTTCTTCCCATTTCAACTGCCCAGTCTGTTTATTTGGTTTTGGTTCTTTTCCTCTCAAAATTCCTGCAATTAAGCTCTTGAAAATCCTTCCATTTTGAGATCTCCAGGGGAATGAATCACCTTACAGTATGCTCACAGCACAGGTACTGCTGCGAAGGTAAACTAAGCCACTCCCCTCTCTGCATTGTCCTAGTGACATCTCTGCAGACGAGCTGCAAACAGTACCGTAGGGTTTCTATGTCTGTTTCTCTCAACTTTCAAACTCGTGGTGCCTTGCTTACATTTTTGATTCTTTTCAAAACATTGTGTAATTTTGGAGAGCTTTCAGAAATATTTTTGGTGGTTCAAGCACACACTGAGTGGGATGTGGAGGAGAGTCTGTGGCTGTTCTGCAAGAGGCCAGACTGGATTACTGCTTGTCACATTAATTCCTATGTTAGGCTTAAGCACATACTTAGGGCTTGAGGCTTGCTCATGATTCCCCTCCTGAATTACTGACATCAGTGTGAGAGCTGCTCTGATCCAAGTGTAACTCTGGGGCATTTAAGGCTAGAGCTGCAAATCATCTAGAGTTGGAACTAAGATAGTTACTTGATTTCTTTTCTGTCTTCTGAGCTCCTGGGAACTCATTTTAAAACATGTATGTACGTGCAATATATTTCTGGCTTATCTTTCTAATTACCAGTAGTGTTGGCTTTAATCCATGGTAGCATCAGAATAACTTCCTGGCTTTGGAAAATAAATTTGCACCAAAGCCAATTCTGCTGCAAGAATTGAAGATAACTCCACACCCCCAAAAACAACAAGAGGCAAAAACTATACTTAGAGAATTGTTGTTACAGTTTCGTTTGACTGCTCCTTTATAAGGACTCAGTGAACAGTGAATTCTGATTGTGCCCAGCTGCTGGTGGTAGCACAACCTCTTACCTACTCTGCTGCTAAGTTCAAGACTTCACTGTGGTTCCTCATTCCACATATCCAGGTAAGGGTGTGGGGTGAAGGGAAGAGTGGGGCTGGATACAGCCCCTAAGGCATTTTCAGTGGTGTTCAACCTTCTTCTGGTTGAACCTTCCAAAGGTTTAGGTTGTATGTCAACAGCTACCTTAGTGGCTGGGATTGGAAAGGGCTGACATGCTTCACCCTGTGATGCAGCCATTGATGGCAGAGGTGGAACAACACCTGTTAGGACATCTAGGCTACACCTCGACTAAGCACACTCTGGCTAACTGGAAAGTCCATCTTCTATGGCAGCACTTGTGTGCTCAGACACACAGCGAGATAGCCTGAGCCTACCAACCAGTTCTGTAGTCTGGGTTTTAAAAACAGGTACTGAGAAATGTTTGTTCTCTCGCGGAAGACATTTCAAAATTTGTGTAGCATTTTTTTCGTTAAGAGTCTGCTATCCTCAAAGAAATAGCGATCTTTTTTATGTTTATTTGGACATTTTCTTCATATTGAAGATTATGAAGTGGAGCCCAAACCTGCAGACAGGTTAATTAGTCAGTAGCAGGACAACTTAGCAAAAATATTAAAATTCTATAGACAGAAAATGCCTTCTGTTTATATGCTATAGGATTTCCCCCATTTTGGGAGAACATGTGTTGGTGAACTGAGCTTATGCAGGGCCTGTGTTTGTTGAGATTTTTTTAGTTTCATTCCTATTCCAAGTTTCTGTCAGAAGCTCTTCTCAGCTGTTTGTGCTTAGTCTGTCATGAGACGCTTCAGAATTAATTGAACAGCTTTTTTTCTGATGCTTTTTGTCTCCTGCTTTCTGCATAGTCATGCTGAGTGCATTCTGCTATCTCCATTTCCTTTTTCAAAGCACTGCAGCTGAAACAAGTCTGCTTTCAGGAGCACATCTCCATTCGGGTACCAAAACATGTAGGCACTCTTAGTTTTTCACCTCTAAATTCTTGTTCAGAATGAAGGCCAAGTATGGTGAACCATTGGAATAATTTTTTCCAGAGGCCAAGTTGCTCCTTCTTAATCCATCTTCTATAAATTGGTTCCTTCCACCCTCACTGAGCACTGTTCATACCCCCGTTTCTCTCTCTCTTAGAAAAGGTATCATCAATTATAGAGAAGTATTCACAGAAGGGGCCAATCCTTACACAGTTGCCAAGTAATTCTACAAAGTGCTGTTTGTCTTCTCGAGTGATTTTCACACCCTAGTAGGAAGCACTGAGCCTCTGGAGGGTTAGACGCTACGTCATTTCTCATCATATCCTTGGCTCCTGTCTAGTGGCTCTAGGCCTTAGCCATTAGGCTGAGATGGATCAGCACAGACAGTGACAAGAATGAAAGAAGGGAAACCTTCATCAGTCTGCATTCGTTGTGTTTGCACCAAGGCTGAACTGTATGAAGTTGCAAATAATTGCTTTGAGTGAGCTTTGTAGCAGTCTATGGCTGTGCTATCAGTCTGCAGTGATGTTGCCTGCCGAGCAGTAGCTACAATTATGTACTGGTTTGGGATTCCTTAGGGGTGTGATAGATGCTGACTGCAAAATAAATGTCACTTTTAGGGATTCTTTCACTTCAAACTGGTTACATTGAAAGCAATAAGCAAAGCAGTAGAGCCGCCAGTCAATGCAGCATTCAGGATATTCTTTACTGCTTGCATTAATTACCCCATAGTCAGACAGTTCTGTGATTAAAATTTATGTTAAACACCCCCTGCCCCAACCGCTGAGATGGTTTGCCCAGCTTAATTAATTTTCTGCTTTCACACACAGATGAACTGGACATTATTTCAATGGCTGAAACGACAATGATGCCTGATGAAATTGAGCTGGAGATGGCGAAGATCCAGAGGCTTCGGGAAGTCTTAGTCAGAAGAGAATCCGAGCTCAGGTTTATGTAAGTATCAGTACTCTGGGAAAGCACTAGGCAAAATTAATCAAAATACCAAAGAATGCTATTTAGAAGACTTTTATCTGCTTGACATTTTAAAAGGAAGGAAGATAAAGAGCGTCTCAGTTAAATGAATGCTTGCAAAATGCCATTGGGAAATGATTTTTGTAGTTGCAAAGGAAATCACCTTTTTATTCAGCATGATTTGCAGATGACGTAAAAGGAATCTGTTACTTACAAAAGGAAACTTTAGAAAACTGTGTGATACAGAGAAAAGACTTCTACCTGAATTCAGCCTTTGGCACAAGAATATCTGCCCAAAGAAAATTCCAACAGGCAGGGGATTTGGAGCTTCCACAGTCTAACCTAACTCACGCTTTATTCCTCACTTCATTAGTGGTCTTAGCTCATATCCCAAGAGAGCATACTGTGTTCTGGAATAATAAAAGTCCAGGACTGACATTTGTTAAGTGGAAGCCATTAAGTTATTAATACAAAGCACATTTTGAAATATCAAATTAAATAGCACTACTCCAAGACAGGTTTCTAAAACTGCCAGAAGGGTCAGGTATAGGAGCCTCACTGAAGGCTGATGAATATTAATCCAGTTCTCCTGATGAGGTTACTAGGGTTTGTATTCCCAAATGACAGAATCTAGAAGTCCAGAGCTTAGTAATAAAGAATATATTGTTTTGAAGTCACATCTGTCTGTGACTACCTGAGGTCAGAAACTAATGCCTTTGCTGACTGGGCAAGAACCACAATGATCTAAAACCTGCTCAACTCAGACCCTTGGCATTAATGAAAGTACAAGTAGCTTGAAAAAACTCCCCTGCTGCCTTCTCCCTTTAGAGTACAAGGATAGGACTGGTGCTTTAGCCCTTATGCCTGAGGGTTATCTTCAGTGCCCTGAAGTTGAAAACCTCCCCTCAAACAGCATCGGGATCTGTCTTTGTGTGTTAGCCCAGAAGACTTCAGCCCAGAATCACTGCCAGACACCTTTGGAAATAAGAACTGGTAGTAGTGCTGCTGACCTGTAATAGTGCTGTAGTGGCACAAATGAACAGGAAAGGTTTGATCACATCTTGGTTACTGGCTTGTACATAATCCAGAAGCCCCATACGTGAACCCTGTGCTTCTCTTTTTGCTTTCTGTACTACAATAAACTGTTTCAGTAAGTGAGAGCTACGGCAGACATGACTGTTCTGTTAGTGTGCCACTTGTTCTGTTCTCCTATCCAGCTCGTTCATTTCCGCGTGCTCACACCCACCGCATTCTTTACTCTGTGTTGCCTACCCGGTGTTTGAGCAAGGAAGTTAACACAGGGCAATTACAGAGTGGTAGGTGTTGGAAGGGACCTCCAGAGATCGAGTCCAAGGCCCCTGCCAAAGCAGGATCACCTAGGACAGGCTGCACAGAAACACATCCAGGCACATATTGAAAGTCTCCAGTAAAGGAGCTTACTGAAAAGGGAATAAGACTGAACTAATGCATTTCCAGTCCCCAGGGCAGAAGTCTGCACAGGCATTTTAGAAGTTTACTTCTGGCAGGACTAGATTCCCCTATGAATGACTTTCACAACCAGCTGCATGAAACTGAACCACCTCAAACAGGTTTAAGGCAGACTTGACTCTGAACATGTGGCTGCTAACTAGCAGTGGTCACCTATGGTCAGACCACCAAGTTCAAGAGCAGCTGTAATGAGAACCAGATCTCTTCAGTTCCCGTACCGGCCTCATCTTTTCATCAATCACAACAAAAGGATAAAACACACATACAGCAATGGAGAAAATCTGTAGTGTGTTTTATTCCTTTTTCTCCCCCTCGTGCCTTTAGTAACAAAATAGAAGTTCTCTTGGGTTAAATTGGGCTTTTTTTAGTTCTTACAAAAGCATGAACATAACGAAATAATTCTATCTCACATCTATACACAGCTGACTTCTCCAGCTACATTGTTAGAAGTAACAGGTCATTCTTTTCACTCTCTCTGCATGGCTTTTTGTTCACATATAACTAGATCCTAAAGCCAGAAGGCCATACATTGTAGTTGTGCTTTAAAGAAATTACTTATAAAGGAAACAAGCCATAGGTCATCTGCCCTGAGCATATCAACAGGCCTAATGAGGACCATGGCTGCCTGCGGTTAGAGATACACAGCCTGTCAGTTTTCCTTATGCATACCAGCAACCACCACAATTCTGCACACAGCAGACACTGTCTTTGAAGACTATTCACACACAGTCTAGACCTGTTGCTGATGAAAATCAGAGCAAGCTCTTTCCCTGTCAGAGCAATGCAGGTTTAATCCAAGCAAGGAACTTGCTCCAAGACTGTCAGTTGAAATTACTGTTTTCCTTGAAGATGCAGAAGGAAGTCTGAGATGAGATAATAATAAAACTCTCTCTTAACCAATGTTTGGAACAGCTCTGCAACAACAGGTCTCATCCTTAACTGTCGTGTCAACATTTTGCCTGAACAAATGCAGTAGCCTTCAAATAGGAACCTTTGGCATGGAACTGCACTGGGTTACCATATCAGCCAGTAGGAAAAAACAACAACAAAACCCCAACAACTCTAACTGAAAAAACCCTTAGCAGAGTCTGGATGCTCAGTGAACATGCACTTGGTTTGCATTTTTCGCATTTCTGGGAAAATCAATGAAAACTTTTACTGCTATGTGACATCATCCATAGTGTAATATTTCTTTTATGTAATTCCTCATCTGTGGTCTCTGTAATGTGTCTCTCTCTTGAAGCAACATGTGCATGAGAGAGTCTTCAGCCAAACATACAGCTTCCTAGGCTTGAAAGGAAAGGCACTGAGGCCTTCTTTATATCACAGTAATACTAGGAGGTCCATATTCTTTCTCCCCAGTGAACAGTGCTTCACTAATGACTAATGAAGTCTGTAGGACAACAAAAGGGATAAAATTAAATATGTTGCTCCATCACTACATGTGTTGTACAGTGTTCAGAGCTGGTGACACTTAAGTGTCTAAATAAAATGTTTACTGAGCAGTTCATCATCACTGAAAGCTTCAGGAGAGTCACCCTGTAGGGGTGAAAGAAAGAGTGGGATGGTGAAGAAAAAAGATATTAAATTCAAAACGAGTCCTAAAGTATTTGAGGTTCAGGCAGTGGGATTAAACTAAATGAGTGAATAGTATTAGACTTAAAACCTAGACAAAACTACATGGTGGTTCTATCCTCACAGGCTCTCTGAGCAGGCACTGTGGCTTACCTTAGCCTGTTCATCTGACAGGCCCTGAGCTCAACACAGGTGGAGGTTTGGTTCCCAAAATTAAAGTGAAAGACATCTCAGTCATACCTGAACACATTTCACATACCTTTTTGTCATTAAATATTGAGGTAAAACGTGAAAGGCTTCTTATGTAGCTTCTGCATTCCCCACAACTCTTTGCAGCAGTCACAGTGTGAGCAGGGCAGTTTGCTGTGCTGGATGTTAAAAGGATTCCCCATCTTCACTGGGGGCTACTGACAGGACACTTCATCTCAGGAAGAACTACCTACAGTTTATGTTTATAAAGAATATAAAATCAGCCTTTCTCAATTATGTAGTGCCACAATTTATGTTGTGCAGTATATTTTAGCTCCAGCAACCATAATCATAGCAGAGCAGATGCACTGTGATTTGCTCTCTAATTATATTACTGAATCCTATTTTTGTCTCAAGACCTTGCCTCACTTAGTGCCCAGCATGGCCCTCCTCAGAGTATGTCAAGGTTATGTAGCAATAGTGTCTGTCTGTAGCATTTCTCCTATGCTAGAAGCCATTGCAAGCATCTCTCAGAATCACAAAATATATCTGGTTGGAAGAGACCTCCAAGCTCCTCCAGTCCAGCCCTCAACCCAGCACTGAATGGTCACTAGACCAAGTCCCTAGGCACCAGTTCCACACACTGCTTGAACACGATGACTCCTCCACTGCCTTGGGCACACCATTCAGATGTTTGAGATCCTCTTCAGCAAAGTATCTCTTAATATTCAAGCTGAACCTCCCCTGGCACAGCTTGTAACCATTTCCTCTAGTCCTATTGCTTGTTATCAAAGAGAAGAGGCTCCTGCCAGCCCAGGAAGTTAAAATATAGCTTAAAGTCATTGTAAGCATCATAAGCTGTCTCCAGCTTTTCTGGGTTTATTGTCAGGGAAGCTGAAAACTCACCACATGTTCATCTGAAGGAGACAATATGTACAGGAAAGCATCAGCGTGTAGCTAGCCAGCACTTCCATCCTCATTTGCTTCTCAGGCTTCTCTCAGCTCACTTCTTGAAGTGTTCTCTACAAAAAGTATTTGGGTCAAACTGTAAATTTTCCATCTGTCTTTGCTTTTAAAGCAAGCAAGCACACTGCTTCAGAACACACACACTCTCTTTCCCTTTCTAGTTCTCCTGCTCCACTTCCTTTTTTGCCTTCTGGGTAAGATAGCAACCCGAAAGCTGAGGGAGCTGCTCGGGCTCCTTGTTGCACATGTGATATGTTACTGCTAGGGATATTTGTGTGTGGCTTCAGGAGCAGTTTGGGATTCATACAACTGAGGGGCATGGAAATACACATGATCATAAAAATGGATAATGCTGCTTAGCTGGCAGAGGACACAGGCGGCAAAACCCCAGACATCTATATGATATAGGAATAGATCAAAACTGAAGCTCAAAATAATTTTAAGAGCCAAATACATGCATTTAAAAATGTATTAGCATATTCTGCCCCAGTGAGTATGAATAGCATGGTGAGATCACCCACAGTTACTGCCTGTGCCTGAGAACAGAAAAGGCATAGAGCTCCTATAAAATAGCACTCCCTGTCATCCTGGCCCATGCTCCTTGGGAAGCCTGCCAGTGCCTGATACTGCTGGCTTTCCAGATGGAAAGGGAAATGTGAAGCCAGCTTTATTGGATGACCTTGAACTAAAACTGTGGAAGTTGCTTCCACCTGTGATTTCTGTCTTGGGAGTGGCTATTTATGTCATGCAGGTGATAGTGAATGACATTTATTTTAATGTGTAGGGACCATAATATGTTACAGAGTAAGCCCTGTTAGGTTGCTGTAGGCAGTTACTGAAAACATTTTCACTTCCTTCATTAAGCTTGTTTCATCTGTAAAAAATATTACCAGTATAACACACAGTACTTGCTTATGTCTGCGTGGTTCTAACATTGCTCAGCTCATACTGTGAAAAAAAATCAATTCACCTCCAGTTGACTTAGCAGAATTAAAATTAGTCATAGTTTTTGTACACTCTGACTCTGCAGTTAGATGACTCCCTCTTCTCCAGAGTCCTCATAATGTCTCCATCATTGAAATTCTCCATAGATCCATTCAGGTTTTTAGACTATTTAACACTATTGTGTTTGCTTACTCATAATCCCAGGAACAATTACCCATTATGTAGATAAATTAGCTGTAACTTGACTTTGCTCTGGTACTAAACTTGTGCTAGCAGTCCTACAGCTTCATTAGCTGTCTAGGGTCCATCACTAATCCTTGGGTGTTGGTTATTTTGGTTTTTTCTTTTTTTCTTTTTTTTTTTGTCTCTTGCTTCCAATCAGGCTCACTGTCCTTTTCCCATTTTGCAAAGAAAAGAACCCACCCCATAAATCTCTCTTCTGCTGCTGTGACATTGATGTAGCCATCACTGGTAGTGGTGGGATAGTCAGTAATGGTCATTCCAACTCCTGTAAATCATTTGACATAATGGTACAATCGCAACTTCAGGGCAGATTCACCATTGAGGAAAATTCTGATTCCACTCTCCTCCTAAGAACACACCAACACTGATGTCTTCTGCAGTACACACAGAACATTGACATTTCGAAGTACAAGAAGGTAGGTCTGATTGCCTGGCTTTATGCAACCACTGCCAAAGTAAAGCAACATCAGGCTACATGAGAACTGCAGAAGTGGGAGGTTAATTCCTTTGGTGATGACAACCTTTAATAAACCAACTTACAGAACCTATGCTTTAATTTATTGTAAGTGGTGTAAACCTAGCAGCCTCACACGGAGCAAAGAGATGAAATAGGCAGCTTCTCATCACTGGTTGAACTCAAAAAGCAACACTTCTGCACAGCCTGCTTACATGAGCTGGTTCTGTTCTGAAGAGAGAAAAGGCAGAAATGTTTGCTGGCTTCCTGTCAGCAAAGTTCACTTCCAGCTTTAATTACTCTCTCAACCAAATAGTTCATCTGTTTCCAGTGACTCACTAACGTGACATCAACTGCAGCTTCTGAGTGGCTTAATGCCACATGAAGCATCACCCTGGGACTGGTGAAAGGGAGTGCAGAGAGATGAACAAGCTGCCAAAGGTGTGAATTGTGGTGGCAATTTACTGCTTGTGTGTTAGTAAGCAGGTGTTGCCACTTGGCTACTTCTGGTTCTGTCTCTGCTACTTTTTGTTGTTGCATTGTGGATTTTCCATTTCCTCTTCCGTAAGGTTAACTATGTCCTCTCTTAACCTCTAAGGACTGTTGACTTACACCTACAACATCTAGTACTTTCCTCCAAGCTAGACATCTGTAGTGCAAAGAACACCCACAAGGCCAGGTTATTGTTGTCATGGAGTTACTGGTGTCTGTTTTCTGCTAAGACCTGTCTTCTTCTGGAAAGGAGTCATACATCTGTTGTCCTTCACAGTTGTATAATCTTTAACAATGCAATATCCCTTGCTGTGAATCGTGGTTGGATCTTGCTCTAGGAACTTTGGGTGCATCTTGGGGTGCTGCAGAGAAGGAGGCAGCTGTGTGATGACAAGTATTTTTCAATAAAAATACATGCCAGATTGTCAGCTTCCTAAGGTACCACTAGGCAAAACACCAAGCCCAGCTTTCTGAGGGGTGCCATGGCTGTCCCACTGATGTGCCCAGTGTGGCACACACTCTTCTGCAAGGTGGGATGGACCTGTGGCTGTGACTGTCCCAGGGTTGTGTTACTGCAAACACAGAGTCCTCAATGAAGTAACCAGGAAACTAAGCTGGGAAATGGCACAGCCTATAATCAATGCTCAAAGCATGAGGCTTTTTAGATTAGGGGCTGCTATGGATCTGGGAGCCTGAAGGATGTCAGCATGCCCACTGTAGACCTGGGAATTCCAGGAAGGTCCAGCTCCAGGGATGATTTCCCATCTTTTCAGGTGGTGGCCTGGGAAGCCTCAGGAGCATGAGTTCAGGACAGAATTATGAAATTCTGGACTCTGCCTTTCAAACTGAAAATATAAATACAAATAAGCTTTCAAAGAGGACAGGAAAATGCCTTTGTTAAGCTTGATCTCTCTGCAGAGCCATCTCCTTTGCCCTGTTGGTCAGTAAGCAATCAGCCTGAGAGGAAACTGCGTCACTGCACTGTCAGTGGTATGGCCGTAAGGAGGCTGCCTTAGCATGCTCAGAAAGGAAGAGAGGTTTGTTAGTGCTGTGTAATGACAGACAAAGCATTAGCAAAGGATTTGGTGAATTCCAGACTCAGTACCTGTTAGTGGACACCCTTGTGTCTTAAAAATGCACGGAAGAGGAAGAATTTTAGTGACTATTTCTGTTGGACAACTAGGAAAACAATTCTTGAATAGAAAGTGCTCTGTGAACAGCATTTCTGTGTTGAATAGAGGCTGTGGATGGCACAAACAACCTGAAAGGAGGTTGTAGCCAGGCGGTGGTTGGTCTCTTCTCTCAGGCACCCAGTGACAGAACAAGAGAAGACAGCCTCAAGCTGCGCCAGAGCAGGTTTAGGCTGGATGTTAGGAAGAAGTTCTTCACAGAAAGAGTGATTGGTAATGCCCTCAAAATGGGGCATTTCCAGGAAAACTCCCCTTGTTACCCGTTGAAGTTGACAGTAAAACTTCCAAAATGGCAGGGAAGAGGGCCAGGCTCAAGAGAATTGAACACTGTCAGTGAGAATGAAGTACAGACAGCTTCTTTAGGCACTGCTCTGAATTCCAGTGAAATATGCCTGAAACATATGACCTCTAGGGACCAAGATTTTCAAGTCCTGTCATCTTCAATTGTCTGAAATGACAGAAGAATCACAAGTTGCAGTCTAGTGCTTACATCCACTGCTCCTCCTCAGCAGTTCAGCAGAGGACTGCTGGTTTGTAGCCTGGCCTGATGAGCAGGCTGCTCAGCAAGCTGTTACCTTAACTGCCAGCTCTGCATCTTCTACCTTGAGCAGCACCAAGTGCTGAATAAATAAGGTGAGAAACACACACCATGACCACTCAGACCAGTGTGCTCTACTTATTAAATGGTGCCTGGGATTTCACAGATTTATAATTAGAAACTTTAAGAAATTAAGATGAGTTGACAAGGACAAAATGGAGTCAAAGTTAGAAGAGAGGCATACATAAACTTCTCCTTTTCTATATTCCCAGAATACTTTGACCATTCCAGATTCTACAAATCTTTGGCAAAGCCTTAAGCAGTCCTCAAAGGCAGCCTCCACTGATGTCCCTTCTTCCCACTTCAATCCTTATTCTGACAAATCTGCAGCTTGCCAACACATTGCCATGTCTGTTCACAGCCTTCTCTCCTCTTTGTAGCTTTTTACTTCATCCACCCAAATCTCTCCATCACCACTGGCTGCTCTTGCCTGATATTCAGCATGTTCACTAGTGATACCACCAAGGAGATGATCTTCTTATCCCCATATTGAGATCTTCTCCAGATACTTCTAATCTACACATCAACTTGTGACTTAGCATGACAACTGATTCTTAGGCCCTCTCTAGACTGGCAATATCAGAGTCTTCAGAGCCTCTAACTGGTACAAGCATTTTATGTCTGAGAAAGGAACATATTACAGCAGAACTAAAAATAACCTACGTACCTGTAGATTATCTTGGAGGAGAGGGAAGGAAACTGGCAGAACCACTTTGCATTTATTTTTTAACTCAATAACAGAAAACAAAAGCATCTCAGACTTCCTCTTTCAGAGGAAAGAGATATGCCAGAGGGAGCACAGATCTATTTCTGGCTTTGAAAATCAGTCAGCAAAGACAGCAGCTCTCTAGACACACTGAAGTGCTCTGCTCATCCCCAAATCAACGAAAAGGGCATTTGATGCTAAAGTAGCTGTTACTAACAGTTCTTACTCCCAAATATTAATCATTCATCAAGGTTGTTGGCCACCTCTTTTTCTTTGGCTGACCATTAAGTTGAGCATTTAATGATTTTTCCTACTGCCTTTCACTATAATTTTTTGATTTTTTTTTTCCCATCTGTGTCTGTAGGTAGCACCTTGGTCTTTCACTAGAGAATTTGGTTTTCTTCCTCATCTGAAAAGACAGAAAAATGTTGCTGTTATGGAATAATTTCTACTGAAACAAACCAAAATAATTCCTCTGAGTCCAGGACAGAATGCTGCTTTTTTGTGTCCTGCCTGCTATTGTTTCCACAGCCTGCAAGAGCTGCCAGGGCACAGCTGAATGGGAGAGGTCTTCTCTCTGTCTCCTTGCCCTGCTTGCCCTCAGCCCAGATGGTGCACAGCAAAAGTGACTCATGCTGTCACCTCACTTGCAGCGCCTGCAGCATTCCTCCCCTGGTAACTGGACCTCAGAAACGCACATCGGGGCTGAGTCACTGTGCCAAGTTACTGCAGGCTCTTCTGATCCACTGATTTTCTTGCCATTTTGTGACATGTTTAGAAAATCTCTTGCTTGTGCAGTTTATTCATTATGTACTACTTTTTTATCTTTCCTTTCTTCTGGCCAAATACAGTCTGCTTTTAGGTTTTGATGATAAAGCTTGAAATACCAAGCAGAACACTGCATGCTGCTGTGATTATCTCCAAGCACACAGAGGGTTTCTTGCAATAAACCACCAAGAAACAGAGAAGCAGAGCTGCAGACAGTGTGTCAGGAACACAGGAAAGCACACAGATAACTCCTCCCTAGTTCAATACTATTGCAATTATTCCAGGAATTAATTTGGGCTCTTAATAAGAGAAATGTTTTATCCTGCTCAGAACTGGTGTTGAAGCTTGCTGGGCAGCCATTTAAAGCTCAGCCTTGGGGGAAAGATTGACATATTGGGAGTGTTGTTTGCTCTACTGATAGCTTTTCTTCAACATCAAAAGCTGTTTCCTGGGGCCTGGAACGAATGCACTATCTGTTCCAGAGAACAGAGTTCAGCAGAGTTTGGTTGTGTATTCCAAATTCTCTGTAAGTGTCTGGAGCAGCCTTAGAGTTAAAAAGCAGGCCTGGAGGTAGTCTTTGGATTACCTGTGCCATGCTGTAGCCACAGGGGAAAAGCCACTGTGTTGGCACACATCAGCCTGACTCCGCTGCTCTCCTTTGACAGAGGTGCCAGGTGCACAGGGAGCAGAGCAGTGCTCCTAAATAAGATGGACAATAACCTAATTTCTCTGCCTGCCTTGCAGAGCAGTAGGCTTGAGTTAAAGCAGAGGAGATAGTGCCGCAGAGTTCAGCTCTTCATGTTACTCCAGCTTCTCTGTAGGTTAGGGACCAAGGGAGCTTTGCTTTCTCTCCTCTGCCTTCTCCCACATGCCTTTTGCTTCTTAAAGAGGTCTGATGGTAATGCAGCTGTGCTCTCAGCCACACTGTCCAACCTTTCAGATCAGAAATCTACTGGCATTTGAATTTTTTTCAGAAGCAGCATTAACTTCTCCTGGTCCTCCTGTAAATGGTGGCATCCAAGAACCAGAGCATAACGGGGAAAAAAAGAGGAAGGTTCATAGTACCAGCGCAGACTGAACAGTCTCCCAAGAGCTTTCTTTTCTAGGAGTTCCTCCTCCTCCTTTTACTTTGAAGGCAACAAGATGATTTTTGCCTGGATAGCCCTACAAGTAGTGCTTTTTGCTAGCATATGTGTGATGCATTTTTACAGTTAGAAGCAACTATAGCTCCTGAAGTCAGTTTCATTAAGTTAGCTGGTGAACCCTTCATGTGTTTTTTGATGAATGTGTTTTGTTGCCCTCCATTACTCAGACAAAATTCTTCTTTTCCGTAATCAGCACCATGGAGTGGATGAAAGCCAAGGACTGTTTGACATAGGTGGGAGGAAAGATGATCCATGTGCTTAAGGGGACTGGTACTGGTGGTTGGTCTAGTCTATGTTCCTCGTCAAAACACACTAGCCTGTAGAGCTAGGGGTCCAGAGAGGTCAGCTGCCTTATGGCTTTTGGA
This sequence comes from Psilopogon haemacephalus, assembly GCA_013396835.1. NCBI lineage: Eukaryota > Metazoa > Chordata > Aves > Piciformes > Megalaimidae > Psilopogon > Psilopogon haemacephalus. The sequence goes on from VWZI01001191.1 coordinate 1,402,124, forward strand.
GTTCAGCTTGTCACAGAGTTGGTGTTTGGCCATCTATTTCCTTCTCTCCTGTGAATTACAATGCAGGAACAAAGTTTAGGTGGGGAAAAAGTGATGCCAAGAATGTGTTTGGAGAGTACTAGCTATATGCTTTGTAGGTGGATTTACGAGAGCCAAAACGGCAGGAGGAATTGCAGCCACAGTTGCAAGATGCTGGCAGCATTTTTGGCACAGACTGAGCACAGAGGCTGTAGGAACTACTGAACACGGATGATCTTGCTCACTTGGAACATACTGACCACAGTGCTTTAAATTCCTGAAGGTCTTGAAAGAAGAGCAGTGATAGTAGCTGCTGGGAGCTCCTGGGCAGAGAGCCCAACTGACACATTGAGGTATTTTAATTCACATCTTGCAAATCTTCCCATAATGAAACCCACCCACCTGACAGAAAAAAGAATATCCTCTCTGTGTGTCTTAGAGATCTCTTTTCTAGAAACTCAGTGTTGTCTTCAAATTTTATCTAGGGGCCAAACCCTCCCATAGTGAAGACAACCGTTCCATATTGAACATCTCTCACCTAGAAACTGTCTTTGTTCATTATGGTCCTTTCCCTCAAACACATTAACACTCATCACATTAACGACACCTAAACTGCACAAACGTTGAAGGGATAAGAAGCTGTGAGGCTTGCTCACATCCCAGCACATTTGGAATATTGATTCTCCTGAGAGGATAGTGTTTAAACTCTTAATTGATAAGAGTAATTTCAGTACCATTTAGCATGGTGGATCTCAAGAGTAAACGTGGCTGTGCTTGTGATCAGCATGAATAATGAGGGGAGCCCAAGTAAGAATGATCATCAGTATAAATGTCTTTGCCTTTGAGTGCCCTAAAGACACACAGCAGTGCCCCATGGAACAGCCCCGAGGCTAGCATGCTGCTCTGCCCAACAAAGGCAGGTCTCACAAGACAGCTGCATGGTGGGAGAGCATATCCCCACAAGAGGAGGGGACAGTGGCACCTAAACAAGGAAAACAGGTCAGCATTCCACAGTCATATTTTGGGAAGAGAAGTAAAAAGGCAGCAGGAATAGTTGTCCTACTGCAGCGAGAGCAGAACAGACAAGGTGGGGTTAACCAAAGCAGCAAATAAGAAAAGGATCAAGAGCAGCAAAGCAACTGAAGGACAGCTCCCTGCAGCTATGGATGTGGCAGAGAGAACAAAAGATGCTAGGCTGCCATGAAGATCTTGTTTGTGCCACAAACTCCTGCCTTAACTCAGCCATTCCATTGCATTATCCTTTGTGTGCTCTCATGGCCACATTCCCTAACTTCCAGTGTGACAAGCCCTGTTCTGATAGCACTTCAGCTACCCTCAGGGGCTTAGGCAGCAGGCAGCCCACCCTTTAGAGGCAGGGATGTGGAACAAGAACAGTGGTGGTGACATATGAGTTAAAGAACCTACAGTTAGTCACAGAGGCTGCTTCTTTGTTGTATTCCTTGTGGTGTAGGTTCAAATGGAACCCCCTGATGGAGCCCTCAGAACCAGTGCCAGAGCCTTGGCTGCCAGTATGGCTGAGACACCGAAATAAAACATCTGTCAGGAAGTCAGTGCTGAAGTTTGCCAGCTTCCAGGGGAATGATTCAGCATAGCAACTCTCAGGGCATGAGTTTCAATAAGAAATGAAGGTGGAATTTCTGCTAATGTTACCAGTTGGGGTTTTATTTAGCCCTCTTCTTCGTCAGTAACAAACTTTCTGTCCACATCAAAAATTGGAGGCACTCACTTTAACCATGGAAGTAATTCACTCAGGGCACAAGACCTCAAAATAGTTAGATGGCAAGCTATGATGGTTTGCAGGTCTTTGGTATCAAGGCTATGTTATTAGTAAGGCCACAAAGAAAGCTGATAGTGGAATATACCTCTTGCCTTGGCTGTGCCAAACAAAGTGTCTGCTTCTGCTGTCCCTTCCCAGCTGTTGCTGTACATGACACATCTGTCTTTTGTGACTGTTAGACAGACAGATGCCCATTCCAGAACAGTCAGTGATATCTGAGAAAGCAAAAGGCATCTGGAGTACTTTGCAGTGACAGATACACCCTACACACAAATAAGATCCTGGTAAGAGAGGTACCCGAGGGCTCAACAGGCAGGCAGTACTAAACACCTTTCACTGGCTGTTAGACTGGGCAATGAGCAGTAGCAGTAGCCCAAGGTTAGAACTCTGCCTTTCAAGCTGATGCACAGGTCCTAGGCAAGGGACCCTTGTGTATTCAGATGAGCTCTGGGCAGTGCCATCAGGACAAGATGCAGTTTGCATGTCTCTGACCATGCTTTCTCTGTTTCTGCAGGATGGATGACATCCAGCTGTGCAAAGATATTATGAACCTTAAGAGCGAGCTGCAGAGCTTGGTAGCCATCCCAGGTAATGGCTGTTTCCAACCCACAGTAAGATAATGCTTGGGTGATGCATGGGTGGGGATGGTGTCCAGAACCCTCTGACCCTAAGAAGCAGAAATCCTCCCCAGGTTGAGTTTCATCTCTCTTTTCTGTAATCCTTTTCTTCTTCCTGTTTTCCTTCTCATCATTAATCATGGTTTAAATTTCATTTTGTGCTGTATTTCACTGCTGCCTTGGCAGCAACCCTGCAAACACCGAAGTATCCTTAGTTCACAAAATCAGCCAGGTTGGAAAAGACCTTTGAGATCATCAAGTCCAACCTATCACCCACACCAGCTAATCAACTAAACCATGGCACCAAGTGCCACATCCAGTCTCTTTTTAAATGCTCCCATGGACGGCGACTCCACCACCTCCCTGGGCAGCCCATTCCAGTGCCAATCACTCTGAAGAATTTCTTCCTAATGAGCAGCCTAAACCTCCCCTGGTGCAGCTTGAGGCTGTGTCACTTCATTCTGTCACTGGTTTCCTGAGAGAAGAGACCAACCCCACCTGGCCACAACCTCCTTTCAGGTAGTCATAGAGACCAATCAGATCCCCCCCTGAGCCTCCTCTTCTCCAGGCTAAACACCCTCAGCTCCCTCAGCCTCTCCTCATAAGGCTGCTCTCCAGCCCTTGGACTCTGTCCATCTATCCAGCCTGGCAAGGTCCCTCTGCAGAGCCCTCCTACCGTCCAACAGATCAACACATGCTCCCAGCTTGGTGTCATCTGCAAACTTACTAATGGTGGACGCAATTCCCTTCTCCAGATCATTGATAAAGATATTAAACAGGATTTGGCTCAGCACTGATCCTTGGGAGACACCACTAGCGACTGGCTGCCAACCTGATGTGGCACCATTCACCACCATGCTTCACCACGCATTTTTAACCCAGCACTGAGTGTCCTTGTCCAAGCTGCAGGCTATCAGCCTTGCCAGGAGTTTGCTATGGGAGATAGTGTCAAAGGCTTGAGCTCTCTTGGCAATCTCAAGGGAAACAAGTAGCAGAGACAGCAAAAAAGCACAAGTGCTTGAGATAGCCAAGATAAAGGGAGGAAGGAAAGATTTGTAGCCATCCCTGTGAGCCTGTTTTTTCCCCTACATACCCTGGCTCATTGTCACACCCATGGTTAACTCTCCTGGCATGGTCCTGGTTTAAATGATACTGTAAGGGTTTATGAATCCTAGAAAATATTTATTAATTATTCCCCTTGCCTCACCTCTTCTAGTTGCAGCTTTCCTACCCATTGTTTTTAACTTGTCCTTGGTTTTTTGGTGGATTTATTTTTTTGCTTCCAAGACCTTTTAGAAATGGTTATCCAGTCACAAAGCTTTAAGCAGAGAGCCAGAGACAGCAACTTCTCTTAGAACTTAGAAATGAAGGATGCACAGTTCCAGCAGCACCACCTTTTGGCAGGCTCACAAGGAGAATACTTTTCTCTTAACAAAAGCACAGAAGCTTCTGGCATTCACACAGCACTAAGCACTGACACAGCTTTGCCTAACCTACACCACTGCTTTCCAGAAACAGATTCATTCACAACATCTTCATGGTAACACTCCTGTTGGTGCAGTGAACTGTGTCACATCACCTGCTTTTGGATCCTAGTGGACATGGATCAGTCCTTCAGGGAACAGAGAAGGCAGAACTTGGCCTGTGTGCTCTGTACTGAAACAGAAGGCAAAGAATGGGCCAAGTTGTGGCAGTTTTCTGAAGGACACCATAGCAGAGCACATCCTAGTATTGGAAGAGGACATCTTGAAAGGAAGTAAAAGTAGCTTCTGCCTTCATTAGTGAAAGGAGGTGATCCTTTGCTCCATACACAGAGGCAAAAAGGAGGAAAAAGCAGTGATAATTTCAAGCATTCTTCTTTTCTCCCTGCTGCAAATTCAAGTCATTTGGAGGAATTCTGCATAGGTGACAAATGTAGAGGTCTTGAAATCTTCACAGCAGTCAATAAACACCATACAATTTCTCAAAGATGCAGCAGATAATACATCCCAGGCAAAGCAGCCTTATATTACACATTATTTCCTCTGCTACTGGCACAGCCCATAATTTAAAATTCTCCAAGGAATGCGACTCCCTGAGACTTACAGAATTTCATTATCTTGAAAATACATTCAAGGTACTTTTATCTCAGTTGGCAAGGAAGGGATTTATTGCAGAACTTGCCAGCAGTAAGCATCCTGAAGCCCATGATCCAAAATTAAGTTGTGTTTAAAATTACTTTCTAATGTCTGGTTTATTTAGCTGTTTAAAATGCCTTAAAAGTTCCAATCAGCAGCCATAACATGGCTCAGATACAGCAGGCTGCAGGCAGTTTGCCCTCCTTCCCACAACATACTGTGCTTTTATGGCTCTTTAAACAGTTCTACTGCTCAAACTCAGGAATTCTTGATTTAATTGAAAGCAGCTTCTCAGCTAATCAGAATTTTCAGCCTTTTGAAATTCACTGGGCTGGGATTTGCCTCTGGCTTTCTCATCTCTGCTCCACTTGCTAGGTTGGAAGATTTCTGTCATAAATAAGTTTGCTTTGTAACCTCAAAGTACCTCTCTCTAATCCGTAATGTTCACAAGATTTAGTTAGCAAGAGGCATATCTTTCATGTTAGAAAAATCATTTACAGCCAACCCAGCCCCCAAAGCCTGGCCAGTTCACAGGGACACAGGTGACTTGGGTTTGTGAAGCACAAGGGAAACTGATTTTCCCATATGTTGCAACTGGTGCTGTTTGTGTAGCTTTGCAGCTCACTTGACTTACCAGAGTAGAAAAAGTCTTCTAGTCAACAGCCAAAACCATTATGAAACACAAAGAAATTACTCCTTTTGGTGTGGTGAAATGGGGTTTGTACCACGGGTTTTAACGTAGCAATCCTGGGCTATTTTCTTACTTCGCTTTGTTAAAAACAAAAACATAACAAAAAACCTGAAAGCAGCTTCTTGCAGAGTAATTCAACAGCAAAAGTGGGCTTGGCAAGCCCCACAGTCCCAGACCATTAAGCTCATCAGACAACAGCAGTTAAGTGAAAGAGAAAACCAAAAGAGGCAGTGCCCAGAACTTGCTGGCTTTGGTGGCTCTGGTCTGAAGAACCACTGACTTCAATCAGCAATTAATTTTTAGTTATTTGCTGTGCCCATCCCTCCCACCTCCCAGAACCATAAGCAATAGTCTCTTTTCTCTGTTTTTGACCAGAAAAAGAGAAAACAAAGATGGAGAAACAAAGAGAAGATGAACTGATTCAGAAGATCCATAGACTGGTACAAAAAAGAGATTTTCTTGTAGATGATGCAGAGGTGGAGAGATTACGGTAAGAGCTGAAAGCAACTGAACTCATTTATGAGACTCCACAAGTCTAATGCTACACTGCAGTGAGTGACAAAACTTACATCAGCATTAATGGGCGAGAATTGGTCCTTTAAAACAACTTACCAAGTTAAAAATGTCCTCCTGGTTCCATAGGGAAAAACCTTCTGTAGCTCATTGTCCCATTAATGCTTCTGCCATCTCATGACCACAACAAGGTTTGGTCTCCTACCAGAATGCAGCAGTTGTCAAGGCATTTGCCATTAAGAAAAGAAAGACTTTTTCCTGCTACCAGAGGATCCTCTTGGCAGAAGAAACATTTGTGGACATGTCAGATCTGCCTTTAAAAAAAAACAAAACACAGTGATCATATCTCAATTATGTTGTTCCCTCCCCCACCATAGTAAGAAAAAACAACCCCCAAATAAATAAGTAAGAACTGCACTCACTAACACAGGCCTACCTAACCCCTAGGCCTGAGTTCAGAAGTGTCTTAGCTCAGTATCTAGCCCACAGGCTGAGAAAGCTGTGGTTGTCCACAGAGGAGTTAATTTCCAACTGTTACACTGAGATCCCAATGCTCTACAGGTGCTCAGAGCTTTGCTATTACTTCCCCCGTCTCTGTTGGCAGTAAGGCTTGAGGCTCACCAGCCCGTTTATCCCAGCTGACAGTATCTCTTTCAATACACTGAAGTTCTTAGCAAGCAAAGTACAGAAAAAAAGAAAGCCTCCAGAGTCCTGCAGCTGATCAAAGAGAGCCAGCCAAAGGCGGCAGCTGACAAGAAGCCTAAGTTAGTAACAGTCCAGAGCTCTCATCTGCTGCTGCAGTGTGCAAGTCACAAAACTCTCGGCAGCAGCCAAACAGTGCAGAGGCTTAATTGTAGGCTACTGAAAATGTGCTGCTGTGCCCCAGGCAGATGTGAATGTATCAGTGTGAGTTCACAGTCACAGAAAAACCTGAGGCTTCTCTTTAAATCTCTTGACAGTAAAACCTGCTTTTCCTCTAAACCAAGACAATCAGCCAGTGCACTCGGTGTTAATGTTTAAGTAAAAGAACCAACTTGGAAATATTGTTGACAGATACAGCCAAGGTTAGTTATTTTTGTCCTAATGTGGTCATCTTCAGGCAGAGGGAAATACACTTGGTTTTGGCAAACTCTAACAGCAGACCATAGAATCATAGAATGGTTTAGGTTGGAAGGGACCTCAAAGCTCATCCAGTTCCAACCCCCCACCATAGGCAGAGACACCTCTCACTAGAACAGGTCACTCAAGGCCTCATCCAACCTGGCCTTGAACACCTCCAGGGAAGGAGCAGCCACAACCTCCCTGGGCAACCTGTGCCAGTGTCTCACCACCCTCACTGGAAAGAACTTCCTCCTAACATCCAGTTTAAATCTCCCCTCTGCCAGCTGAAATCCATTCCTCCTTGTCCTGTCATTATAAGACCTTGTAAACAGTCCCTCCCCAGCCTTCCTGTAGCCCCCTTCAGATACTGGGCCTTAGTGTCTTTCCTACATACATTATGGTTTAAATCTGCTGATAATGAATCCAGCACTATCAGAAACAAGTAAAAGAACCTTGGGGAAAATCCTATCTCTGGATACTACAAAACCTTTGTTGTTACTGGTTTCATTTAGGCATACATTTGGTTCTTTTATAGGCAGCAAAATGAAGTGTTCAAAAGAACAAAGACTGAGCTGTTTTCTAGTGTTTGATCCTCACTACTCTAGGTGTTACTATCCTGTTTGCAGAGAGAAGAGTGTTATTTTTGTAACAGATCCATTTTCATTTTTTTCCACCAGAGAGAAAGAAGAAGACAAAGAGATGGCTGAATTCCTGCGCACCAAGTTAAAACCCTTAGACAAAGCAACACAGTCTCCTACCAGTGAGTTCCTGAGTATTAATAAAAATAAGAACAATAGGACAATTAGATAAGGAGACAACTGGATACAAGAACATTTACAAAGGCCACACTGGGCCAGCCTCTGCCAAAACCTAGGTTAATCCAGCTAGATCAGCCTGCAACAAGAGAGTGTGTCAGCAATTGCTGGCCCCTGGAATTCAAATGCCCAACTGCTGCTTCAGACTGACTCCAAGCCACCAACAGCCTCTTTTGGAGGCTGTGTCTGTTTAAATACACCAAGTGTATATGGACACACATTGCCACAAGTAGCTTTTGTAAGCACGTAGACTTCTGCCAACCATTTTCCCATCTGGTTCTGCAAAAATATCTGGATAAAAACCCTCCTAAGCTGTACTCTAGTATATCAGAAGCAAAGGCTGCCTGTTATATTGCAGGCAAATAGAAACTCGAGGAAAGACTGCAAAATTCCTCAGCTGCCCCAGATTACTTGCATCTAAACATCACAAATAGGCATTTTGAGCACCTAGCCCAAATCACTTATTGACAGAACTGCAGACATGCTGATTTCTCAGAAACTAGGCTGACTGCATGATCCCTTGGAAGCTTTTAGCTGTAACTTTCAAACAAAACAGTCACAGTGTAAGCTCTAAAAGTTAACAGACTGATTTTGACCCATCTTAAACTGAGCTCTTAGGCAGGAATATAGTCAAAGGAGAGTGGTGCCCTTAGAAGGGGAAGTAGGTCCACCAGGTGAATCCAAACACATAGCCATTTTGCACTGATAAGTATTTCACTAAGAGTTTCCAGAGGGCTGTAAAATGACTCTGCACTTAAAATACAAGGTTGACAGAGACATTTTAAGATGCATCACTAATTATTTACACTCTTAGTTTTTCACAGAGGGCATAGCTCATTTCCCATGCTAGTTTACTTCCTGCCACTGCTATTAAACGCACTGTTAAAAAGATCCTTCCCACCATGAAAAATCAAAACATACCTTTATCCTGTTCTCCTAATTAGCACATCCAAGATGAAGAGTAATGTCTAGCAACTCTTTTGTTCTTCAGCTCCTTAGTCGTTGGGGTTTAAATAGAGTAAGATGACTTTGTGTGGAAGCACCTGTTCCCTGACCCTAGGATTGTTATCAGAGTTACCTGGGCTGAAGAAGATTCAGGAAGTTTGGTCTCCCATGGAGATGTCTGGGTTCTGCAGCTCCTCTTAGCTACTTCCCTTGAAGAGTGAAGATTTCCTGAGCAGATAGAACCCACTTGCCAACTTGTCTGCTGTCTAAATGAATTTAAAAATTCAATCAGGGCAAGGAAAGGCTTACATTCTTTGAGCCAGAAGTGGCTCTTGGTTTTAATGGTATCCTCTTTTGAATATTGCAGGCAGCCCAGCAGAAAAGAAGGCAGAGCCTCCTCCAAGCAAGCCCACCATTGCCAAAGCAGGATTGGCTATCATTAAAGATTGTTGTGGGGCCACACAATGCAACATCATGTAGCTCTAGGCTCTCTGACACATTTGTCTTCTCAGATGTTTTCACTGAATTAAACTAAGGTGAGGGGAACCAACAGCATCATGCTAAGAGATTCAGGAGTGACTGATCCAACAGTAGTAGATGGAATGTACAATGACAGGTTCTTCACTGTTGCATGGATCACTTAACACGCATGCCTAAAAACAAAAAGAAATCTATTTAGTGGCTGTCCAGTGACCAGAAAAGATCAGTAGTAGAATCAACAAAAACACCCCAGTGACAAAGGTGAAAAGAGGGTCGATTTCATCTAGTGAGGTGACAACCAGCAATTTTAATAGACCATCACTCTAAGAATGTGCACTTCCTTGCCAAACAGCACACCAGTTGCTGAAATATTCTCTTCTGACTAGTTTTCAAAACAAGGAGCAATGCTGTCTATCGTACAACTGAAGCAGAGCAGCTTCAGGATAACTGATGTTGCAAGCAAAATATTTTAACTAGTGTGGTGTTAAATTACCTTGCTGTGGAGTTTTGCTTCCAACTCTTCCTAAAGAAGGACCAGAAGGACCACTTGCAGTGACAAAGATGCTGCAAGTAGAGATAAGGTTTTTTTAATATCTCACGTGATTTCTGACTTATTGAAGTCAAATTAATATTGCTTGCACCAGGGAAAAGAAATCTGTGGTAAAGCTTTAGCAAGCACAGCCATAGTAATCTGCAAATAGATGGTGCACTCTAAAGCTGTGTCACTTCTCTTTTAGATATCCATCTCACATGGTGCCTGAGAAATACTCACCCAGAGTGTTTTGTCCACTATTAAAAGTTACATGCAGCATGAGATATGTATCCTTGATAGGTGGCTGGGAAGAGAGTGGAAGACAAACAAAATTTAACTTAAATTTAAGCATTGCTTAAAACAACTACTAAATGCATTTCATGACCTTAAAAAATACAAACTGCTAGGCATAAAAAGACACTTAACCACCCAAGACAAACTGACCACTAGACAAATATACAAGTACATACAAACATATGAGTAGGTATTTGTAGGAAGAACACATTCTACACAAAATGGTTTAAAATTAAGGGAAATACAGAAAGACTTACCTGTGTTTCACCACTAAATGTGTTTCTGGTCTTTATGCGGATTAAGACTTGTGGAATCTGCTGTCTTTATATTAGCTGTCAGTAGCTGGTTTGTCTGTGTGATGGTATTCCATATAAATGTACTGTGACAGGTGTAAATAGTAAAATAAATATACATGGATCTAATGTGAAAACCTCAAGCTTAGAAATAAACAGATGTGAGATATTCCCAAAGCAAAGCCTTTCAAGAAGAAATCCCATTTTAAGAAGCTAGGTGAGGTGTGCACTTAAAACTACCCTTAGAAAAGAAGAGGTACCCACAAGGGACAAACAGTGACACTATTCAGAAGTACCTTGCTGAGATTCAAGGAGAACCATCTGAAGTAATTCAGACTGTTCTTGTACAAGTCAGAGCTAATGCTGAGTGCTGGAGCAGTGTGGTGAACAACATTTACATTTCCAGAATCGTTTGTTTCAGTATTGCAGACTCACTCGAGACAGAGAACTTACATCATTAGGTTTGAGGATCAAAGAGTCAAAACCACAGGTGATTTCCACCATGGCGTGAAGCACTTCAGCTGCTTTGACCAAAGACAGAGGATCAAACATAAAGAAAGGCTGAACAGCCACACACAGTTACTGCATCCTTGGTGATACAGCAGCACATTAAGCTCTGCAGCTGGTGTGGGCTGGACTCTGTACAGCACCTGTGTACATTAGCAGAGTTATGGGAAAAAACACTTCTATGGGAGAACAAAGACTGGAGGAGAAGAAATAGCCCCTGGCTTCTGCAAAGTTAAGCAGCCTCTTGAATTTGGTAGTACCCAACTGAGACCTGAGGAGTTACCAGAATCTTCAGACACAGGCAGATATTCAGTGTCATTAACAAAGGCAGATGGAAGTTAGGGGGCAGGGGGGGAAATAAAAAAAAAAATCTAGTGAAGCACCAAAGTCTTGGAAGGATCAATTCCTGCAACCGAGTGTGAGTGTTGGTAAGTACGAGGGTCCTGAAAGGAGGACTTGGCACAGTTTGTGTAAGGCAAGAAGCGACATATGCGCATTAGATAGGCTGTGCTGATGATTGGGGTGATCCCCTCGTGCTGCACACAATCTCTAGTATCTTGGGAAGAAAAATTGTATCAGTAGAATGTGGGTTTGTATGAAAAACATTCATCAACAGGAAACGCATCTGGATGTTTCTTGGAAGCAACACTCAAGACCCCTCACTTAAAGCGAAGTTAAAACCCAGGAGATATTAAATATTAATACCGATACACAGTCCCTGTGGGGACTCCAGCCACAGCAGTATTAATGAGAGTGAACTTTATTTTCAGAAGTTCTGGCCTGCTCAGCTGGAAGGTTTTAATTGGTGAGTTTGTTTTGGTTGTAACTAGCAAATGCTTCGGTTTTGGTTTTATCTGCGTGGGTTTGAGCAGCTTGCCTGCAGTGCACCAGCAGATCCTTTAGAAGGGGGTCAGTGATGCTGCTTAGCAATAAAGTCCTGGAATTTTGTGACTATGAGGTCAGTTCTCAGCTGTCTTCAACAATAGCTTACAGTGCTCTCCATCCAGAACACAGCAGAGCCCTGTTGGCTCATTTCAGACATAATGGTTGTAATAAAACCAAATTAAACTCAGAAAGGAATAAAGCATGTAGAAGTCTTCATCCTCATTTTTAAAAAGCAGGGAGAATTCCCAAGAACAATAAGGGGCTTTGTAACTTCCATGGTCTCATGAACGTAGCACTGGCACAATCCCCACATGCAGAACCAACAGGAAATACCAGACCAGCACCTTTAGGTGACTATACCAAGTGAGTGGCATCGTTTGAGAAAGAAGTTCAGATATCTCTCACTGTCTGCAAAGACTGAAGCACCCAACAGACCTTCTGGAAATCCTGGCTGTCTGGCACTTCAAAAGCAACGCAAGGCCTCAGAAAATAAGTCAATTTAAGGTGCATTTAACACTATTTCCTCTGTGAACTGATAAACATGGAAAGCATCTTGGTCTACTACTAATCATCAATTCCACCAGCAAAAGGCTCTGAAACCTCCCCTAGGCCTACTGAATCTCTGCAAAGTTAAACATATTGTCAAATAAACTAAGCTACTGTTACACTAAGCATGTGTTTGTTATTAAAGGAAATAAGTGGTTGTGGAATAGAATGGGATGCACTTAACTGTGCTGCTATACTTTCAAAAAATACTAGGATTATTATTCTACAAATAAGGAATAATTTGAGTTAGTGGTGCTACCAAAACAAAGGATTTTATCTCTGCAACTTCCCTCAGAGATGAATAAGCAAGTGTCTCATAGCAGCGTTTCATTTACATTTGACCTTGCATCCTTTGCAGCATTTTGTAACTAGGGGCAGTTATTTACAGTAACGATTTATGTGAGGGTGAGCTAAATGTGGTAAGATCCCACAAGATTTTTATATTAATACCTGAAAAATCTGATCAGCTAGAGAAATAAGTGGATTGTAACAGGCTGGATCTTGTAAAAGGTTGAACTTCCAAATCTGCTTTAGCACACTATCCCAGTTTAGGGCCACAAGCTACCCAGTACTACAGGACAAAAAATACTTACTCATTTTGGGGAGTAAAAATGAAGATGCTGCAACACTGATTGGAAGTTTAAAGGGAGATTCTATTTACAAGAACATGTGTACAGAAGGCAACCAGGTAGAGTGAATACAGTCACAAACTAGGCCAAGACTATCAGACTAAAACCTAGAATCATAGATTCAGTCAGGGTTGGAAGGGACCACAAGGATTGCCTAGTTCCAACCCCCCTGCCATGCCCAGGGACACCCTACCCTAGATCAGGCTGCCCACAGCCTCATCCAGCCTGGCTGCAAACACCTCTAGGGATGGGGCCCCAACCACCTCCCTGGGCAGCCCATTCCAGGCTCTCACCACTCTCATGCTCAACAGTTTCCTCCTCACATCCAATCTGAATCTCCCCACCTCCAGCTTTGCTCCATTCCCCCTAGTCCTATCACTACCTGAGAGCCTAAAAAGTTCTCCCCCAGCTTTTTTGTAGGCCCCCTTCAGATACTGGAAGGCCACAATAAGGTCACCTGGGAGCCTCCTCCAGACTGAACAGCCCCAACTCCTTCAGTATGCCCTCACAGGAGAGGTGCTCCTAGAATCCTCCACCTCTTCCACCTTCAGCAGGCCCTCCCGAGCTCAGGCCTACAAGGCCTCAGCAGGCCGCAAGACACAGCTCAGTTGCCTGACAGGAGCCATCTCCCCCACCCTGTTAGGTGCCATCTCCGCCCCCCATCCCCGCTAGGCACCATCTCCCCACTCCAGCTAGGCGCCATCTTCTCCCCCCCACACACCCCGCTAG